>CM076848.1:161482984-161802826 GCA_039519185.1 Astragalus membranaceus | reverse complement strand
TATATAAATATATTAGAGAGGTAGTTGTGCATACAAAAAAAATAGAGGAACTGAAATGAATAAGAGGGAGGAAAAATAGTGACTTGCAAATTGGTAGTTGTGCATTATATTTATGTTGTAGGTGAATTGGTAGTTGTGCATCAGTTTGTAAATTGGTAGGTGAATTGGAGCCAAAACCAGTAACCATTGCAAATTGGTAGTTGTGCATTATTTACGGGCTTGCGGGCTACCCATGGCCCGGTCGGGCTAGCCCGGCGCGGGCTCGGGCTTTTGCGGACCGGGCTAAAAAACCCGAATGTAAAACGGGCTCAATTCTTTCGGCCCAAGCCCTCCCATTTTGCCAGCTCTAGACACAGCCCCTATTTTTTTTTTTCAAAATTCGTATTTATGCTTGCACCCCAGGATCTCTAATGATACAACACCCCTGTTAATTGCACCCCCTGTATTTTTTATTATAATTCATTTCTTTTTTTATTACACCATAATGCTTTCAAAGCAATTTTTTTCCAAACAATTAAACTCACAAACAAATAGGTTGTTACTAATGGTTACTCCGAGTTTAACTTGTTTGATAGTTAATAACAATTTTAGTTTTCAAATAGGCTACTAGTGATGACCACTCTGATTCTACTTGTTTGGTCATTATGAACACCTATCCAAATTTCAAAAACACTTAATAATAAAAAATACCAACACACAAATATTTTCTACTCAAGAACTACGTGACCTTTGATTCTCTACCCGGAGATATGTAGGAGTAGAGGGGGGCCCAACTCTCTCAATTGCACTAATAAAAACCTTTTTTCTTTTAATTTATTTCTCTCCTATTTCTCAAAAAAGAACAAAAATAACTTACTATTTATCAAGTCTTTATAAGGGTAAAATACACATATTTTTGAATTAACAATTTTTACGCATTTAATTAGATGGTAACATTCGTTAGGAAGGATGTCGCAGGGTGCTAATCCCTTCCCTACGCATAACCGACTCCCGAACTCATATTTGGTTCGCAAAAGACCCTCCACGGGGATTTATCAATGTTTGCCCCTATAAACCTAAACCTTGATGGCAGCTTCATTCCAAAACTTCCGGAGAATCCTTATCCGGATTTTTCGGTCACTACACCCATCTCTTGAATAACTTCAAAATATTCTACTTTAGACTCCTATTTGCTACACCTCTTCTACATCTCTTTATTTTCTCTCTTTGTTGGTACCAAGGATTACAAATATGCATATTGGTGTCCACTCAACGGATGTTTTGAGCAGTTTCTTGTTGGAGCAAATAGCAAACTCATGTTTTGTTAGGAATGGGAGGAATTGGAAAAACATGACTAATATAAAAGGTATGTATCTCTTGTGTAATGGAGAATTTAAATACTACGTAATTCTTTAATAGAAAATATCTGATAGTGGAGTTTATTTTTTATTTGACGTTTTATGTATTGATTTTAGAGATTTTTTGGACTATATAGACTCTAATGTCAAATCATGGAATAAATCAGTGAATTGGTGTAAACAAGAAACCGTAGAAAGTCACGATTTTTTGGACAAATAATAATTTTTTTGAAAGAAACAACTATTCTTACTTGTTAGTTCGATGCCTTTCTTTTTAAACCACCATACATGAAAGGCCCAATGTCAATAGTCCAGTGCCTTTCTTTTTGGGTTTTGCTTTTCCCACACCCTCCTACTCTTTCACACCCCTTAACAAATTTTATTCCAAAAATAACCTCGCGTGAGACGCTGCGAGGACGTGTTTTATGACTGTTTGAACGACCTTGTTCGAACAGGTTCGCATGACCTCATGCGAACAGTTTAAAAACGCCCAAAAGGGTGTGAAGTCAAAATTTAACACACTCGAACGATGTCGTTCGAATGTGTTCGAACGAGGTCATGCGAACAGGTTCGCATGACCTCATGCGAACAGGTGAAAAACGCCCAAAAGGGTGTGAAGTCAAAATTTAACACATGTATGGTAGTGGAGGGTGGAGTTGCGAAGTCGAGGAGGTCGTGGTGGAGGGTGATAGATGTGAACACCCAATTTTAACCGGCATTTTCTCCCCACTTTTCGCAAAAATCCAAAAAATATCGTTTTTATGCGTTTTCTTAATGTTTCGCGTGTCATTTTGAACGTGTTAGTGTTTTTTTGCGCTTTTTACCGCTTCTATTATATCTACTAATTATGGCTAGATTAATTATCAGTAGCTTTATATAAAATGCCCTTTTATTGTGTCATACATGGAGACAAAGAGTAAAATAGTACAATTCAAAAAATGTTAATTTTGATTACATGCGTAGACCAAAATAAATAAATACAAATAGTACAAAATTATTAATTAAATACAAATAGTACAATATCATTAATTAAATACAAAATAGTACAAAAAATTAAAATACTAATTTTAAAAAAGAAAAAAAGAGGAAAAGGGCGCAGCTTGCTTGCTGCCCCAGCTAGGGTTGCCCTTTTGATTCTCCCTGGATGCTGTCCTTTTTGTGCCCTAAATTTGCCCTAGTGCTGTCCTTTCTTTTTCCTTGCACCCAAATCGCCTCCACCCTTGTTTGCCCTAGCTGAAGAATATTCTTAGGGTGAGATCCTTGATGCTGTCCTTCATATGCCAGCTAATGTCCTTCCTTTTTTTTCTGAATTGTTGCTGTCCTTTGTGCCCTAAATAGTCCTCAGCATCTACACCACAGCTGCACTATAAATACGAGTGAACAGTAACGCACAAAGGGAGGATAGAGAGTGACACAAAAAAAGAAAAAAAACACACACAGAGAAAAATACACACAAGCACAGATTCACAGAAACCAGAGCCAAAATTAGGGTTTTACACTAAAACCCTAATCATCAAACACCTGAAACCCTAATCGCAGACAAAAAACAAAGCAGTCCAGAGGAAAGACAGACATAAGCTGAGGTAAAGGAGAGGGTAGAGGTAACGACCCTTCTGTTTCAAAAATTAAAATCGGCCTAGGTTTCCAAAGAAACTTTGAAACAGAAGGGTCGTTACCTCTACCCTCTCCTTTACCTCAGCTTATGTCTGTCTTTCCTCTGGACTGCTTTGTTTTTTGTCTGCGATTAGGGTTTCAGGTGTTTGATGATTAGGGTTTTAGTGTAAAACCCTAATTTTGGCTCTGGTTTCTGTGAATCTGTGCTTGTGTGTATTTTTCTCTGTGTGTGTTTTTTTTCTTTTTTTGTGTCACTCTCTATCCTCCCTTTGTGCGTTACTGTTCACTCATATTTATAGTGCAGCTGTGGTGTAGATGCTGAGGAGTATTTAGGCCACAAAGGACAGCAACAATTCAGAAAAAAAAGGAAGGACATTAGCTGGCATATGAAGGACAGCATCAAGGATCTCACCCTAAGAATATTCTTCAGCTAGGGCAAACAAGGGTGGAGGCGATTTGGGTGCAAGGAAAAAGAAAGGACAGCACTAGGGCAAATTTAGGGCATAAAAAGGACAGCATCCAGGGAGAATCAAAAGGACAACCCTAGCTGGGGCAGCAAGCAAGCTGCGCCCTTTTCCTCTTTTTTTCTTTTTTAAAATTAGTATTTTAATTTTTTGTACTATTTTGTATTTAATTAATGATATTGTACTATTTGTATTTAATTAATAATTTTGTACTATTTGTATTTATTTATTTTGGTCCACGCATGTAATCAAAATTAACTTTTTTTGAATTGTACTATTTTACTCTTTGTCTCCATGTATGACACAATAAAAGGGCATTTTATATAAAGCTACTGATAATTAATCTAGCCATAATTAGTAGATATAATAGAAGCGGTAAAAAGCGCAAAAAAAACACTAACACGTTCAAAATGACACGCGAAACATTAAGAAAACGCATAAAAACGATATTTTTTGGATTTTTGCGAAAAGTGGGGGAGAAAATGCCGGTTAAAATTGGGTGTTCACATCTATCACACTTTTTTATCATGACATAAGCATCTTTTAATAGTGTTGGCCCAATAATAGCCTGATTGTAATACCTTTACTGCTGTTCTGGTACTACCAAAGTGTCCAACATATGGTGCAGCATGACAATGTTGCAACACTGATTGTTGTTCTTCTTCTGCAATGCATCTTCTCATCAATTGATCTGGGCACCTTTTATAGAGAAAGGGATAATCCCAATAGTATTGTTTAACTATGTGGAAAAACTTTCTCCTTTGCTGATATGTCATGTTAACAGGTACCACTTTGCTTGCCAGGAAATTTACTATATCAGCAAACCATGGTGCTGCAGTATCGGATGCTCCAGCATTGAATGTTGTGGCATTAGATGATGTCATAGTAATTGCCAATAGTTTTTCATCGGGAAAGCTTTCTTTGATTTCTCCTTCTTTTGTACCTGAAATTTCTCCTTCAAGTCTAGACAAATGATCAACAACTTGGTTCTCCACCCCCCTTTTTATCACGAATATCAAGATCAATTTCTTGAAAGAGGAGAACCCATCTTATTATCCTTGGTTTTGCATCTTTTTTTGAAATTAAATACTTGATGGCTGAATGATCTGTAAAAACAATTACTTTGGTGTGAACCAAGTATGATCTAAATTTGTCAAATGCAAAGACCACTGCTAATAATTCTTTCTCAGTCACAATATAATTTAATTGAGCTTCAATAAGTGTTTTGCTAGCATAATATATAGAATGAAAAAATTTATCTTACTTTTGCCCTAGGAAGCTCCCACAGCAAAATCACTAGCATCACAAATCAATTCAAATGGTCTGCTCCAATCAGGTGTGGCTATTACTGGTGCTGTCACCAAAGTTGAAACTTACATCATGTTGCAAGAGCTGACATAATGGCTTTGAAATTTTTGAGAAGTCTTTGATAAATCTCCTATAGAAACCTGCATGGCCTAGGAAGCTTCTGACACCCTTGACAGTGGTTGGAGGAGGTAATTTCTCTATCACCTCAATCTTGGCTTTGTCTACCTCTAGTCCTTTCTTAGATATTCTATGACCAGGCACAATACCTTCTTGGACTATGAAATGACACTTTTCCTAATTCAGGACTAGGTTGGTTTCCTCACATCTGTTGAGTATTTCTTCTAAGTTTGTCATTCAAAGTTGAAATGTCTCTCCAAATACTGAGAAGTCATCCATGAACACCTCCATTAATTTTTCAATGAAGTCAAAGAATATTGCCATCATACACCTTTGAAATGTTGCTGGAGCATTACATAGTCTAAATGGCATCCTTCTAAATGCAAAGGTGTCATAGGGACATGCAAAAGTTGTCTTTTGTTGGTCTTCAGGAACTATAGCAATTTGGTTATAGCCTGATAGCCATCCAAAAAGTAATAGAATTCCTTACCAGCTAACCTGTCCAGCATTTGATCTATGAAAGGTAATGGGAAATGGTCCTTCTTGGTAGCCTAGTTGAGTTTTCTGTAGTCCATACATATCCTCCATCCTGTGACAGTTCTTGTAGGTATCAGTTCATTTCTTTCATGGGCTATTACTGTCACATCCTTTCTTTGTACACATTGCACAGGGCTCACCCATGCACTATCAGAGATGGGGTAGACTATGACAGCATCAAGCCATTTACCACCTCCTGCATGATTGGATTCACTCTTCTCTGTCCTTCAATGCTGTTTTTGGAATTTTCATCCAAGACAATTCTATGCATGCATAATGTAGGACTGATTCCCTTTATATCAGACATTTGTCAGCCAATTGTCTTTTTATGCTTCCTTAAGGTATTAATGAGATCATGCTCCTACTTTTGTGATAAGTCAGAAGCAATGATCACATGGAGAGTATCATTTTCCCCTAAGAAAGCATATTTCAGATGCTGGGGCAATTCTTTAAGTTCAAGTTGAGGAGGTCTCTCAATTGAAGGAACATTCTTTCTGAGGATTGAGTTTTCAAGATCTAAGGACTCATATTTCCTTGCCCAAACCTCTTTCACAGTTAATTCATCTGGCAGAGCTTCTTCTTCTGAGGATGCTAGAGAATTAACCAAGTAGTCATGCTATTTGTGGAAGTGCTGCTGCATTGCTTGATCCAAAGAGACTAATAGTGAACACTCCTCAGTATCCTCATTATGATACTTGAGAGCATTCAGAACATTGAATTTTACCTCTTGATCATTGACCCTCGTGGTCAATTCACCTTTCTGTACATCAATGAGTGTCTTTCTAGTAGTCAGAAATGGTCTTCCAAGTATGATTAGTACCTCCTTATCTGCATCAAAATCAAGGATAACAAAATCTGCAGGAAACACAAATTTGTCAACTTTAATTAAAACATCCTCTATGATTCCTTCAGGATAGGCTATTGACCTATCTGCTAGCTGGAGGGTCACAGTGGTTGGTCCGACAGTTCCAATTCCAAGTTGTGTGAATATGGATTTAGGCATCAAGTTGATACTTGCACATAAATCACATAGTGCACGACCAGTATAAATTTTTCCAATTGAAAATGGTATTGTGAAACTGTTAGGATCCTTTAGTTTCCTAGGGATTTTATTTTGCATGATCATGCTGCATTCTTTAGACATGGTTACTGTTTCAAACTCCCCTAATCTTCTTCTCTTTGTAAGCACATCTTTCAACTAGGGGAACATTGATGTGTAACTGCTTCAGTACCTCAAGGAATTTGCTAAATTGTTTTTCTTCATGAGCCTTCCTCAACCTTTGTGGAAAAGGAGGAGGAGGGTACTCTGGAACTAACCTTGGTGGTGGCATAGAAGCAGTTTTGGATGCTGCAGCATTGGATGCTCCAGCATTACTTGAATACGATGTTGGAGCATTGGATGCTTCAGCATTAGTTGTATTTTTTTTCTCTTCTATTTGTTTCATGTTTTTCTTTTTCTTCCTTACCTTCACCTTCTGTATCATATGGTTCTGTCAAATCCTTTCCACTTCTCAAAGAGATAGCTTTTACCTGCTCCTTACCATGCTTTTGTGAGGTTGAGGCTTCTGTGGTGGATGGAAGTGATCCATTTGGTCTTTGGTACAAAGCTGTAGCTAATTGTCCCATTTGATTCTCCAAATTTTAATAGAAGCATCATGAGTCTGCCTTGCAGTTCTTGCTTCACTTATGAAGGCAACTGTTTTGCCCATGTATGCTTTGAACATAGCTTCCAAGAAGTTATCATTTGCTCGAGGTCTTTGGTAATTTTGAGAGTGGAATCCTGGTGGAGTAGATGGTGCTGCAGCATTAGATGTTGTGGCATTGTTATTACCCCATCTAAAATTAGGGTGATTCTTCCAACCAGGATTGTAGGTGTTTGAGTAAGGATTGTTGTTTTTATTGTATCCAACATAGTTGACAGAAATAGGGTTGCTGGGACATTCTTCATACAAGTGTCCTCCTCCACAATATACACAACTAGTTGATCCTGGAGGGGCTTGTTCTATTGCAACTGCTGTGGTTTTTGTTAATGCTGCAGCATTGGATGCTGCAGCATTGGTGGAATTGAGATTTTTGATGATCATGTTGGTAAGGCTACTTGAGCTGATAGGGCTGATACTTCACTAATTTCATGAACCCCAGTTGTTTTCTTTTGAGTACTGACCCTTTCTGTGGGCCAGCAGTAGCTGTTGGTTGCAATTCTTTCTATCAATTCACAGGCTTCATTGTAGTATGAGTTCAATAACACTCCCACAAGTGATGCATCTAACATTAGTCTGGTTTGGGGGTTCCAAAGCATTGTAAAATGTTTCCATCTTTCCCATGCTTCAAATAGTGATTCAAATTCTTTTGGTCTAAAGGAAGTAATGTCATTTCTCATCCTGGCATTTTTAATAGGTGGGAAATATTTTGATAAGAATTTTTCAGTGATACACTTAGGCTTTAAGGAGTGTAGCCAAGCCTTAGCTCTATCTTTCAAGGAATATGAAAAAAGTTTCAGTCTAAAAGCATTTTCTGAAACACCAAGAATGATGAAATTGCTACATACTTCCAAAAATTGCCTTAAATGTAAATGAGGGTCCTCGTGAGGAGAACCACCAAATTGTCCCACTGTTTGAACCATTTGAAACATCATGGGTTTAAATTCAAAGTGTGTTGCATTGATATGAGGCACAACTATGCTAGTTTGCATGTTTTGAGGATCAAACATAGTATAGTCGCTCATTGGTCTATCCATGTCATTTATCATACTTATACGTCCCATGTTTATGAACTACTGCCTGTGTTCATCTTCAGTATCAGGATGTGATCCTAGATGTCCCCTACCCGAGCCATGTACAGAACCTCTGCCACCTCCTAAAGAGTTTCTGCCTAAACCTCTTCCTTCACCTTGTTCAGACATTGTGATTCTACCACTGCCTCTGAGTCTTTGTCTTTGAAGTCTTCGCAACCTTTTAAATCTTCTTTCTATCTCAGGTCTAATTTGTATTCTGGTGATTTGTGTCATACCCCCAATTTTGTCCGGCTTAGGTCCAAACCCTAATTTTCCACACAAAAATAAATTATGCATTTTGGATCCTAGAAACCATCCCAAAGTTTTTGAAATCGTTCTTAGGGTTAGAATGCACGTTTTGGGAAATTAGGGTCAAAAAGGGCATTTTAGTCAGTTCTCACAAAAGGGTCTATAAAAATAATTTTTGCAATAAGCCTCATGCATCAAATTAGGGTTTTTGAAAATGTGTTATGTATGCATGGCAAGTTTTGAAAATATGTTATGCATGGCAAGCTTTGGAAAATATTTTATGCATGCATGGCAAAGCCCTAAGCCTAAAAACGATTTTGTGGAAAGCAAAAAACAATTTCTATTTTGTTCCAAATGACCAAAAATCGATTTATACAATTTATATAGGCTATGAAATCGATTTTAGGCTCACCTATAGGCCAAGAATCGATTTCCTTATCCTATGTTTGAAACAAAGAATCGATTCACACCTATACATAAGCCAAAGCCATGAATCGATTCTTACTATTTTGCAAAGGCCTTGAAATCGATTTTTAAGCCCTCCTAAAGGCCAAGAATCGATTCCCACTTACTTTAACTAAGCATGAAATCGATTCCTACCTATTTAGGATGTCTCAAGAATCGATTCCCTTCTCTTTTAAAACACCATGAAATCGATTCCTACCTATTTAGGATGTCTCAAGAATCGATTCCCTTCTTTTTTAAAACACAATGAAATCGATTCCTATCATTTCAGGAAGTCCAAGAATCGATTCCCACTAATTTCTAAAGCCCAAGGAATCGATTCCTATGTTTTCTAAAAGCAAAGAATCGATTATACTATATTTTGCCTTCATCAAACAATCGATTCATCCTTGCAATAAATGTTTTTTTTAAAATTCTACGCTTTCCTAAGCCTATAAATAGGCAGCCCCAAGTCGCATTTTGACGGACACACATTTCACAAGATCAGAGAGGAATTGCTCCAGAAACCCATTTTTGCGAGATCCCTCACATGTTAGAAAAAAAACTCTTCTGCGCTTCATTTTTGCTCTATTCGTTCCGTTGGTCCGTCTGAGCAGATCTCCTGCAAGAGTTAGTCGGGGTTCGCATTCTTCAGAGTTGTAATATCTGCCTTCATCAGAGGTATTTCAGTCTTTACATTTGTTAATATTTAGTTATTGTGATCCGTATGATTTAACTTAGCTATAGTGTTCATTTACTCGTTCTTGTATATTATCGTCCATTGTTGATGACGAACCATATGATTCCCACTTATGCCTAGTGCATCATGTTCTAAGTGGTGGAGATGGTCTCAGATGATTCAACTTGCCCTTTCAAACCCTTTCAAAAACATTTTTCATTAGAACTACGTCGCTTTGATTCCCGTTTGGGATACGTAGGAGCGAGCCACGTTCTCGTCAAGCGCAACAAATAAAAATTCTTTTCATCCCCCTAAACTAATCATTTTCATAAAACAAACAAAAATCATTTTCAAACCCATTGTTGCTAGTAGCTCATCAGAGCCCCTGTTCGTTTAACTATTAGTGACAATGTCCTTTTCTCCTAAAAATAATAAACGATGATCCATCATAACCTTTGTTAGTTTGATCATCGTACAAATCAATCTCTTTCGAAAATCACTTTCCAAAAGGATAATAAAAAACGAGTTGTTATCAATAGTCCATCAGAACCTTTGTTCGTTTGACTAACGGTGCAACTCTCTTTTTGAGTATTTAGTAGTGATTCATCATAGCCTCTGCTAGTTTAATCATTTGCTAATGCTCGTCCTATTTCAAAAACTCACTAAAAAAGATAAAAAACAAAAACTTTTCAAAAAGAACCAAGAACTACGTAGCTTTGAATTCTCCATCGCACCATGAGATACGTAGGAGCGGGCCATGTCCCGTCAAGCACTTTTTCTAAAAACCCTTTTTTTCCCCCTCTCTCACCAAAAATAAAATTTCCAGTAAGTTTTCCCATTCATCTTCAAATAAGAAATAAATAGGCAAATCTAGGTATTTTTCAAATCAAACGTTAAAACCACACATTTAATTAGAGGTTCCCTTTCGGTAGAAAGGACGTGCGCGGTGCTAACACCTTCCTCGCACGTAATCGACCCCCGAACCTATATCTCTAGTTTCCAAAGACCATCCGCCTTATCCAAAAGACCTTTTTTCAATGTTTTGGTCTTAAAATTAAAATATTGGTGGCGGCTCCAAAATTTTTCCACGTTGTACATCGAGAAACCCAAAAGCGGTATTTTTCGGGGTGCAACAGCTGGCGACTCCACTGGGGAATTTTTTTTTTGAAAGACGAGGGTCAAGCCTAACTAATTTAAATGTGTGGTTTAATGTATTGTTGATTTGATTAAAACCTTGTTTGCCTTTCTTTCTTATCATTGATTGTAGGCGTACGCATTTGTGTTCTTCTATGTTGTTCCCTGTCTCATCTTTTATTCCTTTCTTTTATCGCTTATGCCCATGCATTTTTCCAATCCCCATGATCCCCTCTTCTTGGCTCCTCTTCCTAAGATGAGCAATATCCTCGTTTATAGATATTCTAGGTATGGAACCCTAGGGTAGATAACTTGTTATTGCTTGCTTTTGTCTGGACTGCTCTGGTTTTCATTTCAGGTGGGGGTAGTACTAGGGAAAATTCCCTTGACACACACTACACTTATACCCCGTGACTATGTGTTTTGAGTGGGACCATAACCCAGGTCTGCAAAAACTTAGGAGAGTGGATTCGAGTAGTGAGAGCCCATCAGGACCTTTGTCCGTTTGGCTACTTGCGAAAGTTTCAACCAGAGTTGTGCTCTTTCATGATGCCTCACACCTAGCAATTTGCTGCATTTGTGGGGAATTTTGTGAAAGGGACTGTAGCTCTGGTGGCCTTGTGAGGGAGTGAATAGAGCTACATGGAAGGATTACCCTTTAAATTGCCATAGATCATAGGTCTCACCTCTTTTTAGGTCACAAGGGCTTTTCCAAAATTGTGTGTCGCATTATTACATCTAGTTCATTTCCGCCAACGTTTTTGAAAAAACAACAAAATCAAAAAAAAGAATATGTTTTTCTTTCATGAATACCTATATGAGGTGGCATATAGGGTATATTGCCCTAAAATTTCAAAACCCCACCTGTAAATATCTGTCTTTATAACAAGCATCCTCATCATCCGCATTTTACATCATAACAGCATGCATAAGCAAAATTATGAAAAAATTCATACAGCATTCCTCATGCATCTAATTTGTTTGCCGGTAATCGTGGAGTAATTTGGAATCTTGTCATAGGTGTGAAAAAACAAGACGACATGGGATCAAGAAGCGAGGGTATGCTAAATTCGAGGTTTCCAGTAGTAAAGAAAGCAGATGTGGCCAGTTTGACAGAGTGTGCCTCTCTAATGGGACCGGATGAGCATAGGTTATTTGAAAAGGCTTATGGGAATATTCTTCGGTTGCTGCGGTTGGATCTTCAAGAAAATGTTGTGAAAGCCCTCAGTCAGTTCTATGATCCGGGTATCCGCTGTTTCATCTTCAAGGATTTCCAACTCTCACCAACTTTAGAAGAGTATGAGCAAATTTTAGGTTTCTTTAAGTCAGAAGCAGCGCCTTATCAATACCAGGGGCATCAATATTCAGATCAGAGGCTCTCTTTGCTACTGCAAGTTGGAGTGGGGGAGTTAAAGCTCCGAAAAGAGAAAAAGAACCGTATAATGGGGTTTCCACTGAGTTATTTTGAAGACCTAATGAAGTCCCATGCTCAAGCCAACAGATGGGGTCCCTTTAAGCAGTTGCTAGCACTAACTATCTTTGGGATTGTCCTCTTCCCACAAGTTGAAAGGTTCATTGACGAAGTTGCCATTGGAGTGTTCTTAGCCTTCATAAGCAAGGATAATCCAATTAACCCAGTACCAGCCGTACTCGCGGACACTTACTACTCCTTTACGCATCATCGAGTGCTGGGGAAAAAGAAGATTGCCTGCTCCCTTCATGTACTATATGCTTGGCTCCTTAACCACGTCATCGCTCACAAGAATCCAGCTACAAATCTATTGTCTTATGCCTTGAATTGTGAGGTAGAGGTCAAAAGTGCCCAGGAGTGGGTGCATACCTTAGGGAGTCTTAATGCCCTCAAGGTCCGCTGGTACACTCCTTCATGTTGGAAGAACAGGCCCTCCGTTGTGTTTTAGTGTGGAGACTTTCAGAACGTGCCCCTAATAGGTACTCAAGGCTGCATCAACTATAATCCTTCCTTGATTATCCGACAGCTTGGGTACCCTATGAGGAATATGCCTACCGAAGACATGCTGACTCCTATCTTCCTCGACAAAGAAGATCCGAAGAACAAGGGTTTGCTTCGGAAAATCTCAAAGGCATGGGAAACTGTGGTCCGTAAAGATAGAGATGAGCTCATGAAAAAGGTTAGCGATGTCACTTTTTACCAATGGTTGCATGAAAGAATCCAAAGTACTCGTTCACCTTCCCAAGACACTGCCAGTCGAGAAAGAGATGCCGAAACCTCGCCTTCCTACCCCTGAGGAGTTGAATGAGGTTAAATCTGCCTTAGCAAAAGCGGAGGAAGAGAAAAAGGCATTGCAAGCAAAGTTGGAGAAAATAACCCTACAAAAGGAGGAGTTAGAGGAAGAGAACAAGATCAATGTGATAGCTGTTGAGGAGGGTGTCAAGCGACTCAAAGCAGAAAAGGAGAGTAAACTAGAAGCTCAGAAATACCTGAAGGGGGCTAGGGACGAACTCCAAAGGTACAAGCAGAAAACAAGAAAGGCCCTTGAAGAAGCCAAAGAATGGAAGATTGTGGCAACTGAGCCCAGACAAGAACCTCACTTGGTGGAGTTGAAAAGGCAGCTGAAGAATCTTGAACAAGAAAGAAATTCCATTGGGAATGTTCTCAGAGAATACCAAGAAATGCTGAGATATGAGCAAGGAAGATCTGATGAGCTGACAAGGAATCTCCGATACCTAGGGGAGTCTTACAGGCAAGTGCAAGCAGAGAGCAAGTACTGGGAGCAGCGCTTCCTAGAACTGATTGGCAAGATAGAAGAGCAAGAGATTGTTAAAGAGCTAAGAGATGAGATCCGACTTTGGAGGGGTAAATTCTCAAAGTTGGCATGGCTAGCTAATCAAGCTGTAAAGGATGTCCCCAGAAGGCTAAGGAGAGCTGAAGCTGAGATGCTCCCCTTCAACACACCAGTCCATGTGTATGAGTTTGTGAATTTCTGCAAGGCCCTGACTGAGGAACTCATGGAAAAGGCTGAAGGAGCTGCTGCTGCAAGCAGAGAAAGAGAAAGGAACAAGAAGTTGAAGACCATATGCTACTAGATTTCAGTGCATTGTAATCTTTTCTTTTAGAATGTTCTCTAGGAAGTTATAATTTTTCTTTAGAATGTTGTAATTTTCTAAGAGCATTGTATTTTCTTTGGGAGATATTGTATTGCACTCTTGTACTCTCTTTCTTTCTTATGATTTAAAGCTCGAAGGAAATGTGCCCTATCGCTTGTTGATCCCAATGTTCGTCACGCTTTTAAAATGTTTCGATATTTGCTTATGACAAGAGCAAGTTATCTCACGATTCCTGGCGCCAAATACAAAATAATATAAGGCCATGTGCATATGCATTGCATTCATTTACGCATTCATACTTGTACTCATAAAAAATGTTCTATCATCAGAGAAACAAAAGGCAAGCTGGTTCGCCAACACCGATATTCCACCCGTCTACAGGCAAGACTAATGGCTAGCAATCAGCATCTCGAGAATGAAGACCCCCGGGGTCAAGATGAGCCGGTCGTAGAAATCCTTAACCCTGAGCAGCTGGCTCAGGAGAATCAAGTTTTGAAGACCAAAATGGGCGCTATGGAGGTCCAGATGGCTGAAGTAATGAATATGCTGCAAACTCTGAGAAGTGGGGCCGCTGCTGGGGCCACCGCAGTCGTAACTCCAGAAGGGGGCGTTACCTTTGTTTCTCCTCCTACATCAGCTGAAGCTATAACTGTTCATCCTCCTCCCATGCCAGAAGTTGGTGGTTCTTCGGGGACAAGCGGTCAGAGACAACCAAATGCACAAGTATATCCATGGGGGATGCCCATGAATTATACACCATCCACTGCTGAAGCCATTCCTGTGGTGACAAGTCAGCCTGCTCCTGCTCCGGAGGTTGCTGTAAATCCTCCAAATGCTGCTTATCAAATGGGAAACCCCGCTCAATATGGGGGTTATTATTTCAATCCAGGGAGCTATCCTCAGGGCCAGATGGTTGAGAGTTCACAACCAAGAGACAGATATCACTTACTAGAAGAACGGTTGAGAGCAATGGAAGGGTCAGGTACAAGGGCTAAAGATGTGCGGGACCTGTGTCTCGTCCCAGGTGTTGTTATACCTCCCAAATTCAAGGCGCCAGATTTTGACAAATACCGCGGCACTGGCTGTCCCTCCAGCCATCTAACGATGTATGTCAGAAAGATGGCAGCTTATGCCCATGATGATAAGGTGCTGATCCATTTCTTTCAGAACAGTCTGACCGGAGCGTCTCTAGACTGGTATATGAAACTGCAATCCTCCGACATCCATAGTTGGAAGGATCTCTCAGAGGCATTTCTTAAACAGTATCAGTACAATATGGATCTGGCACCTGATAGATCTCAACTACAACTCATGAGCAAAGGCGACAGGGAATCGTTTAAAGAATATGCCCAGAAGTGGAGAAGTGTAGCAGCCCAAGTGAAGCCACCAGTGACAGAAAAGGAAATGGTATATATGTTCATGGAAACTCTCCCAGGAATATACTATGATCGATTGGTGGGTAGTGTCTCCTCTAGCTTCTCTGATATGGTGATCATTGGGGAACGTCTGGAACATGGATTGCGTAGTGGGAAAATTGCCGGAGGTTTTGGCAATCCTGGTGGGCAGAAGAAACCTTTTTCAAATTTCCCTAAGAAGAAAGAGGGAGAGACAAATGTCATTACAGCAGGGGGAGGTCCGTCCTTCAACGCTCCACCGCAGAAAGTTCCGTTCTCTGTTCCAGCTCAGCCGCCGCAGAATAATCCGGGTCACAGAACTCAGAATCATCAAGAAAGGAAACGTACCAGTTTTGATGCAATTCCCATCACTTATACTGAGCTGTTTAATCATCTCATTGCAAAGAATCTAGTCAAGACTCGCCCTATGAGGACTGTGCAACCACCTTTCCCCAGAGGATATAATGCTGACGCCACATGTATTTTCCAGAGTGGAGGGGTCGGTCACACGGTGGAAGATTGCTATGCGTTCAAGTTTATAGTTCAAGACCTAATTGATGCCAATTGGCTATCTTTCAAACCGAACAATCCAAGCACGACAACTAACCCCTTGCCGGGTCATGGGGCACCGTCTGCCAATGCTATAGAAGATTCTGGGAGCCAGATCATGATAAAGAACGTTGAGAGTATCAAGACTCCTTTGGAAGACATACGTGCTGAGTTATGTCGCTGTGGAGTAATTCAGAAAGGTTGTGTGTGTGCTAACCCTGCGTGTGCAGGTGCTTGTGAGGATTTTAAGTCTGTTTTGCAAGATTTGATGGACCGTTATGTGGTTCGGTTGGAAGTAGTTGAGAAAGCAGAAAGTGTGCTAATGCTGCAGTTCAATGATGGCAATGAGGCCAGAAGGCCAGTTGAGATACTGTATAATTCGAAACCGGTCCAAGCCAAACCACAACCATTGGTTATTGAAATCCCAGCTCCATTTCCTTATGAGAAAGACAGCGTCGTGCCGTGGAAGTACAACACCTTACCTTCAGTAGGGGTTTCTCCAAGCACCACCGTTACAAATATAACTGGGTCAAGCGGGATGACAAGGAGCGGTCGGATGTATGCTCCCGAGCTTGGTCGGATTGAGTCCTCCAAGGAAGCCGAAGATAGGGCCCGTAAGGGTAAAGAAAAGGAGGCAGAGAATGTTCAGAAGAAGAAAGGGGCAGAGCCTGAAACAGATGAGTTTCTCAAGATTGTGAGACAGAGTGATTATAAAGTGGTCGATCAGATGAACCAAACTCCGGCCAAGATTTCGATGCTGTCTTTGTTGATGAGTTCAGAAGCGCATAGAACTGCTCTCATGAAAGTGCTGAATGAAGCACATGTTGCTCAGAACATCTCTGTTGGCCAATTTGATGAAGTAGTTGGGAATATTGTAGCTGCCAACCATCTGACTTTCACTGATGAAGAGCTTCCCCCAGAGGGAAAGAAACACAATCAAGCTTTGCACATCTCAGTCAAATGTGGAGATTTCGTGTTGGCGCGGGTATTAATTGACAACGGTTCTTCTTTGAATGAGATGCCCCAGTCAACCGTAAGCAAACTGGATGTTGATTGTTCCTTTATGAAGCCAAGTTCAACTCTGGTGAGGGCGTTCGATGGGTCAAAGAAAGAGGTGATAGGAGAGATGGAATTCCCCATTCAAATAGGACCAGAAACTTTTTATATCAATTTTCAAGTCATGGACATATCCTCCTGATACAGTTGTTTACTCGGGAGGCCATGGATCCATATGGCTGGGGCTATTCCTTCATCTCTACACCAGAGGGTTAAGTTCGTGGTTAATGACAAAATTGTGGTGGTGTATGGAGAAGAAGAGATGCTAGTTAACAAGTCTTCTCCGTTCCCTTATGTGGAAGCAGCTGAAGAGTCTTTGGAGACTTCTTTCCAATCTCTTGAAATTGCCAATGCTGTGTTTGGTGGATGTGAATCGTCGTCGCCCGTGATAAAGCTGTCAAAGAGTGGAGAGATGGTCGCGAGGATCATGATGGATCAAGGATACCAGCTGGGGCGTGGTTTGGGAAAAACGGGACAAGGAATTCTTGCTCCTGTACAACTGAAAGGAAACAAAGATCGTTACGGGTTGGGATACCACTCAAGTGAGGTTGAAAGGAGGAAGTTGGCTGAAGAGAGAAGAGGTGAATGGTTGGCCAAGTTGAGAGGCCAGGATCCATGGTCAAAGAGGATCCCCATCAGTAACATCAGTCAAAGCTTCAAGAGTGCTGGGTTGCTAGATCCATACCAGATCACTGCTATTGGTTCAGAGGATGAAGAAGGCGGTACCAGTTTAGTTCGCCGTTGCCATGCTGAGGAGAAGCTCAAAAATTGGGAAGCTGTGGACTTGCCCATCGCTTTTATTTCAAAGTAATGATTGTAATGCAACCCTGTGGCTCTGCCCAAGGCCATAGGACAAGTTGCTAGGGGCAAACATGTTTTATTTTCAGAGTTATCATCATTAAATAAAAACGTTTGTTTTGAATTTTCAATCAATAAAAATCCATTTCTCTTCATTTCATGCGTCTTTTTATTGCTTTGTTATTGTTTGTTTGCTTGTTCCGATTTTCATTCTGCTTTTGCGCTTCGGCAAAATGCAGACATACAGCAATTGTCTCTAAGAACAACAGTGCTAGCAGTCCAAACTTTGACTTTGATCATCCGGTTAACCAAGCCGAGGGGGATGTTGATGAAAACTGGGAAGCTCCTCCAGAATTGACGAGATTAATAGAACAGGAAGAGAAGGTTATTCAACCTCATGGGGAGTCGATTGAGATCATCAACCTGGGTACAGAAGAGGATAGAAGAGAGGTTAAGGTCGGTACCGCCATGGAAGAGAGTGAACGCAAAATACTAATCCAACTCTTGCAGGATTACGCTGATGTCTTTGCGTGGTCGTACAAAGATATGCCAGGGCTAGACACCGACATTGTTGAGCACAGGTTGCCAGTAAAGCCGGAGTGCCCGCCAGTCAAGCAGAAATTGAGAAGAATGAAACCAGAGATGTCACTGAAGATACGGGATGAGGTAAAAAAACAGTTTGACGCCGGGTTACTAGCGGTTGCGAAGTATCCACAGTGGGTAGCCAACATCGTCCCTGTTCCGAAAAAAGACGGCAAGGTCAGAATGTGCGTTGACTAGAGATCTGAACAGAGCTAGTCCCAAGGATGATTTCCCTCTGCCTCATATTGACATTCTGGTAGACAGCACGGCCCAACACTCATTGTTCTCCTTCATGGACGGGTATTCAGGGTACAATCAGATAAAGATGGCTCCGGAAGATATGGAGAAAACCACCTTCATAACTCTCTGGGGCACATTCTGCTATAAAGTGATGCCTTTTGGACTCAAGAATGCCGGCGCGACTTATCAAAGGGCAATGGTGACATTATTCCACGATATGATGCACAAAGAAATTGAGGTGTATGTAGATGATATGATTGCAAAATCCAAGACTGATGAGGGGCACATTATTAATCTGCGAAAACTCTTCGAACGTCTACGGAAGTTCAAGCTCAGGTTAAACCCAGCAAAATGCACTTTCGGTGTGAGATCTGGAAAATTACTGGGATTCATCGTCAGTCAGAAGGGGGTAGAAGTGGATCCAGACAAAGTTAAAGCAATCCTCGAAATGTCAGTGCCAAAGACTGAAAAAGAGGTCCGTGGGTTCCTTGGGAGATTGAACTACATCTCAAGATTCATATCCCAATTGACCGCCACTTGCGAGCCTCTCTTCAAGCTGTTGTGCAAGAACCAGAAAGCAGAGTGGAATGATGATTGCCAAAGAGCCTTTGAAAGAATTAAGGGCTATCTGCAGAATCCGCCAATTTTGATGCCGTCGGTGCCCGGAAGACCGCTCATCCTGTATCTAACCGTGTTGGACAATTCGATGGGGTGCGTGCTGGGGCAGCATGATGAATCAGGAAAGAAAGAGCATGCCATATACTACTTGAGTAAAAAGTTCACTGACTGTGAGACGAGATATTCAGTGCTAGAAAAAACTTGTTGTGCCTTAGCATGGGCTGCTCATCGTCTAAGGCAGTACCTGTTGAGTCATACAACCTGGTTGGTATCTAAAATGGATCCAATCAAGTATATTTTTGAAAAGACAGCACTCACAGGACAGATCGCTCGTTGGCAGATGTTATTGTCAGAGTATGATATCCTGCATGTCACGCAGAAGGCGGTCAAGGGCAGTGCACTCGCCGAGTACTTAGCATGTCATCCAATTCAAGACTACCAATCAATGCAGTATGATTTTCCCGATGAAGACATCATGGCACTGTTTGAGGAAGGAAAGTCTCAAGAAGAGGAGAGGTGGAGGATGATATTTGATGGCGCATCCAATGTGTGGGGGCACGGAGCTGGGGCTATGCTAATCTCCCCAGATAATCGTTTCGTTCCGGTCACTGCCAGATTGAGCTTTTATGTCACTAACAACATCGCAGAATATGAAGCATGCATCTTGGGGATTCAGGCAGCCCTTGAATGGAAGGTTAAAAGACTCGATGTGTATGGCGATTCGGCTTTGGTCATTCATCAGGTGAGAGGTGATTGGGAGACCAGAGATCCTAAATTAATCCCTTATTGTAATTATGTCCAGGAATTGATGAAGTCTTTCGACGAAATTACTTTCCAGCATATCCCTCGAGGTGAAAATCAGTTGGCCGATGCTTTGGCAACTCTGTCGTCAATGTTCAACATCAATTGCGACAAGAATCTAACTCATATCAAAATCCAACATCGGGGTCTCCCGGCACATCATTACTGCACTGCAATTGAGGAAGAGCCTGATAGCAAGCCATGGTACTATGATATCAAACAGTACGACATCAATAGAGAATACCCCCCCGGGGCATCAGAGAATGACAAAAGAACGCTCAGAAGGTTGTCGAGGAGTTTCTTTTTGAATGGCGAAGTTCTCTACAAAAGAAATTATGATATGGTCCTCCCGAGGTGCGTGACAGAGGAAGAGGCAGCAAAAATTATGAAAGAGGTCCATGAAGGGTCGTTCGGGGTTCATTCCAGTGGGCACACCATGGCAAGAAAAATCTTGAGAGCCGGCTATTACTGGTTGCAGATGGAAGGTGACTGCTACAGCTTCGTCCGAAAGTGCCACAAGTGCCAAATCTACGCTGATCACATTCATGTGCCACCTGCCTCTCTAAATGTCATGACTGCATCTTGGATGTTCTCAATGTGGGGCTTGGATGTCATTGGCCCTATAGAGCCTAAAGCATCAAACGGACATCGTTTCATTCTGGTTGCAATCGATTATTTCACTAAGTGGGTCGAAGCTGCTTCCTACTCTAGTGTAACCAGTTCAGTGGTCGCCAAGTTTGTAAAGAAAGACTTGATTTGCCGTTATGGTCTTCCCAACAAGATCATCACTGATAACGGCAGCAACCTAAACAGCAAAATGATGAAGGACTTGTGCGCAGAGTTCAAAATCCAGCATCATAACTCCTCACCCTATCGGCCCAAGATGAATGGGGCAGTCGAAGCGGCCAACAAGTGAACGGAGAGGATCTAAGGAACCCCGTCAATTCCGATCAAGTGAAGAAGTATTATGCCTGAAAGAAATAGACGAAAAAAGAGAAAGACAAGCCAAGTAAGAATTAGCTCGCTAGGTTGAAAACCCGCAAAGGGCGGCCTAGGCAAAATCAGAGCGACCCGGTGGATTGAAAACCCGCAAAGGGCGATCCAGGCAAAAATTAGGGTCGGAAAGCTTGGGCATGAAAAGTAAAGAAAGGCATACAACTCCCCTGAAGATTTGGATGAGGGGGTGATCAAGGTCAGGGACATAAATGTTTAGCACTGTTCCACAGAGACGGACAGTCAGAAATCAGCTTCTCTCTTTTTCGTGTCTTTTTGTAGTTTAAACTTTCAAATGTATTGAACAGTCGGCGTAACTTCTTGTGCGACCGATTCCTACATCAATAAAGTTCAATCTTTCTCACGTCTGTTTGTTTTTCTATTTCCCTGCCTTTTCTGCTCAAATAAACGTTTTATGATGATGGTAACACTGACCTGTAAAACATGTGCATAAATCATAGAGCATCACAATCATTGCGAAATTTTTAAAAGTTATGGGAAGGAAGCAACTTCTCAGGGAAAATTAAGCTTACAAGGAAATAATTGCACTCATAGGCCATTTCTGATGGCAAATTACAAGACAATCAGCACTGGGCTTATGCGCCACTACCATTCTAATCGGTCCCTCAGTCTTGTCGCGGGTTGGTCGAACCAGCAAAAAGAATGAGCCAAAAGAGCAAAAGAGCAAAAGAAAAAACAAACGATTAGAAAAAAGAAAGTTGGTCAAAGAAAAACCAAGAAAAACAAGCAGTCAGAAAAAAGAAAGCTGACCAGAGAAAAATCAAAGAGATGAAGAACCAGGATTGGCATTTCACCACATTCATCATTGTAATACCCTAATTTTGTCCTATCCAAAAATAAGAATTTTTATTTATTTTTAATAAAAATAATATTCATTTTTTATGTTCATGTCATGTATTATTTTATTTTAGTTTGCTACAAGTTTTAATTTTTGAAAAAAATAATAATTAGAAGTATCAAAACAAAATAGGCAAAGGAGAAAATAGGGGGGTCTGTAAAAAATATTTAGAGGTGCAATCAGGAGTGGGCCATTTAAAGCCCATTCCTCCACCAAACCCTCAGCCCAATTCGCAAGCCAAACCCCAACCCATCCAACCAACCCATAACCCATGACCCAACTCACTCCTCCACTAAAACCCTAATTCGACCACCCCCCCCTTTACCCTAAAAACCATCCACATTCAATCCCCCCCTTTCCCTAAAAAATCATCCACATTCACTCACCTTTCCCCTCCTAAAAATTCGCCCCACTCCCCCTTTTTCCTCCTTGGAAGTTGCATTTTTTTTCCTTTCCCACACTCCACCTCTCCTCTTTTTTCTCAACTCCCACTTCCCCACATTTCTCTTCCCTATACACGCCTTTCCCTTCTCTCTTTCTTCCCAACGGCTCCATCTCTCTCTCTCCTCAATCTCACGCTTATCTCTCTCTCTTTCTCCAACTCACACTCAACCTTTCCCTCTCTCCCCCATCCTACGACCCTTTCTCCTCTCACTCTCACATATCCATCACTTCTCTTCTCTCCCCAAAACACCAAATCATCATCCTCACCTCTGCCATGCCCATACCCTCACACAAACCATCATAACCCCTCCTCTCATAAACCTTCATCAACCATCACGAAATCTCAACATCTCTCCATCATATCAAGCTTTTTTTTCAAGTCAAAAAAAAAGAGAAACACTGTACAAGGTATGGTGAGGCAGTCAGAAGAAAAACGAAGAAAAGTCCTTCTTGTATAAATAGGGGCCATGACCACGGTTTTTAGGAGGAGAAAGAACAATCAATTTTCGGGTCTTGGTGAAGTAGTCAAAAAAATAGAGAGTATTTAGCTAGTTCCTTTCTTATTTTTTTCGTCTTCCCTATTTCTCTACATTTTTCATAATTTTTTTGGTGAGACCTAAAAAAGGGGGCTCCATGTACAAAGTTTATAGACTCTGAAGTTTTATTCTGTTGTTGGTGAGATCAAAAAAAAAAAACTCTAGGTTCAATACTACTGGATCTTAAGGTACTATAATATTTTTTTTTCGGATTCATTGTATTGTTATTGTTCTTGCTGTTTTTTTAATTATTTAAATGGTTGCTGTCTTCATTTTTTTGTTGTTGCTATAATATGTTTTATCGTTGTTGTTATTTTGTTTTTAGTTGCTGTAATTTCGAAGGTAGGTGTTAATTTAGTTTGTTTTCTTTGTTATTTTTCTTTTCTTTTCTTTTTTTTGGAATATTGTGAAGATGAAATATTATACCCAAAAAAAAACATCATTTTTCAGCAAGGCACTTAGTTTTATTAAAATGAAGTCCTAAAAAATTAATTAAATAGTTGCTGTTTTTATACATTTTAAACTATTGCTGTTTTTTTTTATTATTTAAATTGTTTTAAATGGTGCTGTATTTCGGATTAAAATAAAATAATAAAAAATTTTTTTTAAAAAAAATAAATGTTGCTGTTTTCATATTAAAAAGTGTTGCTTTTTTTATTTAAATGTCGTTATGTTTTATTAAGTGTTACTGTTTTTTTTATTAAATTGTTGCTGTATTTTTTGTTATTTTTGCTGTATTTCGGATTAAAATAAAATAAATAAAAAAATATCTTTTTAAAAAAAATAAATGTTGCTGTTTTTCTATTAAAAAAGTGTTGCTGTTTTTTTTTAAGTGTCGTTATGTTTTATGTTGCTGTTTTTTTTATTATTAAATGTTGCTTTTTTTTATATATTAAAAAGTTGCTGTTTTTTTATTATTTAAATTTGTTGCTTTTTTATTTAAATATTAATGTAATTTTCGGATTAAAATAAAATCCTTTTCAAAATAATAAAAAAATATTGTTTATATAAAATAATTGGTTACTAATATCACTATCCGTTTTAAAAAAAAAAAAAAAAAAAGAAAAAAAAGGGTAATAATAATAATCATTTTCCCCAAAAAAGGATGAAGGGCAATTTAGTCAAATAGCAAAAAGTAAAAATAAATTGATCAACCGTTTTTAGCGTCAAAACGCTATTTACACCCCCGGCAACCATTTTCTTTTAGCGTCAAAACGCTATTTGCACCCCCGGTGACACTTTTTTTTTCTAGCGTCAAAACGCTATTCACACCTCCCTTTTTAATACAATCCCTTTATTATTTGCACCCCCCTTTTATCACTTACTCCGCTTTTTTTTCACAACGTGATGCTTCCGAACCGTTCTTTTTTTTTCTTTCTTTCGAAAAATCGAATTCGCGCAAAAAATAGGTTGTCTATAGCGGTCACTCTGGGCCTGGCTTGTTTGAACGCTATAAATACTTTCTTTTCCGAATAAGCCATTAATGACGACCACTCTGGATTTATCTGTTTGGTCATCATGAACGGTCTCTAGTTTTCCCAAACTTTTCAAAAAAATAAAAAAATATCAACACACAAATATTTTCTACCCAAGAACTACGTAGCTTTGATTTCTCCATCGCACCCGGAGATACGTAGGAGCGGGGGCCCACTCCCGTCGAGCGCAAAAAAATAAAATTTTTATTAAGTCTTCTTTTCCGTTTTTTTTTTTGCAAATAACAAAAAAGGGTAAATTAAAGTGTTTTCTTTAAACTAATTTTTCTACACATTAATTTAAAAGGTAACCTTTTTAGGATGTTGCGGGGTGCTTGTACCTTCCCCGCACTTAATCGACCCCCGAACCCAAAAATAAAAGGTTTTTTCAATGTTTTCCTAAAAATAAATATTGATGGCGGCTCCATTGTTCAAAAACAACGAGGAATCCCTCCTCCGGATTCTTCGGTCGCTACAATCATCACACCAAAATCATAGCATTGCATGCACATGCATAACATGCCCTTTCATAACATGCACTCATACTCCATGCACCATTCCTTGCATCAACTAACGTATGCAGGTACTTCAATCCAACACAGCAGCATCGGTCATTTCAAATCAACCAATCAACAGAATCGATGAGCCCTCCGTGCTCCTCCTGAGCCCTCTGTGCTCATCCCGAGCCCTCTGTGCTCCCCCCTGATCCCTCTGTACTCATCCTGAGCCCTCTGTGCTCCTCCTGAGCCCTCTGCGCTCATCCTGAGCCCTCTGTGCTCCCCCTGGGCTCTCTGCGCTCATCCTGAGCCCTCTGTGCTCCTCCTGAGCCCTCTGTGCTCCTCCTGAGCCCTCTGCGCTCCCCCTGAGCCCTCTGCGCTCATCCTGAGCCCTCTGTGCTCATCCTGAGCCCTCTGTGCTCATCCTGAGCCCTCTGTGCTCCTCCTGAGCCCTCTGTGCTCCTCCTGAGCCCTCCGTGCTCCCCATGAGCCCTCCGTGCTCCCCATGAGCCCTCTGCGCTCCTCCCGAGCCCTCTGTGCTCCTCCCGAGCCCTCTGCGCTCATCCCGAGCCCTCTGCGCTCATCCCGAGCCCTCTGCGCTCATCCTGAGCCCTCTGTGCTCATCCTGAGCCCTCAGTGCTCCTCCTGAGCCCTCAGTGCTCCTTCTTTACTGCTTTCTCTACCGCGTTCTTTACCGCTTTATTTCCTGCTTCTGCACGCCAAGTGTTAAACTCACAAACCATTGTTTTAGCACGCCAAGTGGTGATTCAAAAAAATCCAATCTGTTTTTGCATTTTTCATCTGACATCAACAAAAACAAAAAATGAGAAAAGAAAATTGGAAAATTCGGGTTTTCCCCAAGTAGACAAAATCGGTATAATTTCTGAATTCTTTATCTCCATTTTACCTTGGAATATGTTCCGGCCAATTCATATTCCTCGTTAAAATTCAGATAAAGAGGGGCAGCTGTCATACCCCCAATTTTGTCCGGCTTAGGTCCAAACCCTAATTTTCCACACAAAAATAAATTATGCATTTTGGATCCTAGAAACCATCCCAAAGTTTTTGAAATCGTTCTTAGGGTTAGAATGCACGTTTTGGGAAATTAGGGTCAAAAAGGGCATTTTGGTCAGTTCTCACAAAAGGGTCTATAAAAATAATTTTTGCAATAAGCCTCATGCATCAAATTAGGGTTTTTGAAAATGTGTTATGTATGCATGGCAAGTTTTGAAAATATGTTATGCATGGCAAGCTTTGGAAAATATTTTATGCATGCATGGCAAAGCCCTAAGCCTAAAAACGATTTTGTAGAAAGCAAAAAACAATTTCTATTTTGTTCCAAATGACCAAAAATCGATTTATACAATTTATATAGGCTATGAAATCGATTTTAGGCTCACCTATAGGCCAAGAATCGATTTCCTTATCCTATGTTTGAAACAAAGAATCGATTCACACCTATACATAAGCCAAAGCCATGAATCGATTCTTACTATTTTGCAAAGGCCTTGAAATCGATTTTTAAGCCCTCCTAAAGGCCAAGAATCGATTCCCACTTACTTTAACTAAGCATGAAATCGATTCCTACCTATTTAGGATGTCTCAAGAATCGATTCCCTTCTCTTTTAAAACACCATGAAATCGATTCCTACCTATTTAGGATGTCTCAAGAATCGATTCCCTTCTTTTTTAAAACACAATGAAATCGATTCCTATCATTTCAGGAAGTCCAAGAATCGATTCCCACTAATTTCTAAAGCCCAAGGAATCGATTCCTATGTTTTCTAAAAGCAAAGAATCGATTATACTATATTTTGCCTTCATCAAACAATCGATTCATCCTTGCAATAAATGTTTTTTTTAAAATTCTACGCTTTCCTAAGCCTATAAATAGGCAGCCCCAAGTCGCATTTTGACGGACACACATTTCACAAAATCAGAGAGGAATTGCTCCAGAAACCCATTTTTGCGAGATCCCTCACATTTTTGAAAAAAAACTCTTCTACGCTTCATTTTTGCTCTATTCGTTCCGTTGGTCCGTCTGAGCAGATCTCCTGCAAGAGTTAGTCGGGGTTCGCATTCTTCAGAGTTGTAATATCTGCCTTCATCAGAGGTATTTCAGTCTTTACATTTGTTAATATTTAGTTATTGTGATCCGTATGATTTAACTTAGCTATAGTGTTCATTTACTCGTTCTTGTATATTATCGTCCATTGTTGATGACGAACCATATGATTCCCACTTATGCCTAGTGCATCATGTTCTAAGTGGTGGAGATGGTCTCGGATGATTCAACTTGCCCTTTAAAACCCTTTCAAAAACATTTTTCATTAGAACTACGTCGCTTTGATTCCCGTTTGGGATACGTAGGAGCGAGCCACGTTCTCGTCAAGCGCAACAAATAAAAATTCTTTTCATCCCCCTAAACCAATCATTTTCATAAAACAAACAAAAATCATTTTCAAACCCGTTGTTGCTAGTAGCTCATCAGAGCCTCTGTTCGTTTAGCTATTAGTGACAATGTCCTTTTCTCCTAAAAATAATAAACGATGATCCATCATAACCTTTGTTAGTTTGATCATCGTACAAATCAATCTCTTTCGAAAATCACTTTCCAAAAGGATAATAAAAAACGAGTTGTTATCAATAGTCCATCAGAACCTTTGTTCGTTTGACTAACGGTGCAACTCTCTTTTTGAGTATTTAGTAGTGATTCATCATAGCCTCTGCTAGTTTAATCATTTGCTAATGCTCGTCCTATTTCAAAAACTCACTAAAAAAGATAAAAAAACAAAAACTTTTCAAAAAGAACCAAGAACTACGTAGCTTTGAATTCTCCATCGCACCAGGAGATACGTAGGAGCGGGCCATGTCCCGTCAAGCACTTTTTCTAAAACCCCTTTTTTTTCCCCCTCTCTCACCAAAAATAAAATTTCCAGTAAGTTTTCCCATTCATCTTCAAATAAGAAATAAATAGGCAAATCTAGGTATTTTTCAAATCAAACGTTAAAACCACACATTTAATTAGAGGTTCCCTTTCGGTAGAAAGGACGTGCGCGGTGCTAACACCTTCCTCGCACGTAATCGACCCCCGAACCTATATCTCTAGTTTCCAAAGACCATCCGCCTTATCCAAAAGACCTTTTTTCCATGTTTTGGTCTTAAAATTAAAATATTGGTGGCGGCTCCAAAATTTTTCCACGTTGTACATCGAGAAACCCAAAAGCGGGATTTTTCGGGGTGCAACAATTTGATCATGTGCATATGCTATGGCATCTAGTGCTGTAGCATCAGAAACTAAATACCAGAGTAATATAGTCACTAATTTACTATAAATCTAAACAATAAAAATTAATAGCACACTACTAGAAAAATCAAAATTAGAGAGGGAGCAAATCCGTCACTAAACCATCAAAAATCCGTCACTAACGATTTTAGTGACGGAATTTGTGACGAACCCAGATTCGTAACTAATTTTGGCGTCACTAAATTTTTAGCGAGGGATTTTGAAATCCGTCGCTAATAGAGACGGAAAATTCCCTCACAAACATATGAAATCCGTCACTAAAAAATAGTTCGAAATTGAAGATGAAAAGTATGTTTCCATCGCTAATAGGGAGGGAGACTAAATCCGTCACTAATAGAGAGGGAGACTAAATCCGTCGCTAATAGAGAGGGAGACTAAATCCGTCACTAATAGAGAGGGAGACTAAATCCGTCGCTAATAGAGAGGGAGACTAAATCCCTCTCTATTAGTGAGGGATTTTATCCATCTAATAATCATTTTTAATTAGGGACTCATTAGAATTTAATACAAGAGCATATTTGTTATAGATTTTATACACTCTTTAAAATAAAACATTCTACTAAATCTAAAAATAAAAACTTAGAATTTTTTTGAATAGCACACAACTAACTTAAATAATTAACAAGGTTTATAAATATAAAATCCATACAAAGCATAACTGATGTTAATCCATAAAAAAACAACCGGTATATGTTGATAAACCTAGTATTTTACAATTATTTTCAAATTTAAAGTGCACTACTAAAAAAACAGAAATTAGAGATGGCCAACTCATGAGCAGGAGATAATGCACTCCAATTCATTAAACTTGAAAGTTATACAAATTTCTTTAAAGTACTACATGTTTCTCAATGTGATTAAAAACGACTCCACTGGGGATCGAACCCAGAATCTCTGGTTCCGTAGACCAGCGCCTTATCCATTGGACCATGGAGTCATATTTCAAGTTTTAGGCATTAAGGACACATGAGACCAACAAATCTAGACCAAGACAAAGGGAATTCAAGACCAAATCTAGACCAAGACCAAATCTAGATGATATATATAAACTTTTAAACAGGAATCCATACAGTTTGTTAGTTAATACTATTTATTAAATTTATTGCTTACAGATTTTAAACAGGAATCCATAGATTTTAAACTTTCTAATTAATCACAACTGTTGTGGGAGGTTTGAAACCTCAACAACCTGCCATAAAAGAACTCGTCCACATGTATCAATTGCACTATCATGTAAAGCAATAAAAGAATTCCTCCACATATTTGGAAGAATAAAAGAAAGAAACACAGTTTAATGCATCTAATATCAATCTCAATAGAAAGAACTCCTTCACTTTAATACCTTAATTATATAATCTGTAACTACATTGGTTTCTTGGTCTTCTAGTGCTGCTGCCTGAAAAGTCAAAATTCAGCATGTTTAGCAGCATCTCCAAGCTATTCATTTCGCAAAGAGGTTTATTTATTATAAACATGAAATTTTAATCTCATCTCATCTCACCTTTATATAAATATCAAGATCTGCTGACTTAATATTTTCAGCCTACTCTCTTCATGATGTTTTGCTAAATCAGTTTGACTTATGTAAGCTGGTGTTCTATGAGATGCAAAATCCTCCATCCCATGACCATTATATGTAACTCACTCTGAAAACTCAACGGCAATGGAATTGAATGCAAAAGGAACAGAATGCACATCAGAACTAATAAACATCAAAATTTCATTCTTTGTGCAAACTCAACCTAGTGGTTGTATATCAGTTCAAGAAATCATATTTTAGAACATATAAACAAGCAGCTGTATATCAGTTCAAGAAATCATATTTCAGAACATATAAACAAGAAAACTCCTACAAGCATTTTTTTTAATCAAACAGGCACTCAGCCCGAATTTATTAATAAAATAAAGAGACATATAAAAAGCACAAGGGGGGACTAGACCAAAACCCTTGTTAATAAGGACAATAATAGAATGTCCAACAAGGCCTCTAAAATAAACAACCATAGAACTCTAATGGAAAAAATTCTAAGGCGAACAGAAAACCTGAAAGGAGGCAGGGCAACACCTGAGAGTCCCCACACAACCTCCACCCACCACCTCCTGAACTCACACTCCAAACCACAACAGCCTGCATCACCTCGCTATCCTCACATTAAGCACATCACAAAGCATCGAGGTTAGAGGTGGAGGCCCGGAGACGATTGGGAGGGGGCAAAGAAGCAGAAGGCAAAGGGGGAGGAGCCTGGCGATCTGCAAACTGCAATCTGGCGTCCGACAAGGTACAAACTATCGAATCAGCACCCACCAACAGCACACCCCCAGACATCCGGCGCCGTGTCTCCAGCCACCATCGGGAAGTCGTGCTACCGGCCAACACCGCGACAACACCTAGCTTGATCGAGGTAGCCGAGCCACCAACCACCACTGCGGCCTTGCGCCCCCGGCCAACACCGTGGCACAATCAAGCAAAACCGCGAGCGACAGGGAGAAGTGCCCACGTCAAAAGGAGAGGAGGCGTGACTGCGGGTCCAAAGTCCGAAACGACAGCCACTATTGCGAACATCAGACAAACCACCGTGAACCACCGCAAAACACCGCATCAGAACCAACCCCTGCGCGAACAGAGGCCGTGGACGTCACCGAGGAGATCAGATCCGAGGAAAGGGAGCCCCCAACGGCGGTTCCAACCCTAGCAGCGCCCAACCCATTTTTATTAATTTACAGCCACCGGAACAACCGAAGTCGAAGATCCAACCACGAAACGACGACGGCGCAAGAACTTATTCAGATCCAGATCGCGAAGAGATCCAAATCACTTAACAACATATCCAACAGATCCAAAAGCAGATCAGAGGAACAGACTCAACCAGACCGAAGCCAATAGCGACAGCAGGGCGAAGGAGCACTGAGAGGAGAGGGGAAGAAACCGGGGAGGGAGCCCCCCCTCCCAGCGGCGGCGGCGCTACTTTCTTTCTCCTGGAGCTCTTTTTCACGCTAGCGCTGATTGTATTCAAAAAGGATTCCACGCTAGCCAAGAAAACAACCTTGAGAAGTTAATGGGATGAGGTTCTTCATAACATTACTATAGATTACAATTGATTCTTTTGTTCCTTTTGGAAAAAGAAATATACTGAGCATGAGTGATACTCCAATGTTTATTATACAAATTTAATGATAATGAAATTGGCAACACAGACAAAAACAATTCAGATCACTAGGGAATAAACCAATAAATATCAAGTTCTTCTTCTATCATACCTATTTCACAAACACACGCAACTCCTTTTAATACACATTCAACAGACCTAAAAGGCCTCACACAATTCCTTCATACAGATTCATAAGGGTAGCTTATCAAAACAACCCAATTCCATAGCATATATAAAACAAAAAAAGTTAATAACCAATAAATATAACCAACATGTAAATAATGGAACAAAATGCATAAGAGGATTTGCAGAACAATGCATAAAGGGGTAAGTTTGAGTGGAGGGGAAATTACAGATAACTCACATTATCATTACCAGACTTTGCCCAAACCTCCATCCTATGTTTAGCTTCCCTTGCACATAAAGGATGGAAAGAAGTTCTGCAGGTTGCTGAAAACACCAAACAGAAGGAAAAACTTACAAGCTAGAAGAATTTGAATAGAATAAGATAGCTATGAATGCCAACTACCAAATGAAGTTATGTGCCAGATCAAAAGAAGAACATTGAAATATTCACTACAAGACCCAAAGATTTACTTATGAAACAACCGCCTGTGGTCATTTAACAAGATCACCCTGCCATCACAAAGCAATATCAAAACTGAACACCTTAAACTCTTCCTCATATATTGAAAAGTATATATTGAAAAGTAAGACACCAAAAGGATACATTCTTATGGTGAAATGTGGAAAGAAAAAAGAGACTTGAACATCTGTGTACAGAAAAATATTCAAACTTCAAAAGGAAAAAGAAAATAACTACTGGACTAATTTTCTTTGTAGAAGATGGTTTTCTACAACAAAATGCGCAACAAAATTGTATTTCATCATTTCTTCTAATTTCATAAAATTGGTTGACTAAATTAAATGAATTAATATCAATTACCTCACTATGAACCTTTGCAATATGGCAAGCTTATGTGGGCTCTTTAGACTCAAAGAACGAAAATTATGCAGTAGCAGCACCAATCCACTAGCTTGAAATGATGCAGTAGCAGTACCAATCCACAACAGCAATATCTCTCTCTCCCATGCAATTTCCAATCCACTCCTTCATTCTCTCAGTTTTCAATTTAGCACCAGTTTAAAAGCAAAACAAACAAATTATAAAAACAAAACACACACAACCTCCACCACTCCAAAACACAAAGAGAGGGGAAAAACCAAAGCTACTAACATATAGCTGCTATAATAAAATTATCAATGCAAGTAAGTCTTCTAAATATTTTAAATATCCATCAGTATAATAGCCACTAACAATAAAGTCATAATGTGTATAAAATTGAAGTAGACATGAGGAATTTACCTAGCAGTTGACAAGGAAGCAGCTTCAACCCAAGAGTTCAAAGAAGCATCAAATGAATAAACCTCATGAGTAGCATCTTCAGACCAGCCACATCCAGAAAATATAGACGAGTTTGTTCTTGTTGTTTCGTGTGTGAAACTCCCAGCAGATAGTACCCCATCGTTTGATGTCTCTTTAGTAGAAGATTCAACCCTCTCCAATTTCTTGGAAGGCACATGTGATACTGGATTTCTTGAGCCATTTTCATAATCATTCTTCTTAACTTTAAGGAATTCAAGCTTTGGTTGAAGAGATCTACAAAAAAAAAAAGTAGATACTAAGTGATCCAGCTACCCTTTCATCTTCTCTCTATCACACAAGTTTTTTTATCTTCTTGTTAATTAGCAATTTAAAGTGAATACAAAATGTAGAAAATAAAAAAAAATATGTTTTTAGATATTAAAAAGGTATTTAGTTAACCATGCAACTAACCCAATTGAATCTTCAGATCGCTCCAGAGATTTCTTCAGCTCAACTATTCTTGTCTTTTTAAGCTTCTCAAACAAAGCCCTGATATAGCCATTTTAACATGAAACAATAATGAGATGTAACATACAATTTTTATGAAACCTTCAAAGGGTAAAAAGGTAGGCCCTCCATCTTTTTGAGACACACTTAAGGGCTGAATGATATTTTCTAGGAAGTCTTGCTTCTCAAACAATAGCGCTATAGTGCAGATTATGACATAACTTATAGGCATATAGCAAGCAATAGCAGTTTGTTAAAATTTTACTATGCGATTAGACAGCCTTGGAGGCAACTAGACTTTGATTTGACATAGGAAGTTGTTTGAGGAACCTGTGGAATCCTGATATCCTTTACACATACACCCAAGACATTATAGTCTCAGAAGTCATACACTTATACAATTATTTCAGAAGTCATATACACATACAATTACTTCAAACAAGGCTGCAAGACTTTTGTTGGAGGAGGTATCATGTTAGGGCCCTTAGGGGGTAAAAAGGAGATCCTAGAGAAAAATTTGAACAACTTATTGAAACTGTGCTGAACTATCGTCTTAAAGATAAAGTTCAATTCAATGATTAAACAGAGTAAAGCTTGTAATAAAATATGAAAATGGAAACCCTATGAATGACATCCATGTAGTCAAAAGCAAAAATTGAAAACTGTGATAAACAGAAAGATTATAACAAAGAGAAAGGAAAACATTATTAGTACTTGATGCTTGGTAAGCCTTCTGTGAATAGCCACTATGAAACATTATTAGTACCTGATGCTCGTGAACCTTGATCCTCGCTGTGAAACCAAAACACAATCAATCATTTAATCACAGAAACTATGAAAGTAAATTTGTGGAGAATGAAGAGTTTTAGGGAAATTACCCATTGCTGAATTCTTGAGCTACGGCTGCGTTCCTGTCTTCAAAACCCTAGATCTGAAATGGGAGTGAAGAAGATTGCCTTTGGGGTTTAAAATCGACAGTTGTAGACCAGTTCTGCAATCGTACTTGGGTTAAATCGAAGAAGAGGGTTAGGGTTGAAATCGCAACAAGAAGCAGAATCGATCCAAAGAGAAGCAACTTGGACCAGCGAAGCTTAAAATCGTTCGAGAGAAGTCATTGAGAATCGTTTAACGGAGAATCGTTCCAGAAAGAAGTCATTGAGTATCGTTCCAAAGGGATTCGTAACACTGAGAATCGTTCCACGGAGAAGTCATTAGGGTTCAAATAGTTAGGGTTGTGGTGGAGATGGTGAGTGGTTGGTGGTGAGGGCGGTGATCAATGGTGAGTGGCGGTGGTGAGGGTTTTGTGAGTAACGAGAGTGATGGTTTTGCGAGAGTGAAGAGGGCTTCGAGAGTAACGAGAGTGAAGGTTTGAAGAGTTAGGTGAAATAATAATAATAATAAAGAAAAAAGTGAAATAATAAAGAAAAAGAGAGAGTGAGTGTTTAGTGGGAGGGAAGCGAAACACTTAACCGGGAAAGAACTTTTTTTTGGTTAGTGACGAATTTTAGGTTCCTCACTATTAGTGAGAGATGCATTTCCTCTCACAATTCGTCTCTAAGCCGTTTTACAATATTTTGTGACAAAATTTAGCTACGAAATTTTTAGAGAAGGATTTTTTTCGTCCCTATATCCGTCACAAACGTAACCCAGAGGTGCAGGTGACGAATTTTCTTTTTCCGTAGCTAATTTCCTCACTATTAGTGAGGAATACGTATCCCTCTCTAAAAACCATTTTTTTAGTAGTGGCAATTCCCGGCAACGGCGCCAAAAACTTGTTGTGAGGAAAAGGGTATTGTGCAAGTGTACACAGTCTTTAACAAGTAATATAGTAGAAAGATGAGATCGTACCCACAGGGATTGTAATTAATTTTTAAAGCGTAAGTTGATAGTTGGATTAGTGAAGTGTGACCAAGTAACAAACAATATTATTGGATGAAGACAGAAAGTAAACAAGTTAAGTAAGATGAGTTTGGGATCAAGTGAGAAAGATAGTTGGAATGCTCTTTACTAAGTAAATCATTTTTGACAGCATTATGTTATATACGATGTTGGGGCATTGGATGCTGTAGCAATTGATGCGTGCCTTTCAGTCACTAGTGTCAGAGTTTCGTTACAAGTTTTATGTCTAAGCTCTAAATAAGTTCACCCTTGTATATGAAGTACCTACAGTATCACTCTATGGACTATGCTATCCTATGTCTAGCTTTTAGCATGGAATAACAAAGTTTCATTTATTAAACACTTACCCATATTAGTTCTTGAGTTCTAATCATAAACCATGTCTGTATTTATGACTCTACTTATTCTAGTTGATCATTCCCAAAATAAGTTTGAAAGAAGTATAACACAACAACAAAAATGCAAACATCAATATATAACACAATAACTAACCAATTTGGTGATTTAATTGTCAAAGGAAAGATATCATAGGGATGAGAATGAGAAAATAAACTTTGCCTTCAGGATAGGACAGAGGACCTTTTAAGAAAACAAAATATGAGAAAGGAATTGGGATTCAAATTCTGCTTATCATTCATCAATGAATTACCGGGCTAGAAAAATGCACAATGATAACAGAATCCTAACAAATATTCAAGATCATGCTGCTGAGTCACTACATCAGATTTTGTTAGGGATGGTGATTGGCAAGCCTTCGTTGCTCAACTGATTGCCATCAGTTTCCATTGCTTTGCTCGACCGATTTCCACTCTAGCTTCTCTCGTGAACGATTTATCTATGCTGCTGCGTTGCTCCACCTATTTCCACCTATTGCTCTAACTGGTACAGTTCTTTTGAGATTTCTTCCATATTTTTCTCTCAATCTCATGCTTTAGGGATTTATTATGATTTTCTTTTCACTGCTTCTGATTTATTGTCTTGCAGGATAGGTTATAGTATGATGATAATGGATGCTGAGTAGAAAAGTGCTTCTCCTACCCTCAGTTATTCAATAAATTTGTTCCTTAAGGTGTTAACGATTAGAAGAGCTTGCCATATAAAGTTGCGACATCATGAGCATGAGTTTTTATTAGTTCTTATCGGTTTAAAGTATGAGCTATAAGTTTTTATCAGTTTCTGGTAGTGCTATTGCTATTGGTCATGATCACATCATGAGCCGTCCAACGTGTTTAGTTGCAGTTCCAATTAGAAGTTAGATTGGCCATTATGTGGTTCTGCCTACTTGGTGTGGTGTATGAAACTCACATCCATCCATAGGCATGATAACTTGGATATGATAAAATAGGCATACAAACTTTGAACCCGTGGGTTATGTCAACGTGTCAAGTCTCATACAAAAATAGACATTATGGCCGTTATAAATATACATTATTCATATTTCAACACAAACTATGAACCTTCAAAGTTACAGAAATGCCAAATTATAAATAGACATTATCAACCTGCTTATGTCTAACTCCATTATAAATAGACTCATTCAAATTTTCACACAAACTATGAACCTAAAATTGATCAGCTGCCGCAAGCAAAAAGGATATATACTAAAATAGACCATTGGGCGGCTAGCTTGCTGATGTAGCTGTTGTTGTGTTTGTAATTGAAATTATTCTCCTAATGTTTGATTACAGGTTATGGCTATAGGTCAAAGATGACCTGAGGAGCAACAATTCAGAGTTTAGTTTTATTTTCTTGTATTTTTGTGATTTAATTAATGTTGTTTGGTAAATCAACAATTTGCCTACTTAGGAAGTGTAGTAATTGGACAAACTAACTGTGTCCCTGAAGATATATGAAGATAAGCTTAGTGGCAATGCAATCTAAGTTAGAAATGCTCATTACCATCTTTGATTACTACACCATTCTTCTTTGTACCTGAAATAACCTCATTTTGGATATTACTTCATGACTTCTTAATATGATAACTATCATCTTTGTTGCATTTATGATAACTATCAGTTACAATACATGAGTACTTGGATTGAGAAGATTGTAAATGCAATAGGTTGATAAACACCGACAATGTGGCGTGACATATATCATTACTTACCACCAAATCATGAACCAATTGACAAGTTTTGGTTTTAAATGCATGTCCTAGCTAATTGTTTGTTGAAGTCCTCTTTTGTTGTCGCTATTTCTTTTTGGAGTATACTTTGCTTAAATTAAGTTCTTATTCTTTCCGCAGACATTTCAGAAGGAATGAAGGATGATTGACAAGCACCAACTTGAATAGAGGCTACGATTATTAGTTTTGTTAATATACTGGCTTTTATCAGTGATGAGCATGTGCGGTTTGGGCTTTACTCAGTCTCTTCCCTATGTTGATGGGATATATTTAAGTAATTTTTCCTTAATATATTGTGAATTATAATGCTAGTTGTTTCCACCAAAATTAAAGTAGGAATCGAGGGAGGGTGATAGACTACACTAAGCTAAACACTAGATCTAGGGTTGCAAGAGAAGAAATAAACATAAAACAACTTCTGATATTTCATATCCCCAAAACAGGCAGCAAATACACTTAAATACTTAGGGTTTTCCCAAGGCTAATGGATCAGACATCATTGGGCCGTGGGCCACTTAAGACAAACATAAACTAAATAAAACAGCATAAGGTTCATTACTAATTTCACCCCCAAAATTACTGAACAAAGTCTTTCAACCATCCAGGCTTTTGGGCCAAACGGATGGGCCTACTGGTTGCCACCCCCGAATTACTAACATTACTCCCGGATTGCATGAGAACCTTGTCCTCAAGGTTAAAAACGCCACGTGGCAGGGGGGTATTGGTTGCGGAGGGATCCAATGTGGGCGCCTGAGAACTGGATCCGTGAGAGAGAGGTCTTGCTTTGAAATCTGGTTTTGAGTTCAACGGTTGAGATGCACATCGCAGAGAGTTGTTGGGATCCAACGGGGGAGAGGGAAAAACGCTGGCGCATGGCAGGCCATCAGCCGTTGGAGAACGTGAGTGAGCTGGGATGTGATTTGGTCTGAAATCCTGATCTTGATCCAACGGTGAGAATTGGAGGCGCAGGGATCCGTTGGGATCATGTGGTGCCGAGTAAGGCGCGCTGTCCCGAGGAGACGCAGCAGGTGCGCGTGAAGCAGAGTTCGAAGGCGTGGTCAGCGCCTTTCCAGGCGCGTGTGGCAGGCGCTGAGCGGACCTTGGGGAGCGCGGGAGATCAGATGGTGAGGAGGGCCTGCATGAATCGAGAGTGGGATCAGACGGTGCAGATTGGTTGGCGTGTGTTGGTTGCTGAGCTGCGCCTTTTACTCCACCTTGAGGGTATCCAATGTATTTCAACGGATCTGATTTAATTTTTAAACTCAATGGTCCAGATTCAAGTGTTGTTGAGCCAGTATAAATAACTCCCTTACGCCTCCTTGTGTCTGCACTTTCATTTAACTCCATTGTAACTGTACTTGCACTTCTCACTTTGGCTTCCTTTTTTTCAGAAACTTCAACCAAATTTATCTGTTTGTCTTTAGAGTCCTTCGAATTCCCAGATAAAATTGCCTCTTCCTCAGTTAAACACGTCACCTTATTTCCTTCAGTTAAAGAACTTAGCTGTTCTGCTGTCTTCTCATTCACGCCCAACTCGTTTTTTTCTCTGTCTGCTTCGGACGTCCCTTCTTTTTCTTCTAGATCCGTAATATCCAAACCATCTCCTTTATCGTCAAGCTCCTCAAGATTCTGAGCTTGAAAATCATCTCCAAAATAGGGACGCAACTGAGAGACGTGAACCACAGGGTGCATACGAGATTCAGAGGGAAGTTCTAGTTCATATGCTACTTTCCCAATGCGCCGGAGAACCTTAAATGGGCCGTAGTAATGCTTGGCCAGCTTCTCTGAGGATCTGCGTGCAACTGTTTGCTGGCGGTAAGGTTGTAGACGCAGAAGGGCCAGATCTTCAATGTTGAAGGTATAGTCTCTCCTTTTTTTGTTGGCTTGGTCTACCATTCTTTGTCTGCTTCTTTTTAGGTTCTCTTTCAATGCTTTCAGTATCTCTTGTCTCTGTTTCAGTGTGGACTCCAAGGTGTCAAGATCTGTTGCACCTGTAACATAATCTGGAACTGCTGGTGGTGGTCGGCCGTAGAGAGCCTGGAAGGGCGACATCTGAATGGCCGAATGAAAAGAGGAGTTATGCCAATACTCTGCAAGATGCAAGAACTTGAACCATTTACGAGGGTGATCACTCGTGAAACAGCGGAGATACGTCTCTAGGGTGCGGTTGACGACCTCAGTCTGGCCATCGGTCTCAGGGTGGTATGCAGTGCTGTACTTTAGTGTTGTCCCCTGCACGCGGAAAAGTTCCTTCCAGAAGTTGCTTAAGAACAAGGGGTCTCTGTCAGATATGATGGATTTAGGGATGCCATGGAGGCGGCAGATCTCAACTGAGAATCTAGTGGCCAGATCAATTGCAGAGTATCTGGTTGGTAGTGCTATGAAGTGAACAAACTTGGTGAGCCTGTCGCAAATCACCCAGATGGCAGTGTGTCCAAAAGAGTTTGGAAGGTGAGTTATGAAATCCATTGTAATTTCTTCCCAAACTTGACTTGGTGATGATAATGGTTGAAGTAACCCTTGTTTTTTCTGTGGTAGGTACTTGTTCTGCTGGCAAATGGTGCAGTGTTTGATGAAGAGTTTAACATCTCTGTGGATTCCTGGCCATGAAAAGGAAGCTGAGAGTCTCGCCAAAGTGGGTTTAACACCTGAGTGACCAGCTACAGGGGTGCTGTGATATTCATGCAGAAGGGTCCTTCGTAGATCGGCTGAGTCAGGTATGAAGAGTTTGCTCTTGTAATAGATCAAGTCATTTGAGTAACTGTAGTTGTTCTTCATGTTTGTTTCTGATGTGCACTTTTGAACTAATTCCTTTCCCTTGTCACCTGTCTTGTAAAACTTTTGTAGTTGAGCAATGAGCGTTGGAACCGGAGATGAGATTGCTGAGAGCAGTGTTGCATCCTCTGTGTATTTGCGGCTAAGTGCGTCCGCAACCAGATTAGACTTGCCAGGTTTGTAGTAAATATCAAAACTGAACCCTTGTAACTTAAATTCCCATTTATGTTGTTCTAGTGTTTGAATCTTCTGAACAAGGAGGCTCTTAAGGCTCTTCTGATCTGTGTAAAGGTAAAAATGTCGTTCTAAGAGGTACTGACGCCACTTTTTGATTGCTTCAGTGATTGCAAACATTTCCCGCACATACACTGAGGCAGCTTGCATTCGAGGGCACATCTTTTTGCTGAAGAAGGCTAAGGGGTGACCGTCTTGGGAGAGGACAGCACCAATGGCAGTAGCGGAGGCATCAGTTTCAACCACAAAGACCTTGGTAAAATCAGGGAGAGCAAGCACTGGCACTGATGTAATTTTCTGTTTTAACTCTGTAAATGCCTCTTCGGCATCTGTACTCCATGTAAACTTAGTGGAACGCAACAAATCGGTGAGAGGAGCGGCGAGAGAGGCGTAGAGACGCACAAATCGTCTATAGAATCCGGTGAGGCCTAAAAGTCCCCTGAGTGCCGTGAGTGAGCGTAGCTTTGGCCAGTCTAGTATAGCTTGAACTTTATCAGGATCTGGGGATACACCATTAACAGAAATAACATGGCCTAGGTAATGAACAACATCAACTGCAAAAACACACTTAGATAATTTTGCAACAAAGGGATGGGTCTGAAGTAAATCTAAAACAAGTTTTAAATGAAGTAGGTGATCAGATAAACAACGACTATAGATTAAAATGTCATCAAAGAAAACCAGAACAAATCGTCGTAAAAAAGGTCTTAGTAAATCGTTCATTGCTGATTGAAATGTAGACGGCGCATTAGACAGCCCAAAAGGCATGACTAAGAACTCGTAATGTCCGTCAAAAGTGCGAAAAGCTGTTTTATGAGTATCTTCTGGTGCAACCCGAATCTGGTGATAACCTGAGCGTAGATCTATCTTGGTGAATATTTTAGCTGAGCCAAGTTCATCAAGAAGCTCATCGATAGTGGGGATTGGAAATCTGTCCTTAACAGTGACAGCATTTAGTGCTCTGTAGTCAACACAAAACCTCCAAGTTCCATCTTTCTTCTTAACCAACAAAACTGGGGAGGAGTAAGGGCTATTGCTAGGGACAATAGTGCCTTCTTGTAACATGTCATGGATTAGGGAGGTCATAGCTTCTTTTTGTGAGTGAGGGTAACGATAGGGTTTGACATTGATGGGGGGTGTGTTTGGGAGTAGTGGAATGTGGTGGTCATGGGGTCTGGGGGGTGGTAGGCCGTGTGGCTCTTGGAAGACAGTTGGGTAGTTTTGGAGTATGGAGTGAATCTCAGGTGATAGGGTATGTGCTATTGAGTCAATGAGGTTGTTGGTGCTTTTGTGCGGGTTTAAGGCTCTGACATTGGGCTCAAAGCTTAGGAGGTGAAGTGAGACAATTGAGTCTGTATGTAGTAGGTGGCAGAGTTGGTGATAGGTAGCTTGGGCCGGGTTGGTTTTAGGTTCTCCCTTTAGTGTGATGGGCTCATTATTGTGTTGGAAAGTGATTGATGGTATGGAGAAATCTGCCTGAATTGGGCCCAAGGTTCTAAGCCACTCCATCCCAAGGACTACATCAGCACCTTCAATTGGGAGTAAGTAAAATGGTAAGCAAAATGACTGGTTTTGTAGGTTGATAGGAACGTCAATACAAATCCCTTCACATTGTAAGTGGGAACCATTTCCAACCATGACAGAAAATGCTGGGATTTTTGAAGTGGGCAGTTTCAAATGCTCAGCAATTCTTGGTTGCAGTATGTTATGTGTGCTCCCAGTGTCAACTAGAACCATAACTATCAGTCTACCAATTAGGCCGTAAAACCTGAGTATTTGAGGGGCAAATTGACCTGTTAGAGCTTGAGGTGATAGTTGAAAGTAAGATTCTTCTGCTCCACTTTCAATTTCTTCATTTTGAGATTCAGTGGTGTCTAGTTCTTCACCTTCCTCAAGCATGAGTAAGAGATAGCGACCATTAACACATTTATGCCCCAGAACAAACTTTTCATCACAACTGTAACATAGACCTTGAGCACGGCGTTCTTCCCGTTGGGCTGGACTGATGCGCCTTATAGAGTATTTAGGTTGGTTTGGTTTTGGTGTGTTTGGGGTGTTTTGGGTGGTAGGTGTAGTGGTTGGGTGTTGGGCTGGCTTGTGTGAAGGTGGGTTTGTGTTTGAGATTTGGCCATAGGTTTGGGGAAAGGGTCTGGAGAATTTGGGTTTGGTGGCTTTAATCTTATCCTCAATGAGTTTGGCTAGACCAATAGCTTGAGAAATTGAATAGGGTCGTTGTATGGCTATTTCATTTCTGATTTCTGGGTTTAAGCCCGAGATAAAACAGTTTAAAATCGCATCAGGTGGTAGCCCTAAGACTCTATTTCCCAATTTCTCAAAGTTAGCTTGGTATTCAGCAACAGACCCAGTTTGTCTAAGCTTAAAAAGTTGGGCTTGGTGATTTTCATAGGTAGAGGGACCAAACCTTAGCTCTAGCGCTCTAGCAAAGGTTGTCCAATCAGCAAGTTGGCTGTTGTGATGCATCCACTTAAACCAACTAAGTGCTTCCCCTTTCATATAAAATGAAACCATAGGCAAACGATTTACCATTGGAATGTTGTAAAATGAAAAAAACTGCTCAGCTTGGAACAACCATTCCAAAGGGTCTGTTCCATCAAAAATGCCCATTTCTACTTTTGGTTGTCTATAAGGGATTTGAGGGGTAGTTTGGGAAAACTGTGGGGAGTACATCTGCTGCATAAAATTAGGGAACATATTTTGGTAAGGTGAAGGGTTGTATGGGGGAATTTGGGCGAATGCAGGGCAGGTTGTTGGGCCATATATGTTAGGGGGTGGTATAGGTGGTGGTTCAGATCCAGAAAGGGAAACAGTGGGTTGGGTCGAGGTGGGTTGAGTCAGAACTGTGGGTATTGGGGTAGAGACAGTGTGGGTAACAGCATGTTCATAACCAGGGGGTAATAAAGGGGAAGAAGGGTTACCTGATGAAGGAGAGTGCTATTGTGCAGGAAATCTGTCATTAATCAGTTTTGTGAGTGTCTCAAATCGTGAATCCATTAGCTGTTGTTGATTATCCAGCCTTATATTCACAGTACCAAGCTGTTCACCCAGATGTTGCTCAAGCTGCTGGTTATTTTCATAGAGGACAGCATCCATGTGTTGATAGGAAGCTTGAATGGCATCATCCAGATCCTTAAATGTTGGGTTGGTAGCTTTTGGAGGCATTGAGAAACAAAATGAAAGCACCAATTGATAGACTACACTAAGCTAAACACTATATCTAGGGTTGCAAGAGAAGAAATAAACATAAAACAACTTCTGATATTTCATATCCCCAAAAGAGGCAGCAAATACACTTAAATACTTAGGGTTTTCCCAAGGCTAATGGATCAGACATCATTGGGTCGTGGGCCACTTAAGACAAACATAAACTAAATAAAACAGCATAAGGTTCATTACTAATTTCACCCCCAAAATTATTGAACAAAGTCTTTCAACCATCCAGGTTTTTGGGCCAAACGGATGTGTAACGCCCCGATTTTTATTAAAAATTATTTTGAATTAGTATTCGAAGTATGAATAATTTTGGAAGTTATTTTAGTTTATAGAGTTGTAAGAAAATATTTGTTGTGAAATCGGGATTTAAAAATGAATTAAAATGAGTTTTTACTATATTTATGCGCATACACCCCCCTGTTTTGCTATTCGCACCCCCCTGCCCACCGTACTTACCGTGTGCGTCGCCCACCCCAGAGAAACCCGGGCACTATTCATTCTTCTCCTTCCTCGCTGAAACGCAGAAGCACAAAACGAAAACCCTCTCTTTTCCTCAAATTCGTTCTCCTTCCCTAGGCCACGGTTTGGCCTGAAAATTCACCTTCCCACTCGAAATCACGCTCTGAGTTCGATTTTGGCCTCGATTTAATCGATTGGTGCTTCGTTCAGCCAGTTTCAGACACGAACCTAAAACCCAACCGAACGGTTTTGCACCTATTCCGACCACCACAGACTCCGGTTGGAAAATCGGACATCATATTTGGATTCTACTCGTCGAGACCTTCAGGAAACACTAGTCCTTTGTTAGTTTCGGTGAAGTTGACATCGGACCTGTTCGTACCGTTAATTGCTCGTTTCCCAAGGAACCCGTAGACTTCCGGTGCTAAGTTCGTTACCGTGGACGATTCGGCTCTGTGCTCGCTATCAATATTAATATTAAATTACCCAGGTTAGGGGGCTCTACTTTATACCTATAATAATGCTTAAGTTAGGTGATATATGTAGGATTGGTTGTAGGAGTTAGATTGTTGAGTTAGGCTAGTTAAATGGTGGACAATTGCTACTGTTTGTGTTGTTTTGGTGAGATAGATTGAATTGTTGTTTTAGTTGAATTATTGAATAATTGTTACTGTTAGTGGTTGTTCCAGTCGAATTGTGCTTCCTTGTTGTCCTATGAATTGTTGTTTTAGTGAAATGGTTAAATAATTGTTTTAGTTGAATATATTTGTTGAATATGATAGCTACTGTTTTTGGTTGTTTTAGAGCTAAGTTGAATTGTTGAATATATTTGTTGAATATGATAGCTACTGTTTTTGGTTGTTTTAGAGATAGGTTGAATTGTTGAATATTATGGTTATTGAAATTAAGTGAGTTGATACTATGTTGGATATAATTATATGTAAGTTATGCTAATAGGTTGTGGTTGGATTAAGTTAGTTGAAGGGTGGAAATTGTTACTGTTTTGTGGTGTTAGTTGATGGGCATAATTGTTGAATGTAGTGTTAATATATATATGTTGGGGAAATGAATTAAATTGAAATTGTGGAGACTAGGCTACTGTTAGTGGTGTTGCGCAGGGGCGCCAAATTAGGCAGCCCCGTGCGCGTGTGGTGCGTGTTGGTGGTGTTGCGCAGGGGCGCCAATTCGGGCAGCCCCGTGCGGGTGTGTTGTGTGTACTGCGTAGGTGTGTAGTTGCGGGGAAGTGTAATTTGTGAAAATTAGATTACTAGCCTAAGGATGCAAAGCGGCGTGTACGGAGTTGTAATTAATTGGAGATGTGAAAGCGGTGAGGGACTCCGGTCCAAAGCGGTGCGTTGACCTTAAGGCCTTTATGTTGAATTATATTAAATTGAGAAATGCAAAGCGGTGAGTCTAATAATTGTTATGGTTTATGTGTGGTGTTGTGGTGCATAGTCATAGTGTCACATGATTCATGTTGCATAAAGCGGTCTGTCGGCTTCGGCCAAAGCGGTGCGGTGGCTTCGGCCAAAGCGGTGCGGTGGCTTCGGCCAAAGCGGTGAGTGCCCTCCAGGCTAATAGCGGTGATGATGGATCCACATGCATGTTGCATTACATGCATTAGTCAAGCATTTGATGAGTTTATGGATGAATTATGAATATGATGATTGTTGTTGATAATGTGGTGAGTGGTTATGAATTAGTGTTGCTTGCTGCCTTCCTTATTATAACGCTTTTCTTAATCATTATTATTTGTGTAAAGAGACTCACCCTACTGCCTTTGTTGCTTCTTATGTCGGCAACGTGCAGGTGATAGCGAGTGAAGGTATTCACATGCCTTCTTATAGTCGGTTGTGTCTGCTCTGATACGTAGCACCGGGGGGCGATCAGTCTAGTAGCTGTTTTAATTAAAGTTGTTCAAAACTAGTTATTTGATAATGTATTCAAATATGTTTACGAAACATGTTATTTTCCGCGGTGTGGTGATTATGTAAACTTTGATGTAATTAAACGGATGTTTTTGGGGTTCGTCCCGATCAAGTGCTATGTATCACATGCTTTATTGTTTTATGAGCTTCAGGTGTTGTCGTATGTTTTATTGGTGAAAATGTAGCACCCTCTCGGGTTGCGCTGAAAGGATTTTTCGAAAACTCTGATTTTATTAATTAAATACTAGTTGGTTAGAAGGGGGTGTTACAGGATGGGCCTGCTGGTTGCCACCCCCGAATTACTAACAGAGGGTAGGTTTCTATAATACATGTAATTGTTGGTTTGTGTAATTAATTTTGTGTATTGGTTTGTGTAATTAATTATTTTTTATCTTAATTTTGAATATTATACCTAGTTTTTGTTTTCTTGCATATGGATGAAATGGACATCAAAAAATTCATTAATATTTTATTTTTATTTTTTATCTATGGCAATGGTTTTCAATTGTTGTATATGATATGAATAGACAACGGTTTTATAATAGCCAACGATCAAAAACCGTTGCCATTGACTGCAACAGTTTTACACCGTTTTCAAAGAAGATTCCAAAAACCGTTGTCATTGTGCCCTCAATGCAACGGTTTTGTGATGGCGTTGCCTTTGATAGCAAAAAACTGTTGCCTAAAGAATAGGCAACGCCTGCAAATACCACGGTTTTAAAACTATTGCCTAAACTAAAGGCAACGATTTTCAGACATTGCCATTGGGTCAAAATGTTGTAGTGTATGTCTGTATTTATGACTCTACTTATTCTAGTTGATCAATCCCAAAATAAGTTTGAAAGAACTATAACACAAGAACAAAATTGCAAACATCATTATATAACACAATAACTAATCAAAAGATAATTACAAAGTTAAAGCATCCCAACTAAAGAATAGTAGCTCATACTAGGCATCACTAAGAATATACAAACAAAGATAACCATGTTCATATATCTGATAATACAAAGGAGAGAAAATAAAGTAAGAATTACACGGTTGAAATTCCCTTGCATAAATCAGCCTAGCAATGTTGTAGCATTCACTTCACAGCATTCAATCAGCACTATGTGAGTGTGTAGAAGTGTGGAGAGAAGTTGTCAATTTATTTCCTTCCTTCGCACAAGTAGTGTGTAGGTGATTCTAATTCTCTAACTTTTGGTATATATCTGAATGAGAAGGTGAAGGTTTTTATATAGGCTCCTTTATTGCCAAGTTTGTTTATAAAAACCTTTCTTAACCCTTAATGTTGTAATTCTTGTTATTTCTATATTTTCTAAACATTATTACTGAGAAATTTACAATTATTTAGATTTAGAAGCGTAAATAACTCTATATAAAATAGAGTTTTTTCCTCTCTTCCTCCTTTCGTCCATGAATATAGTCACTTGGGTTAACAACTTCGAATATTTGACTGCTTCCTAACTCAGATTGCACCATCATAGGGGACTTGTCTTTCTAAGGAACTCGGGACCTCACAGTTGTGTGCGTGAATTTCTAGTGGCAGTTTTCCCTTCATCTAAAAAACAAAAATAAAATTTATATTAGATATTATATGAGATTTAACATTATATCATATTAAATTCAAACTTCACAAAACTGATACAATTCTACGGTGAGATGTGGCATTACTTGGAGCTATTTTATTTGTTTTGTTAAATATATAGTAATCTATGCATTTATATTTTTTTATGACCAAATATATGCATTTATATTGAATATCATATTTCGTGTTAAAAGGATTTCTTTTTGATATATATGCATTAAAAGGATTTTTTTTTTTGATAACTAATACATTATACGAAAATATATCCTACTGTTTAAAATATCATTAAGAAACAGATATTTCTTATATAGGGTGCTATTTGTTTTTTTGGAAAAGCAGTATATCGGTTTGTCTTCCATTTTATGTAATTAATAAAAAATAATCTTAAAATCACTTTGTATAATGTGTGATACGGTTCAATGCTATTCACTTTCCCAATTTAGGTTTTGCTAATTCCCAAAACCATACTGTGCGACCGACATGAATGTTAGGAAAGCAGCTTCACATCGTTTCGTCAACATAGCACCATGATTTTTCTATTCTGACACGTATCTGAAACAGCTTTCGAAATAATGAGAGCTCAATTTTGCTATTTCGGTGACGACTCTAAACACTTTCGCTAGCTAATTTTTCTATTCCAGCGACGTCTCTGAAACAACCTTCGCGAGCTGATTTTGCTTGCGTGATTCAACTTGATTGTTGATTACGACGGTGAAACCCTAATTTTCGCGTGTGGTTGCTCAACTCGCGAAACTCTCGCGATCTCCACAACGATGCCGGCGACGTATCTGCAACCACAGCATCAAGCAACACAATTTGTTGTTAACAACCTTAAGGTAACTTATCTTGTCATTCGAAATCATCTGATTTCTTATATGGGTACCAAAACTAACCTTAAATGTGGATTCCTTGAAAAATCAATCACCTGGTCAATCTTGATTGTGTTTTTGTGAACAGAAAATTAACTACTGTTCATCTACTCAAGATGATATTGCAATTATCAAAGCCTATGATAATCGACCAACTCAGATGCAGGTAAGATATGCTCCAATTCAATAACCGTTTGAACCGTTTGACTGTGTTTTCTTTTTCGTTCTTTTTTCCTTTTAAACCTGTCTCTATGAAAACAATTGGAACAGACACGCGAATAGGAGCTTTGGGAATGTTCAACAACATGAGCTTCTCTTAGGGTTTTTTTGATTCTCAATTGAGAGAGAAACAATAATCATCATCGATTAGCTGTTGGACGTACACTATACCAATCTCGTTCTTCAATCGAGGTATGTGTCATTCTTGGCTAAAAATTTTCCGTGCTCGCGTACTCCGTCTTCTACTTCGTCTCCGATTTTTGATCACCTTACTATTCTATTCGTGTTTCTTGATCCCCTGTGAAATTTCTCTACTATGATTTGTGTTGTGGCTGGTCATTGTTATAAATATTGGATGGGTTAAAAAATAATAGAGGATATTGTTTTCCTTTTTAAATTTCTTGTGAAAAACCATATGGTCTGAGCAAAAAGATATCAAATTATAGTATCACTTCCGCTGTCCGCCTTTGTCTCAACATCTAGCAGCAAGCGGTACTCTTAAAAGCTATTGGTTGTCGAAAAACATTTACTTGTTAACTTCGTTTAGAGAAGATTGTATAGCTTTTTTATTTAACCAACAATTAATGATTATTTTTTGTTTGGTTTACCATTTACATGAATATAATAATTGACATGAGCTGATAGGATATATTGTCCAGCATTTGACTGAAGTTGAGTATCTCAAAATATCTATGGGAATATGCATCCCCAGCTAAGGTGATTCTCAGTTAAATGCCATATTTTTATCATTTCAAAAACATTTGTGAGTTTGGTCTATATTATTGTGCTATTCTTTAACTTTAATGTGATTTTTACAATCTTCATTATGGGTTTGGAGAACGATATCGATGATGAAATCTGATATGACATGGGGTATAAATCGTCGGTTAACAAATGGTAAGATATAGTATTGATCTGTCATTTAAACTAATGATGATTTATTCATTATTGCATTACTATGTGCATCACTTACTGGTTGATTTGTTGTCTTTCGGTATCAAATGATGGCTATCGGAGGACACTTGCAGCTTTTATTGTGAATAAACACCAACTATATTTTAACGCTGCCAGCTATTGGTGAGTTTTACAATTTCTTTCAACCACGAATACCGTTATTTAAAGTTGATTGCTGCCTGACATGAACTAATTAATAAATGTTGTCACTTTGAGGGTACTACATCTATAGGTTGTGGTGTTATACACGTTTGTGAAATGTGCATCTTCTTGACACGTTGAAGTACTGTGGGTGAATGGGACTGCTATATTCTTAAATGAGGTAATCGTTTTCTGAGATCCTCTGATCTTCGACAACAGTGGGGGCAGCCTGTGTGGTGGAAACTTCAGTTGGGTTACTCATATAACAAAAAAAATAAAAAATATAGTTATAAGGCACCAAGCCCAAATGGGTTCAAGGGAAGCATACAGTTATAAATACTATTAGATATGTAATCACATAGTGATTGATATATACCTAGGACATATTTGATATGTTGGGAGCCTCATCAGCAACTGTAGTATTCTGTGTATTAGGGTCAACAACCTGGTCAGTCAAGATTAAAAAAATAAAAAAAAAATAAAAAACAGTTTTTTAATGGCAGCAATAAGATTGTTAAAATAAGTTGTTAATATTTTGTTGTAAGTACCTCGCCAGCATTTGTTCTTTCTTTAAATTTGGCTAGCAACCCATCACCGGCGCCAACTCCTTTTACACGAAATGTGCGTTCCCATCTATCATTGGTTGCACCATCACACTGAACCTTGAAGAGAAAGCCTTTTCCAATCAGATTGGTGATCTGGCTAGGGAAATTTAATGGATTTGCATTCTGTAAAAAAAGACATACACACACTAATTAATAACGATATAGTGTGTAGAGTTTGGCCAGAATGTCTATGTCACTTAAGTAAACAAAAAATGCAAAGAGTCAGTGTGAACCACTGTTGATTCAATGAGGTCAGTGTAACGCCCTAAAATTTAATTAATTATTTAATTGAATTGTTTGGGAATTTAATTGGTAGAAAAATAATAAAATAATAATAATGCTAGTATATGTGGACCTATTGTTGGGGTTGGGATTATTAAAATGAGAAGTATTAGTGAGGCCCATGATTAAGTCGCATAAGCTAAGCAAAAGCCCATAGGACTAAATGAGCATATAAGGGATTAGGTTAGGATTTTGCTCATTTAGAAGGATCAAAAAAAATAGAATTGGAGAGAAGAGGCGCGGCGAAGAGGAGAGAGAGCTAGGGCAAGGCTTCGAGTTCTCCAAAGGCTAAGGTAAGGATGGGGTTCTATCTCTATAATTGGGTGTATGAAGGGCTCTATGTAGAAAGGTTAATGGAACCCTAGGTGTGATTAAGTTAGAAGACCCTGGTTGTAGGTATGGAATTTTTATATGATGATTGAACATGATTGATGATGATTGAACATGATTGATGATGATTGAACGTGCTTGATGATGTTTTGGAATCGAAATTCTGGTCATGGGCGCCGTTTTTTATGTTGCTGTCTGGGCACCATGGGCGTCGTCCCTGTCTATGTCGCTGGGCGCCGTCCTGTGCGTGTGTTGTGGTCTGGGCGCCATGGGCGCCGTTCCTGAAAATGTTGCTGGGCGCCAAGGGGGCCACCCTGTTGTGTTGTGTGCGGTCTTGCAGGTACCTGGCGCATAGGGCGCCAAGGGCGCCTAATCCTGGCTGCCCGTTGTTGCTATTCCTGGGCGCCATGGGCGCCGGTTGATGTTTTCCTGGCGCAAGGGCGCCAAGTCTTGGCTGCCCGATTTTGAGGTTGCTGCGTTTTCCTGGCGCAAGGGCGCCAAGTATTGGCTGCCTGATTGCGATGTTGCTGTGTCTCCTGGCGCATGGACGCCAAGATTTGGCTGCCTGGTTGTTGTTGTTGCGTGCTGTGTCTGGCGCAGGGGCGCCATGGGCGCCTAAATCAGGCTGCCTCGTGCTGTGTCTGGCGTAGGGGCGCCATGGGCGCCTAAATCAGGCTGCCTTGTGCTGTGTTGCATTGCTGGGCGCCATGGGCGCCAGTTTGGCTGCCCGTTGTGCTGCTGGGCGCCATGGGCGCCATGGGCGCCAGTTTGGCTGCCAATTGTGTGGCTTGGCGCAGTGGGCGCCAAGTGTGGCTGCCCAAACGTGAATTTCACGATTGTTATTTAAAATGATGTTGAATATGTGATTAGGCCCAAAGTTGCCAAAATGTTGAAAGTTGCTAAAATATTGCGATGTTGCCAAAATGTTGAAATTTGCTAAGTTGTAAATTGTTGACGACGAAGGTTGTACGAAGACGAATTTGCCTCTATTCATTGGCAGGTGATGTGTTGTAGGCCTACGGCCAATGTTGCTTTCCGATGTTGTTGCGTTGCTATGTAACCGTTGTTATTTGTTTGTGCATTTACATAGCGTCGCATGCATAGCATATTTTTACGATGGAGCTATGCTCAAACCACGATGGCCTGGATTGGCAAACCACGACGACGATGTTGCGATGTTGATGCCCCTATTTACGGGCTTGAATTATGGTACCACATGCATTATAGGGCGGTGGCCCTGAGTTGAGTTACATTTCGCATTATGTGCATACTTATGTGATTGAGATGATTTTGACTGCATTTAAGTGATGAATTGACCTGAATTATATATTGTTTTTCATGTATCCGATTATATAGTGCGATATCTCACCCCTTCTGTTTGAATGTTACCCCAATGTTGGTAACGTGTAGGTAACCCCGAATGAAGGCAGTTCACCTTCGTTTGATCGAGTCGGTGTCGTCGCTCTGATATGTAACACTCGGGGGGGAATGAACACGCGTTTTAATACTGTTTTCCTTGTTATTTCGTTGTTGGAGCTTTAAGCTGTTATGTTGCTATTTTGATGTTTTCTGAGCTGTCTTGAGTTGTTAAGACGCAACGATTATTTAATTTTCTTGTTGTGAATCCGATGCGTAGTTTTTAAAGATGAATTATTTGAGGATTAAAATGGTTGTTTTATCGGTTCATCCAAACGTGTTATATAACTGTTTTCAGAAGCGAATTAACTCGTTGTTTTCACGAAGTAAATGTGGCACTCCATTGTTTGTTGAAAAAGATTTTTATGAACTCTGATATTTTTGCATTATTTTGCCGGGTAGAAATGGGTGTTACAGTCAGCGCATGATTGTCCTAGCAATATGCCAGCTTCTCGGTCAAATAGGACAAATATAGCGGAATCAGTGTCATCTACGACACGTAGCCTTAGTAGATACCTATAGACAAATAACAAATAACATAGTCCATGGTAATTACTATCTTCAATCATTAAATGATTTGGCAGGTCGATAAAATGTTATTGACGACAACACACCTAGGGGTTACGTTGACCATATGCTTGTTGCACTTATCACAAAAGTACAAATCCTCGTCGGGATACACCTTCTTATGGCAATGACAGGCCGTGTACCACCAGTCCCCATCCCCCGCTATGAGGTTGACAGTCGCATGCACGACAAAAGTACCTTGCTGATTTTGGATGTAAATATAGGCATAGATCGTGAAACAAAGGTTGAACAGAAATTGTAACAAAAATTAGGATAGGGACAAAATATATACATTACCTGCTTACAGCTTTTTAATTGATTAAGGTTAGCAGGTTGAGTTTGGTTGAAAAATTCATCCTCAACCGGAGATGCCTTAGGGGTTTGCAGCTGAGTTAAGAAACTATTTGGAGACTCCCATGATTCAAACATGCTGCAATTTTTTTTTGTATATTTAAAAAAGGAATCAAATCGCTCACAAAGATATATAAAGAAAAGAGATATCAGCTTATGCACATCAGAATACTTACTTGTTTCGTAGATTAACAGCTTCTGGGACATCAGGATTAAGTAGCAACCTACTTGAATGCATGGTACTTATTAGTTTGGATTTCCCTATAATTTTGACAATAAAAGATTTAGTATATATGGAGGCAGATTTTGTTCAAATGGATAGCATACTTTTACAAACAAAAAAGTATGTAAGAATTCTTCTCATAAAATAAAATGCTCTAAATTATGACCTTGAAAAAATTTCAACTTAGTGAAAGTGATCTCTAGGACAGTAATATGTGAATTCCCAGCAATAAGAAAGGCTTGCAGGTCATCAACCAAACTTCCAAACAATGTCACACTATAGCGATACCTGGTGGTGAACATGGTAGTCAAGCTTCCAAATAATGTATAAGGAATAGAATTATAGAAAATTACTAAAAATTTAATTACCCATGATAGTCAAGATCTACAACTGTCATAAAACACTTTTCACCATTCCTCATAAATGAGCGCTGCTGACCAACACCAGTCAATGAACCAATGACATTTGAATTGGCCATCAAAAATATTGTTTAGACTATTTATTGGGTTGTAAATAAAAGGCACATAGTAAAATAAAGTGTTTGATTGTTGCAAGTAGTTACCGACTAAGTAGTTGCTCTCAAATGTAGGGCTAAAAATTTCAGCAGGTGGTGTAAACACATAAACATATGGAGGGACCAGGTTTACATCAACCCTTTTGATCACGGGTCCTCTTTTGAATTTCAGTTTAAAAGCATGATTTGTTGAGCGATATTCCCCATCATTTGCTTCGGGTGTAAAATTCGACATATAGTATACCACACCCTCGCAAAGTTCTTTCTCATACTTGTAGAAAAGTTGTCGTTTGAGCGTAAGAGTGATCTTAGTCCCCTGAAAATATAATGAAACAACATAATAAGTGTAATTTGTTTTTTTTGGGGACAATCGAGATATGATAGGGATAGATCTAAGTATGCAATTATATAGTAATAGGTTTTTTTATTAACAGATTCCACTCTTTAATATTGAAGTTTTTCATACAGCAATTTATATGTATGGATGCAACAACTATATAAGCACTATTATGACTGAATCAAAAAAATGTGTTGTTATATTTTATCACAGATTTGATGATTCGCATTACTCATACTTTGCAGGTTGTATAGACATCAAATTATATATTTTTTCGAAAAACAGGATAGTGTATACATGTGCATCGGTGATGACCATTGCAATGGCAAATGTGATCTTGTTGGTTTCTGCATCCATAGCACGCCACATTCGTACTATGCGGCCCAACAATTTTCAGTTCTCTCTTTAGTTGTTGACATCAGACAGCATATCAAAGGTAGTTGCATTAGAGGAACTTGTGGTTTCTTGATAGTGTTGTTTTGCTAGGGATTAGTTAGCAATGGGATGTTGTATCTCTTTGCGTGGTGCTAGATCTGATAGGTAGACTACTATTACATAAAGGTAGGGTAATGCTGATTACAAATATTGTGTGTTGTGGAAGAAATTTCTATATCTGTTGTGTAGTTGTAAAATTAGGAAAATTGGAAATTAGTGCACCTGAAATCGTGTGCAGAAAATTTGGGATTTGGTCTGAATTAGTTTTGGGACTTTTTTGAAAACTTATCTGCTAAGCATTGTACTGTAGTTAGTCAATTTCACTGTAATATAGTTAGTCTAGAATGGGATTTCACTCAACTACAGTTATCACAATTAATAACAAAATAATTCCTTCTTTTTATGACCCGTAATTTTTGATCCTATTCATTACAGGTGTGGCAATTGGTGGTGAAATTGGGGAAATGACTGTGGTGTTTAAATAGCCTTTTTTAAGTGCTCAGACAATTAGAGTTATGAGGGTGAAATTTAAGGGTCAATTTGAAGACCATATTGACTAAGAGGGTTTTAATTCAGGGATCCAGCAGCTGATTTAGTGTGATCAATACCACTAATTCAAAAATTGTTCTGTACCGTACCTCTGGACTGGAATCCGACACTAGATGCCTAGTCCGATCCGAGATAGTTGGTACACTTCGACGCTCAAGTCAGTCAGTGAATTGATTGCAAGTTAGGTGAATGGAGAGTGTGTACCTTTAATTCTAGCATTGAATGCTTATTTATACGTTTTTGGGATGAAAGGAAACCTTTGGATCTAGGTCTTAGATCTCCACCGTTGGCTAATGGATTTGGCCTTTGGTGTTTGGGCTTTAGGCAGATTGACTATTACGGCCCAATCCGTAACAAAAATCAAAAGACGAAATGCCTATTCCATGGGTTTAGCTGAGATGATTTTTTGTTTATACATTGTTGGTATTTTTATAATTTTGCATTTACATAATATTGTATTTTTTTTTATCAAATTTACATAATATTGTATGATGAGGTATGATTGGGAATCCTTATCTTATTGAATGTTTTGAATTATGTGGAGCAGCTGATTTCGTGTGATTGTGTATGGAGCAGACGATATGGAGCACCTGATTTAGTGTGATTGTGTATGATTGGGAATCCTTATTGAATGCTTTGAACTATGATTTTAAGGTCAATGCTATGATTGAATGACCAAAGATTCATGAATGTTTTTTTAACGTTTTTTTAGGAGAATGCCTTTTCCAGTTAACGTTTTTTTAATTCATGGCTTAAATTATGAATTAAATCTGATTTGTAGGAGAATGGTTATTGATAATTAAACGTGTTCTCTGTTTACAGCTATTTAGGCATTGTCTTTTTTATAAATTTGATGACGTGGAATGTGTGTCGGCTCTTTTTAAGTGACTTGGCATGTGGAATGATTCAGTGGACCAATCATATGTTAACATCTGTCTATTTCCTTTGGCTTAATTACAGTTTTGGTCCCCTTATTATGATCAACTCACGATTTTGGTCCCTAAAGTTTTAATTTGACGATTTTGGTCCCCCTATTTTTCCAATTTGAAAACTCATAGTCCCCCTGTTCAATTTTGACTGACTTATCCTACGTGGCAGCCCACGTGGACTGCCACGTAGGCGCACCCCCCACCCACCCCCCCACCACCCCCCCACCCCACCCCACCCCCCACCTACCCACTGTTCCTCTTCCCCACAGATCACCCCACCCCTCCACTGTTCCCCTCCCCCCTCCCACCCTCCTCCGTGAACCCCACCCCCTCCCACCCCCATCTCCATGAACGGATCCCCCCCCCCCACAACCACACCCTCTCTCTCCTTTGCACCTCTCTCCTTCGCATCCCACCCCCTCCACCTCTTCCCCGCCCACTGCGATCTGCGAGAGCGAGAGCGAGAGAACGGCGACGAGCGACGAGCGACGGAAATCAAAAAGAGAGAGACGGCCTGCGGGTTGAGAGTGACGTCGTAGATGCTGGCGGTGATGCTGGCGGTGGCGGTGACGTCGTAGATCTGTTATTCGCGGAGAGAGATGCGAAGGAGAGAGAGGTGCGAAGGAGAGAGAGAGAGGGTGTGGTTGTGGGTTGGGTTCGCGGAGGTGGGGTGGGAGGGGGAGGGGAACAGTGGAGGGGGGATCCGTGGGGAAGAGGAACAGTGGGTAGGTGGGGGTGGGGTGGGGTGGGGGGTGGGGTGCGCCTACGTGGCAGTCCACGTGGGCTGCCACGTAGGATAAGTCAGTCAAAATTGAACAGGGGGACTATGATTTTTCAAATTAGGAAAATAGGGGGACCAAAATCGTCAAATTAAAACTTTAGGGACCAAAATCGTGAGTTGATCATAATAGGGGGACCAAAACTGTAATTAAGCCATTTCCTTTTTGAAAACTTTCTCAGTTACATATTTTATAGATTTTATTTTTGATTTGTTGATTTGTTTTATTCATAATAATAACAACATTAGCTTAAAGTTGTTTGTAACCGACATGATGTGGCACAAGACAAGTGGTAGATACCTGGGTCCCTTAACTATTTGGTCCTGGGTTCGATTCCTGGCCGGTGCGTATGGAAAAACTTTGTTGGGAGAGTTCAACCCCTTAAATGGATCTCAAATACCTCGAAGGATTAGTCTCCACAGTCGCTGTGGAGGATACCTTGGTTTACCAAAAAAAGTTCTTTGCATTTTTAGTATCCAAATTTTATATTTAATTTATTTTTATTTGTGATTATTTTCAAGGGATTTTTTTTGATAAGCAAGGTTAGTGGGGTGGAGGAAATGTTAGTTTTCGGGGTATGAACCCGGGACCTCCTTCTTGCACTCCTTTGGTGCACTCCTTCGGTATCCCTTAGATCGCCAACTGAGCTACCTTCTTGGGATTTCTTCAAGGGATTTACTCTTATGACAGATTTAATGCAAGGAAGATATTGGGGGTAAAAAAAAACCTTAGGTTAAATACGCAAAGGATTTTATGTTACACTTAAACATGTCCCCTCACAAGAGTCCTTTGGGCTTGAAACTTATATGATGCAAAGCCCACCCACCTTGTGCTGAATTCAACTTTATTGGGAGAACCAGTAGGATACCCGTGCATACGCACGAGTGCTGCCATGTTCTTTTCATGAATGAACTTAGACATAATTTAAATAGTCTGGACAGCAACCCGTGAAAAAAAAGACAAATTTAAAGTAGATAAAAAAGGAGTGTCAAATAAAACAAAACAATAGATAAATATTAAAATACAAAAATGTAAAAGTATCATTTAAAAGCAATCTGCATTTATCCCGTGTTCTTTTATATATCAGTGCAATGTCCATTTTATATATCAGTGTTGTTAAGCCGTGTTTTTTTATATATCAACGCAGTCATCCTGTGTTTTTATATATATATCATTGCAGTTATCCCGTGTTTTTTTATATATCAGTATAATTATCCTGTGTTTTTTTATATATCAGTACAGTTATCTCATAGTTTTAATTTATTATTTTAGTTGATTAGTAGATTATATATAGTTGATAGTAAAAGTTAGATAGTAGATTATTAAATATATAAGTGCAGTGTTTTTTTATATATCAGTGTAGCTATCCCGTGTATATATATATATATATCATTGCAGTTATCCCGTGTTTTTTTTATATATCTGTACAATTATCCCGTGTTTTTTAATATATCAGTGCAGTTATCTCATAGTTTCAATTGATAATTTTAATTGATTAGTAGATTATAGTAGATAGTAAAAGATAGACAGTAGATTATCAGTAAAAAAGTTTTATCCCATGTTTTATTATATATCTGTGACAATTATTTGTCCTTTTTAGGTATAAGTGACAAAATTTGTCACATGTGTTTTAAATATTAATCAGTAGTTTAAATAGTCATTAAGTTTTCTTTTTTTCAGATATTAACCTCGTGTTTTTTATATATCGGTGAAATTATCCCGTGTTTTTTTATATATTTGTGCAGTTATCGTGTAGTTTCAATTGATTATTTTAGTTGGTTAGTAGATTATAGTAGATTATCAATAAAAAAAGTTTTATCCCGTGTTTTATTATATATCTGTGACAATTATTTGTCCTTTTTAGGAATTAGTGGCAAAATTTGTCACATGTGTTTTAAATATTAATCAGTAGTTTAAATAGTCATTAAGTTTTCGTTTTTTTTAGATATTAATCTCGTGTTTTTTAATATTTCAGTGAAGTTATCCCGTGTTTTTTTATATATTAGTGCAGTTATCTTGTAGTTTTAATTGATTATTTTAGTATAGTAGATTGTGGGAAAAGAAAGTGGGTGGGTTCGGTTAGAATTTTGAAATTTGAAAAAAAAAGTAGGAGAAAGTTGAAAAAAAAAGTGGGAATGAGAAGAAAGTGCATTGGGAGTAGGAATTTGAAAAAAAATGTGATAGTAAATTACAATGTTGCCCTTAGTTAGATGACTTGTCAAGTAAATAAATAGGGAGGCTTGTTTAGGTAATTTATGTGTGTTTTGTTTGTATAAATAGATATTAGATTAGATTAGATAAATAGATATTAAATAGATAGTAGATTATCAATAAGAAATATTTATCCCGTGTTTTATTAAATATTTGTGACAATTATTTGTCCTTTTATAGGTATTAGTGACAAATATTTGTCACATGTGTTTTAAATATTAATCAGTAGTTAAAATAGCCATTAAGTCTTCTTGTTTTTTTAGATATTAATCTAGTGTTTTTTTATATACCAGTACAGTTATCCCGTCTTTTTTATATATCAGTGCAGTTATCTCGTAGTTTCAATTGATTATTTTAGTTTATTAGTAGATTATAATAGATAGTGGGAAAAGAAAGTGAGTGGGTTTGATTAGAATTTTGAAATTTGAAAAAAAAAAGGTATGAGAAAGTAGGAAAAAAAGTAGGAGTGAGAAGAAAGTGTATTGTGAGAAGAAATTTGAAAAAAATGTGATAGTAAATTACAATGTTGTCCTTTTTATGTGTGGTTTGTTTGGGCAATTTAAGTGTGGTTTGTTTGTATAAATAGATAGTTATATATTAATCCTTGTTTTTTTATATATCAGTGTAGTTATCCCGTGTTTTTTATATATCAGCGCAGTTATCTCGTAGTTCTAATTGATTAGTTTAGTTGATTAGTTTAGTGGGTGGGTTTGATTTGAAATTTATTGATAAAAAGAAGTAGAAGAAAAAAAGTGGGAGTGAGAAGAAAATGCATTGAAAGAAGAAATTTGAAAAAAAGTGTGATAGTAAATTACAATGTTATCCTTGGTTATATGAATTGTGAAGTAAATAAGGAGATTTGTTTGCGTAATTTAAGTGTGTTTTGTTTGTATAAATTGATAAATTGATTAGTAGATAGAAAGTGGGTGAGTTTGATTTGAAATTTGAAATTGGAAAAAAAAAGTAGGAGAATGTATAAAAAAAGTGAGAGTGAGAAGAAAATGCATTGGAGAAGAAATTTGAAAAAATGATAGTAAATTAAAATGTTGTCATTGGTTAGATGAGTTGTCAAGTAAATATGGATATTGAAAAAAGGATAGTAAATTAAGTGTGGTTTGTTTGTATAAATAGATATTAAATTAGATAGTAAAAAGGAGTAAATCGTAGATCATTTGATATTAATTTTATTATATTGTATTATATAGTAGATTAAAAAATTGGGAAAAGAAATATTTTTAAATTAAGGGTGTGGGGGCCACAAATAGTAGATGTGTAAAAAAATGAGAAATATTAGAAAATGTGAGATTGAAAGAGAGAGTGAGTGAGAAAGGAAGAGAAAATAAAATTAAAAAATGAGAAATAAAGGTAAAATACATTATTGTCCATAAAAGTAGTGATGTGTCAAAAAATTAAGATGTCTAAAATTGTATTTTTGTAAGTTGTTTGTTTGATTAAATAGATATTAGACGCGGGTGGGAAGGATCAAACTATAGTATAGAGCCTATTGGCCATAAAGGCTCTGACAACATGTCACGAACTTACGCTCCCAAAAGGTTAAAAGCCATTAGGCGAAGGTACATTAATAGTTTTTATATTACATTTTTTTACCAAAGCACATTTAACTCATTTCATTAATAAGAATGTGAGAAATATAAGTTGGAATCAAATAATGCAAATAGGTGCTAGCATACAATCTTGATGCTCTAGCAAGAGCGTGAGCAACAACATTCGCTTGCCACCGAACAAAGCTAATCCTATAGCTTGAAAATTGAGAAATTAAATTAATACAATGAGAAATGATAACACCAAAATCTGTATTGTTGGATGTTGCTTTGGTTACTGCATTGACCACTGAAATGCAATCCATCTCTACGGTCATTGACTCCAAGCCTAGATCCTTCAACCAATTTAGTGCTTGCCATAATCCCATTGCTTCAGCTTCTTGAGGTTCTGGTGTTCCCATAAACCACATTGTCTTTCCTTCCATAAACACACAATTCTCGTCCCTTATACACATGCATATTCCATATTTATTTTCTTGCTCAAAAGTACAGCATCCACATTACATTTAAGCGCACCTGTCGCTGGCTTTTTCCATCTCACCTCGAAAGGCTGCCTGTTGGATACCGTACCTATTGTTTTGTTAACTAGTAGCTTCGACAATTCCCACTGTTGCAAATAGTCCATCGCTAGCTGCATGGACAACGATGCTGGTTTGATAATCTCCTCCCATAATTTTTTCAGTCCTCCATTTCCATAACACCCAGCACGTCATCGCTAATACATTCCTATGCTCATTTGATAATTGGTCTAACATATTAAAGAAACAAGTATTAAAAGAAGCATCATGATGTAGTAAAGTACACACCTAGTGAAATATACCACTCACGCCTTTAAAAGGGCATTTGTGATGGTAGAATACATGTCTTCTATAACACTCTAAATTTTACTCGTCAATAAATTCAGAATGTCGTCCATTTCAACAAATAAGAGAATACGCAACGCAATTTGGATACAACAAACGGAAATACATTCCCAAAATGACTCAACTTAAGCTATGATATAATTCATAACAACTCACACCTTAAACAAATTTATAGTTAAGGATATGAAAAGAGTCTTTAATCCATAAAGATTCAAACTGTAAATTGCGTACAACTTAATCATATTATCTTTGGTACACATTTGGCTTAGCAATCCAAAATACAAAGATACAAAAGGGCATAATACAATACATAAGTCCTGAAATCATAAAGGACATCTAATAAGGTTGCTAAGATTCTTTAGCTTTATCTTCGACCATCACAAGCTTTACCTACTTATCTGTAAATCCACAAATAATAAAGAGTGAGATTAAGAAATCTCAGTGAGTCATTCCGTGACACCTCACCATATCTATCGATATCTTTTAATGACTTTAATCCGTAGCATAATCGAAAAGAGATTCAGGCAATTGCCAACCTCAACGGAGAACCACCACTCAACATTTAGAAGAGCGGACGAACGGGCCTTGGACTCAGGATCATGACTTCCCTCTCCAAGTATGCTACCCTTCCTGGGATCGTCATCCCGTAAATGGTCGTTATAAAACCATTATTTAATCCTTTAACCTTTATTTCTCAAGGTGTATCCAATTGTACATAAGTACATGTATCATGTTTATGTTTTGTGTTCTCTCTCGTTGAACCAAACGAAGCACAATAATCAATTTGATACAAAAACCATAATAATGATCATTCAAGTATCAACCAAACTAACATATAATCATGTTATAATACAATAGTCATAAACTTAATCATCATTAATTTCGTAGGGGATTCGATTAGATAGGAGAAGTACCATTGGATAGGTGAAATGGAATAGTTTAGTTTTAGAAAATTAAGAGAACACAGTCTGGGAACAGATTCACCATTCTAGGAATAGATTCACAGAGTGGGAACAGGTTCACAGGGTGGAAACAGATTCACCATCTGGGAACAGATTTGCAACCTGGGAATCAATTCACAACGTGGGAACAAGTTCATAACCCGGGAACAGATTCACAACCTGAGAATCAATTCACAGAAAGGGAAACAGATGCACAACCTGTGTTGTTGCAGAAAATCAGTTTTTTCAAGGGTTTTACCCCTTTCCTTGATTCCTTTCTATATTTTCCAATCCAAACTCATAATCAAAACACACATTCTTAAGCACAAATACACTCAAAAACAAGCATTCCAATCCTCAATACACTCTATTCACATTTGTTATAGAGTTTCCATACAATCACTTTGAATACAAATCTTGCATGGTCTTCAACAACAACACTCAAAAGTTTTTAGACATGCAACAACTAGACTTTAATCAATCAGCATGAAATCAGTTCAAACAACATTTAAGATGTATACAACTTCAAAAACTAAGCAATGGGACAAATAACTCACCTTATTTTAGATGCACAACCACAATCAAGCAAGAAATTGAACTTTAAGCACAATACAAGCTCCTAAGTACTTCAAATTCTACCCCAGCTCCCAAACTCTCTACTTGAGTGTTCTAAACCACAATGTAGCTTGAAAATCACTTGTATCAAGCCTCCAATTGAACATGCAACCAGAAAATCTTCAAGTTAAGCTTCCTAGCTCACATGCATTTCGAGAGTTTTGGGGAAAGTGGATGAGATGGCTTCAATGAAAGTTCTGATTTTGGAGTGAAGACAGTGTTAAGGATGGTGCAGAGTGAAAGATTGAGGTTAGGGAACTAGTGATGTGAAAGAATGGTAAAGCTTCCCATAATTGAAGCTCAACTTGCTCTCTCCGTCACCCTCACTCTCGAGCTCTCTCTCCTCTCACTCTCTCTTAGCTTCTTTTCTTTTCTAAAAAAATCTGAAAGTGAAGTGAGTGTGGGTGTGTTTTGGGGATAAGCATATTTGAAGTGGGAGTGAGGAAATGTTGGAAGGGTAAATCCCTATTATGCCCTTGCCCTCTTCTCACTATTTCTAAAAAAACCCCACTATTTCTTCACCTAAGGTTACTTTTAATTAATCAAACCAATACACAATGCACTCAATTATTCCAATTAGTCAATTATCATTAATCATCCAAGTTCACATAAAATCATTAATCACACAAGATAATCTAATTATTTATCATTAATCGCAAACCAACATGTATCTAAATATCAAACAAATAAATCTGTACTTAAAGTAATCAAAGATTACTTTGGGTGTTACATGATCTTCCCCTGCTACATAGGCTTGCATAATGTAACATCCCCAAAATAATTAGTCAAATTATTTGGATGTAACCCAATTGAATTAATTTAGTACTTAATTGGTAAAATTATTGAGCGCTAAAATTAATTATTGACTGTCACAGGATCGTTAACCGAATAATACGAGTCAGGGACGTTTTGGAATCGAAATAAGAGTTTAAGATCAATATGGTAATTTGACTACGTTACCACTTATATAATAAATAAATAAATATATATACGTGTGTGTGTGTGTGTGTGAAAGAATTAAAAGAATAGAAAGAAAAGAAAGAAGGGAAGCGAGAGAAACAGAGAGGAGAAGAGGAGAGGAAAAGAAGAAGAGAAAGAATGGGTGTGGAAGAAGAAGAGAAAAAAGGGGATACTTCGGTTCATCAAAACGTCTTCCCTCCAACACGATAAATGTTCAGCGTTACTTTCTCTTCAATTTGGTACCAACATCATCACCATCATTTCACTTTCTCTCACTTTGCCATTTTCGAAATTTGGAGAAAAAAGGGAGGTTTTGTGGTTCAAGCCCAAAGGAAAGCCTAGAATGGTGGTGAGGAGCGAGCTCAAGGTGGATTACGCGAATATTGAAGTCCGATTTGAGGTTTTTGAAGAATTAAAGGTTAGGGTTCAAATTTGGGGTTTTATGGATGAATAGTGTTTGGAGCTTGAAGATGATGAATAGTGCCTCAAAGATGTCACGTGGTTGAGTGGAAAGCTTTGGAAGCGGATTCGAGCGTCGTCGGAACGTGAAGTTTATGCGGGGAACGTTAGTGTGGTTATGTCGGAAAAGCGATTTCGCGGAAAGTCTCGGTAATTTTGTGATTTTCATCACAATCGGTGAGTTTTACTCACGCTTAGTATTATTTCGTTTTACAATAATTTTTACGTTGATTGTTGACGAGAGATTTTGAGTCAAAACCGCTATTTGGAAAATATGTCGTTTTTGATAAAATTCGTTTCGATTGAATTTGTTATTGATTTGATGGATTGTGTGACATTGATTGAATCTGTTTTTATGGTTGTTTGAACTGTTTTAATCGGAACAAGAATCGGAGTTGAGCGAAATAGTGAATTTCGCAAGAAAACGGAAAACCTGCAATTTTCTGCAGATGGTCGCGTCGCGACCCGTCCCCATCGCGTCGCGACCCGGCCCAGTTTTGTCACGCAAATGTTTCTGACTCTTTTCGCGTCGCGACGGTATCCTTTCGCGTCGCGACGGTTTGCAGATTTTCAGCAACTATTCACTGATTTTATTTTCGCGATATCTTTTGATCCGGGAACCCGATTGAGGTGTTCTAAGATGCGTTTTAAAGCTTATTCAGAGGCCTAACTGGATATTCTATTTTTAAGGCAAAATGAACTGTTTTTGATATTGTAAATTGCTTTGGAAAGGTGATGAACTAGAGTGCAAGAGCAAACTTAGATAGAGTTTCGAAACCAAGTTTGATAATCGAATGGCTAAATATATATTTTGGCCCTTTATCTTTGGGGTTGTGGTCACTTTGGCCCTTTATCTTTTTTTTTTCTCATTTTAGACCCTCATGTTTTTTGTGTGTGTCATTTTGGCCCCTGCCGTTATCATTTTGGTCCCTTATGTTTTTAATTGATTTCATTTTAGTCCCTTATGTTTTTAATTGATTTCATTTTGGGCCCTTATGTTTTTAATTGATTTCATTTTCGTCCTTAAAAATTTGCCTAAAAAAACATAAACATAACGGCAGGGGCCAAAATGACACAAACAAAAAACATGAGGGTCTAAAATGAGAAAAAAAAAAGATAAAGGGCCAAAGTGACCACAACCCCAAAGATAAAGGGCCAAAATATATATTTAGCCTAATCGAATTGGTATTGCTTCATGTTCTTTCCTTCGATTATTCGACTAAAGTGTAAAGTACGATGATAGGATTAAAAATCGAATTGGTATTGCTTCGTGTTCTTGCCTTCGGTTTTAGACAATATATATATATATATATATATATATATATATATATATATATATATATATATATATATATATATATATATATATAAATGTGATAACCGGTTTAATAATCGAATTGGTATTGCTTCGTGTTCTTGCCTTCGGTTTTAGACTAAATATATATATGGCATACATGTTTATTAATCGAATTGGTATTGCTTCGTGTTCTTGCCTTCGGTTTTAGACAACATATATATAAGGTACACATGTTTAATAGTCGAATTGGTATTGCTTCGTGTTCTTGCCTTCGGCATTAAACAATATATATATATATATATATATATATATATATATATATATATATATATATATATATATATATATATATATATATATATAGTACACAGGTGTAAAAATCGGATTGGTATTGCTTCGTGTTCTTGCCTCCGGTTTATTATGTTTGGGGTAAAACCCATGTTAGGATACTAGGAAGGGGCAACTATATCCCCTCACCCTAGGCCCTTATACCCTAAGCCCGAACGATTCATAATTGGACCGAGAGTGTTAGTAGGGGTCTCGGTAGAACTCACTGAGATTGTATCTCATTATTTATATGTTGTTGTTTTACACATAAACAGGGAAAGTGGAGATCCAAGAGGCACGAGTAGGTGGTACTCGGATGGTTGCTGAAGACTTAGCTTTATGCTTAAGTGTATATCTTTCCTTGTTATCTGTGTATCAAGACATTTTGTCTTTAGCGTTATGTATTTATTTCCGCTTTCTTGTACGATATTGAACACTGTGTTTCACTGATGGTTTATGGTCTTATTTATGTTTAAGACTGTTCTGTTGTTATTCAGTGAAAATTTTATAGTGGTGTTCAGTATTTAAACAAGAAATATATCTCTGATGTTTTAGGGATGGTGCACTTGGGTATTTTTACTCGATAAAAATACCGGGTTGTTACACATAAACATTAAGTGTCAACATTAAAGAGTGCCTTAATTATTTTTTTTTGAGAAGTTGAACAAGTTTTCCCTCATAGGCATGAAGCTAATCCTGGCTTATATGGTTTGTCATTTTTGTTTTTTATTTTCTCCGCGTTTAACCTACCATTATGTTCTTTTCAGACATTGAAAGAATTTATTTTTGTAGCTGAGTCCGAGGCGGCATCTGTAACAAGCCTATATTTAGTGGTTTAAACATCTTTTTGTGTATTATGCACAGTTATAAAGGGATATAAAGATTGTGTTATTGGTGTGTGGACAGGGTACTACTAAATGGATCAAGATTCTGTTCGCCATTGTGTGCATTGCTGCTGCTCTTGATTGCAGCAATGCTGCTGATTTTACTGGCAGCATTCTTCCTGTTGCCCCATCCGGCTCCGCCGACCCAGCCGCCCCAACCTATAATAGATCACCATTAGTTTGGAATTCAATAGCCCGTCAGTTATTGCCAACTTAATCCCTGCTATAATTCAATTTTCCATGAATTTACAATTTATGGGGTCTGGCCCAGGTCAAAAACCCATCGGTCGGACTTGAGTTTTGCCCAACTAAAGCCACTTTTGCACCAAACACTAATGGAAAAAAGACATTAAAAAGCATTATTTAGCATCGGTTGTTTGAACAGCCGATGCTAAATGTTGAATCGGTGGCAATTTTGTAAATAAAGGGAAGTTTGAAGTTTTCGAGCCTACATTTAGCATCGGTTGTTTAAACAACCGATGCTAAAAGTATTGGCCTCAGACATTTAGCATCGGTTGTATGGAATAACTGATGCTAAATGTCTAACGCAAATACATTTAGCATCGGGTGTTTAAACACCCGACGCTAAAGGTCATGTTTTTTCAATTCATCCATCGCACACACTCTTCACATTCTCACTCTCACTCTCTGAACTGTGTCACTCTCTCAACGCTCTCGCTACCTCACTCTCTGGACCTCCATCGCCGTCACGATTCTTGGCTCGTCTTCACGATTCTTGGCTCGTCGTCACTCTCTCAACTCTCTCACTCTCTGAAGTCTCTCGCTCTCTGAACTCTCTCACACCCTTATTTCACTCACACATGGAATCCTAGCTAAATCTCTCTTAGTTTTCGCACGATTTTGCCTTCAGATTTCATTTTGAGGTTTGTTTCCCCCTTACTCTTTCTCTCTCGATTTCACCTTTTTATGTTAGTTTTCATTTCGATTTTTGCGCATTTCGCAGTTTTCGCAAGTATTCGCATTATCTCCCTTCTCTTTTCCTTTAACCATTGTATGCTCGCTTTCAGAAACTGCACAAGCTTCTTTCGTGGTGGGTTTCCAAATCTTCGTTTTTCTCCTACTCTGTTCCTCATCACGCAAACCCTAAATTTCTAGCATTGTCAGTTCGAACGAGTAAACGAGGATACAAAGACGCTTTGAAGATATGTTGTTCTTGCGCTTTGCTATGTTGTGAGTGAGCATTCTACTCATTACGCATCAGGTCAGTGAACATCACCAATCTTTTGTTCTTGCGATTATGCTATGTTGTGAATTTCCTTATTGTTTTTTATTCCAAGTAGTCAGTGTTGCCTTATGCTAAATCAGCTAGGCCGTTATTCTAATTTGCTTTTGTTCTTCTTGTTATCTTTTATCATTTCTGGAACAACTTGATTTGCTTGCATTTCTCTGTGTTTTTGGGTGTGTTTCTCTGTCTATCTGCAGAAGCTGTGTGTGTGGGTTTCGCTGGGGCAAGGGTTTTCTTGCTGGGTAATAGCTTGTTCTACATTTTAGTTGAAAGAAGTTCTTTCTGCATTTTAGGAACTTCTATCACAGTAGGCAATATTTATTTCAGCTTTCTCTGATCTGTCCACAATGCCATTTTTATTTGCTCATCATATCTGGTTGTAGAAAGCCTCTCTGCCCTATCTCTATATTTTGCTACATACAGTGAATCCATTGACAACTCTAGGATGTCTCATGTTCATAATTGCACCCTTTTCATCCAATATCAAGATTCTTATCAAGATATATGCATGAGTTCTAATTGACAGAATTAAGAGAGATTTACAAGGATTTCGGATTTGTTGTCATATATGATACATCCTAGAGATAGGGCAGAAAGGCTTTCTTGGACTTTGATTCTTGTGTTGTTGAAGTAAATAATAAACCTTTCCATTATACCTTTCTTCTTCTATTCAATTTCTTCATCAAATACACATAAAAATGGTCCCTCTGAAATCAACAATTTGCTTCTTGCATTGGCCCTATTGGTCTATGACTGTTAGAGTTTTTTTACTAAGATGAATGAATACTATTTCAGGTGCACCTGACTTCATATTGGTCTCCTTGCTTTAAAGTTGATTTCTTTGATACATAATAACAGATTTGGAGTCCTAGTCTCGACATCACAGTAAGTCTTCATCTAAACTCTTTCAGCAATATTCTTTATTTCTAACTAATGTGATTTTATGATTTCTCCAAAATGGTAACTTTTTTTATAATTTCATAATACATTGATTCTTAGATACTTAATTTCATAATACTATAATTTGTGATTTTGATTAATCATTAATGAATGATGAGTCCTATAAATTTACTTCACTTTATTGTTTTACTTAGATACTTAATTGGAAACCTTTTTACTGGACCATTTCTCAATGAGCTATATTTTTACTTGTTTTGATTTATGAATTTATTTTTACTATCTTGGTTTGATGTGATAGTTTGATTTTGTTTTAACAATTAATACTTGGTTGATTATTTGGAGCATAGCCATGGATCATAGTTGGATACAAAGTAATCGTCTGAGTGATGAGTATGCGAAAGGAGTCGAAGAGTTTATAAACTTTGCTCAAGTAAATCTTCGCAAGACTGATGCTCCCAAAACTGATGTTCCCGAAACTGATGTAACTTATTCATGTCCTGGTTGTAATTGTATGAATCGAGCCCCACAACCACCAAGTGTAATACGGGATCATCTCTTTGTTTGTGGGATCTTACCCAGTTATACCACATGGATATGGCATGGTGAATCAACCGGCAACCCAAGTGTGTCCAAAAGTGAGAAAGTCGATGAAGATATGGATGATCGAATGGAGGACATGATACGTGACATTGGTCCTGAATCTTTTAAGCGAGCGCATGAATATGATAATTTGTGCAAAGACAAAGATCAACCTTTGTATTTGGGTTGCACAAAATACACCTGGTTGTCTGTGTCGTTAAAATTGATCAAGATGAAGTCGATAAATGGGTGGACTGATAAGGGATTCACCGAATTGCTTGAGCTGTTGGAAGACATGCTTCCCATAGGTAACACATTGCCAAAACGAACGTATGATGCAAAGAAGATATTGTGTCTGATGGGTGTGGAGTATCAGAAAATACATGCATGTCCCAATGACTGCATATTGTATCGGAAAGACTTTGAGAAGTTGCATAACTGTCCTACGTGTGGTTGGTCGCGCTACAAAGTGAAGTCGGGTGAATCTAATTGTGACGACAACAACACAAAGGGTTACCCTGCAAATGTTTTATGGTATCTTCCAATAATACCTAGGTTCAAACGCTTGTTTGCTAATGCAAATGACGCGAAGAGCATTAGATGGCATGCAGATGAAAGGAAATGTGACGGTATGGATCAAAAATGAAGGAAACTAAAATGTGTAAAATGACATTTAGCAACGGTTGTTTGAAACAACCGATGCTAAATGTCATTTTCTGATGACGTTTAGAGACATTTAGCGTCGGTTGTTTGAAACAACCGATACAAAATGTCATTTTCTGATGACGTTTAGAGACATTTAGCGTCGGTTGTTTGAAACAACCGATGCTAAATGTCTCAAAGGGGACTTTTAGCGTCAGTTGTTTGAAACAACCGATGCTAAATGTCATTTTCTGATGACGTTTAGAGACATTTAGCGTCGGTTGTTTGAAACAACCGATGCTAAGTGTCTCAAAGGGGACTTTTAGCGTCGGTTGTTTAAAACAACTGATGCTAAATGTCCCCTTTGAGACATTTAGCATCGGTTGACGCTAAATGTCATTTTTTGACATCTGAAATAGTTTTTAATGTGACATTTAGCATCGGTTATCTGAACACCCGATGCTAAATGTGACATTTAGCGTCGGTTAAATAACCGATGCTAAATGTCCGACATTTAGCATCGGGAGATTTAGCGTCGGGCGATAACCGATGCTAAATGTCCAATTTAACCGACGCTAAACGTCTTTTGTGCACTAGTGAAACCCCGTGAGTGTATTGATTTTGTTAGAAATTATGATAATTATATAGGAATATATTTAAAATCTATGGAAATTAGTTTGTTTTTCAGAATTATGTAGGAATATGTCTAAAGTCTATGAAAAGTAGTTTATTTTTCTTATTTTTTTCAGTTCCCAAAATCCCTTTTAGAACTTCCAATTGTATGGCCCAACCTTCGCGGTCAGAATGAATATTTTTGAATTTATAGTGGCGCAAACATGGACATTTTTCTCCCTTCAAGAAAGATCCGATTGGATACTTCAAGTTTGCCCTAGATTTATTTGATATAACTGGTCTTTTAATTTATGCCCTTTAACACAAAGGCATTGTACCACTAGAAAATTTTCGGTATAAAAGAAGTGACGTCTTAAGAGCGGTCCACAAAATCACTGGGTTTCGCCCTCATGAGAATATTAGGTAAGCTTTAGGATGATGTGTTAGATGACATTGCTAAGGAACTAATTTTAGGAGGATTGATGTGAAACTAATTTTACCAACTTTGAAGGTGCTGGAAACACGAGAAATGTGGGTTTGAATCGTGTTGACCATAAATCAAAACTATTCGCATAGGCAAAGGATGTAGCATAACAATTACTAAGTGCACAAAACAATATGATTATGTTTCGTCAGAACAGATGTTGCATGCCTCTTTAAGCTTAAGGTCGTTGACCAAACGATAAAATGAAGTGATAAACAAACAAAGCAAGGAGAAAGTTAGGAGAAGAACACACAATTATATTTATCCTAGTTCACAACAACTATTGCTACATGTAGTCCACTTGTTATGGAGTGATTTTGCCTTAAACCTTTAAGGACTTAATCCACTAGAAGAGTATTCTTTACCTGGCTCTCTAGTCTTTACAAAAGAGTATTATTCACGGTCTCTTCAGGCTCCAATATTTAAAGACCTAACCTTTAAGGACTTAATCCACGGGAAGAGTATTCTTTACATTCCTCACTTTTTTTTACAAGTGAATTAATTAAAAGTGAAAGTGGAAGTAAAAGTGTGTGAGAAGAGATGGAGGTAAAAGTGAAAGTGAAAGCAGAGAAATTTTAAAATTTTAAAGAGATGGAGGAAAGAAAAATGTATAATGACTAATTTACTCTTAAAAAGGTGATGTGTCAATTTTTTTAGAAATGAGTACTTTAATATTTTACGAGGTAGATATTTAATTTGATTAGATTAGAGTTATGAAATAATTAAAAGTGAAAGTGTGTGATTGAAGAGATAAAGGTAAAAGTGAAAGTAAAAGCGGGGAAACTTTAAAATTTAAAATTCAAATTTAGAAGAGATGGAAGGAAAAAAGAGTATATAATAACTAATTTACTCTTAAACGTGATGCATCAATATTTCGAAATAGGTAGTTTAGTATTTTATCGGGTAGTTCATTTGATTAGAGTTCTAGTGGAGACGATATGAAGCCTGAATAGGCAAGTGAAATGAATTGTTCAATACAAGTTTGAAATTGAAAGAGAAATGGGTCTATTTTAAATAATGGAAAGTACCATCAACAATTTTTTAAAGTATTCACGGGTTGGCCTAGCCCGTGACGGGCCAACCCATTGCACACCAACTCATTGCAGACCAATGAATTTTTGGTTCGGGCTAGGCTATGCCAAAAGAAAGGGTTTTTTTTTGTACCCCCATCATCTCCCTATCTACCCCCACATAAAAGTGAAACCCGAAAATACCCCTGCCCAATTTTCAATTCGCTTGGATTTACCTCCATCTGAGGTAAATCCGCTTTGTTATTTTTAAAGTCGGATTTACCTCAGATGGGGGTGCCCAATAGGTAAATCCGATTTCAAAAATAACACAGCGGATTTACCTTAGCTGGAGGTAAATCCGCTTTGTTATTTTGGAAATCTGATTTACCTAGTGGGTACATAAATCCGATTTCCCTAAAAAAAGAGAAAATCGGATTTATCCCACCTAAGGTAAATCCGATTTCCCTAAAAAAAGAAAATCGGATTTATCCCACCTAAGGTAAATCCGATTTTGTTATTAAAAAAATTGTTTTTTATTTAATTTTTTAAAAAAGGTTATAAAATGCTACTAAAAATCCGTTAAACAGCCAAAACTAATCCAAAAATTATGAAAACACCACTAAAAATCTAATAAAACCAAAATAAGGTTATGCAAATTTTTTCAGATTTTTTGGAGATTATGAAAAATTAAAAAATTAATAAAAAATAGTAAACGATGGAATTTGGGATTTTGAGGTCCCCTGTCCTGAAAGAAGTCACTTTTTCAAGAGTATTAATCCTTGATATTTTTCGGATTTAAAGAATGTGGTTTCATTACAATTTGAGTAGGTTTCCCGAAAACTGATTTTTTTAGCCTAAATTATTCTCCCGACGTACAATATCGTCACGTGTTAACGAACTACACACTAAACAGAACCAAAAGACGGTCGAAATTTGAATCTAAAATTTTAACTGATTTATTTATTTATTAATTAGGTTACAAAGCGGATTTACCCCCACATAAGGTAAATCCGCTTTGGTTATTTTTAAAAGCGGATTTACCTTATATGATGGGGTAGATCCGCTTTTAAAAATAACAAATCGGATTTACCCCCACTTAAGGTAAATCCGATTTGTTATTTTTAAAAGCGGATCTACACAATCTTAAATAAATCCGATTTAAATTTTTTAAAATTTTTAGTGGAAATCGGATTTACCTAAATCCGATTTTCAAAAAAAACAATTGAAACCAGGATACGTTCGGGATTTTTAAATTTTGTAAAGGGCAATTGCGTCTTTTCGCAGGGTCGATGGGGGTAGATAGGGAGATGATGGGGGTAAAAAAAAACCCAAAAGAAATCTATGCTCCGACCCAACCCACCTATTTTATGGGGCGGGTTACACCAACACGCTGGGTTGGACTTATTTTGACCGTTCTACTACCAACCAACCAACCAATCTTTTTGGTCAGTTTTGGGTGAATTTGTCCTACCTCTTTTTTAGTGGGCTAAAAGAAAAGTGGAGCGGACCGACCCATTTGGCATATATATGGCTTTGTAAAGTTGACTGAAATTGACGGGGTAATTAACAAATAAGGACACCATAGTCATTTTATTGAACTATTTCACTTCATACAATTCCCCTAAAAATCCATATTTTTGGAAGCACGTAGTTGAAGGGTGGTGGTTCTTCATTGTACTCTTATCCAGTACTCTATCTCATATATGTACGAAGAACCAACAGCATAGCAACCACTTTTCACTTCCAAAAAAACCATGGCTGAAGCTATCATTGGCGTCACCGTTTTCAACTCATCACATATTCATAGCTCATCTCTACAAACAAAGAAATTTGAAGTGAACCCATCTTCAAGATTGGTAAATTGTTTTCATTTCTTGAGAGATTAACATGCTTAGTTTCAATGCTGAAAAATAAAGTTGTATTTTTTTTGCAGCCTAAGCAGTCTTCAAGTGCTACTCTTTTTCAAAGTTCTTGGAAGGTAATTAAGTAGTTCAAATTGTAAGTGTAAAACAGGTTTAGTTTACTTTAAAGTTTAATTAATTTTATGTGTTTTGTTAATAAGGTGTTAGATGGAAAGAGAAAAAGAGGATCTTTGTGTAAAGTGCATGGTTTTCCAGATTTGACACTAATGGCAGTTTTAGTAGAACAGATGGAAGGACAGAGAGATCTTATAACTGAGAAAACAATTTGGCACCTTAGTGACGACCAAATAAAGACCGTATGTAAGTGTCACATGCTACATAGTATCTCCTTCTTATCCCTTCTTTGAGTTCTTTCATTCATGTTTTTGTTTTTTCCAAGGTTTTAGAAAACAATTCTATAACCACTATTAGTGCCGCAATTGCCCACAACGTAACAGTTTTTGAGATCTCCACAAACGCAATGTAGTCGATGCAGCCGCAATCGCGGTTGTGATGTAGTTGCGGAAGTCTCGAAAAACGTCTAATTATGGGCGCAATTGTAGTTACTTTAAACGGTAATTGCAATTGTGGCTACATCAATCGCATTTGACATCATTTTTCTGCAAAATTATGGATTGCAATGAAATCGCGACGTGACTGCAACCATGATTAAAATTTTGATTTTTTTTCCCTCTATATTTTGTAAATTGATTTCTTAATGGTACATTTTCTTTTGTAGTCTCTTGTTACATAATGTTTACAGTTTGGGGATGCTTATTCTTTGGTTCCATGAAGGTAAAACACATTTCCTTCTATTCATATTTAGTCATAGGTATTAATTCATTGTTTTCTCTTTTGATATGATTTTATTTTGGAGTATAATGGTAACAACAAACTTTGAACATATTTGATATGATTTAGGACCCATATTACGACTCAGAAACATACAGGGGAGATGGAGGAGATGGCACTGGCAATTGGATCTATGAAAAGGTATGACTTTGTTAGAGTTACACTAGAAGCCCCAAACAAAGGGGAGCACAAAGCTAACTCTGGCCAGTAAATAGGGAACTGGTTCAACAGATAAACCACATTCATATCCATATCCGATCAAATATTTCCTTAAATTAATTCAATAATGTTGTGAGCAGAGGACCGTTATAATTAACAGTAGTTTACTAAATATATTTTATTTATACATTAAATTAATAAAATTAGACGCACTTAACTATGTTCATTTTTTAACCAAACTTAACTTTGTTTAGTAAACTCTACAAAATATCTTTTAAAAATGGCTTATAAGGGGTCCGTTTGTTACGGATTAAAAAATAAGAAGTTGTTTTGTGTTTGTGTAGCATACTGAAAATCACTTATTTAAAAAAAATCATTTTTAGAAAGATGATTTTTATAAGAAACTACTAAAACCAAATTCTCATTTAAAACAGTGTTTAGATTTTTTTAGGTTCTATTTTTTTTAAAGCTATAACAAACGGATATAAAACTTCTAAAACAGATTATTTTTTTGAAAAAAAAATGATTATTCTTCAAAATAAATTGTAACAAGCGGATTCATAATTTGTATCAACAACATAACACTTTCACCTATATTAGGGTTTAAAGGAGGGTAAATTTTGGATTGGGGTATAAATATGATTATGTTTATGCAGCAAGAAACAATGGAAGCAGAAGCCAGAGAAGCTCTATGGCGCGAGGAATTGATTGAAGAGATAGAACAAAAGGTTGGAGGGTTGAGAGAACTTGAAGAAGCTGCCAAGAAGGAAGAACTTGTCAAGTGATTTTCTTCAGTCATGCATGCATGTTTTTGCTTCCATCTATTAACCAAGTGATCCATCATTATTCTGTACATACATAAGTACATTTTTAAGCACCAGTAAATTCTTCAGTTTCAAATGCACTCTTATACCATAGTTTCTTGCATGCATCATATGTCTCCCTAATTTATAAATTGAGTTGCAATTTTCACCATAATCTATCATATGCCCCCCCTAATTTATATTAAGTAGGAAATGTGGTACTTCCTTAAGAGAACACTCGAGGATCATCAGAAGATAAAATCTATCTTCTGGGTATATCATTTATCAAAATGTATGTAGATGAGGTTGAATAAAGTAGGTCATGACTTAAGAAGACTATAGAGAGTATAGCTTGTAATCTTGAGTTTTTTCTTAGATGATGAATGGTCTGAGGAAGATAGCTTATTATGAAAGGAAATGATCAATCTTTTTACACACTGATAGTTTCTAATTCCATAACCCTATCAACTATTCCACTAGTTTTCTTTTACAGCTCTAACAACTGTATAACCCTAAGGAATACTTTAGGCATCTTCACTAACATTTTCAGCAACCAATGTCATGTTAGGAAGGCACTAACCCTTAAGACCCTTCTTAGGCATCTTCATTAACAACCTGGCATCCAATGCATTGTTAAGAAGGTTTACGTACAAATGAGGTGTTTCATGGTGTACTTTCTGCGCCTCGTAAACCAGGTTTGCTTTCTGCGCCTCGTAAAGCCGTACGCTGACTCAGCAGGTTACCGTTGGGAGCTTCTGAGCAGTAAGGCTTCTAAACACTTGTAGCTTCTGAACTTAATCAAGTGCTTGGATAATGGCTTCTAAGACTTGAATACCAATCTTCTGAGTGTTGAATAAACAATGCAGGTGTTGTTTATGAAGAATTGATTTGGTGACTTTGATGTACTGTTATGCCTTGAGATGTATCTTCTGAATAAAACTTCTGAACATGTCTTCTACGTGGCTTCTGAACTCTGTCTTTCTAAAGTTCCTTTTTGAATAAACTTCTGAACGTCTTATGAAGATCTACTGGGTCACTTTTCTTTTTCTATAACAAGCTTGATCATGTTATTTCTTTCTCTTCCTTTAGTTGTGTCATTGACACATGACCTTATGAGTTCACTAAGTGTTCAAGGAGGTTTATTCCAATGATTGTTTCTTCAGAACACTTCTTGACATGTGGTTTTGTCTGGATATATACTTCATTTGCCACTTCAAGAGACTCTGACCATGCACACTTTCCTTGGCTCCAAACATAAGATGCTAATAGGATATCTCAACAATGTGTTTAAGAGTCCTTTTTTCTTTATCATCTTATGTGAAGGTTTTATCTTCTCATTTGAGAAGCATCAGCTGAAACTGCTAGATCACAAGAAGATTCTTATTTGAAGGTTTGTAAACTTCTAAAGAGTGTCTTCTTTCTCAGTTAGAGTTTCTCAACTGAATATCATTTATGAAGTTCATCAGGCTTTGATCATTTATCTTTGTCTTAAGAATTTGCTTGTGGAGCTTCATTCTTAGTGAAGAACATATCCTCTCATGTTTGAGAACCATTTTATCTATCTTTGTGTCATCTTGTTGATCATCATTCATTTCTTGACTTAGGCATATGTTTACGTCTTCTTGATGCGTTTAGGCTTTTTCTTAGAGGGTAGTCTGCTTGACTAGTAGTGCTTCTCAGCTTCTTTCTAATCATCCTCAAAGCTTTCTTAAATGGTGCTCTTTTAGCACTTTCCTTTCTTGTGATGTAATTGCATGTTCCCTGCACTTAAGGTCACTCAAGAAGTAACATTAGATCCAAAATGGATCAGATAACTTAAACACTTATCAAAATGGTTTGTTTCCATCAAAACTTGATCCAAGGGATTTTGCCTCAACAAAAATAACATACCAAATACGCAAAATTACACGCTTAAACAATTATAATTTTAAGGCTAAATAGCACTTTTGGTCCTTTATGTTTGCTCTAGGTTTCACTTTGGTCCTTTATCTTTTTTTTTGGTCCGTTTTGGTCCCTCATCTTTCATTTTTGTTTCATTTTGGTCCCTGACGTTAGTTTTAGCTAACGGACGCCACGCTGGGAGTTAACTGCTGACGTGGCGTCCATTTTCATTAAATGACGTGGCAAAAATTAATATTATTTAATTCCAATTAAAACAATTAAAACAATTAATTTCTTTTTCTATTTTTTTCCAGAAAATCCCTTCCTGCGAACGTGTTCCACCTTCATTAAACCCAGATCATCATCATCATCATAAACTTCTCACCACCATGTTGTCGCCTCCTCAACCACCACTTTCTCTTGCACCATTTTCTAGCCAAGACTGATGATGATGAGCACAGATCCAGTAACAGATGAGAGAGAACAGATCCAGTAAAATCAAAGAACAGATCCAGTAACAATCAAAGAAACTGCCGTCGAAATCCAATCAAAGAACAGATCCACTATGAACAAACCCAGATCTGAGAAAACGAAGAAGACGAAGATGAAGAAACCCCAAATCGAAGAACAGATCCAGTTTCGCTGTCTCTCTCCTCAGTTTCGCTATCTCCCTCATCTTCGATCTCTCTCTCCTCAGTTTCAGTATCTCCCTCATCTTCGCTATCGCTCTCCTCATCTCCCTCATCTTCGATCTCTCTCTCCTCAGTTTCGCTATCTCACCTCGCCCTCATCCCCTTTATTCTTTCGTTCTCTCCCTCTCTCGTAAGTTTTCTCCCTCTCTCGTAAACAAAAGGAATGACAGAGAGAGTGAGAGAAGAAAATCTGAGTGAGGGAAAATGAAAGGAATTGTTGAATGTTGAATGTTGAATTCGATTTTGTGCAATTCTGTAGCCTTCGATTTTTGATTAAGAAGAACAATGATAATTCAAGTTTTAGTAATGAATCTGGAATTGTTGAGAGAGGAGAGATCTGGAATTGAGAGGGAAGAGATCAGGAATTGATGAGATCTGTTGAATGTTGTTAATGAATTAATTTTAATGATTTTAAATTCATTAAATTTAAATTCATTAAATTCATTTAATTAGAATTAAATAATATTAATTTTTGCCACGTCATTTAATGAAAATGGACGCCATGTCAACAGTTAACTGCCAGCATGGCGTCCGTTAGCCAAAACTAACGTCAGGGACTAAAATGAAACAAAAATGAAAGATGAGGGACCAAAACGGACCAAAAAAAAGATAAAGGACCAAAGTGAAACCTAGAGCAAACTTAAAGGACTAAAAGTGCTATTTAGCCTAATTTTAAAATGCACAATGTAACATCCTAATTTTCAACCTTGGAAAAAATATAAAGAGCATTAACAATTCATAAACAAATCAGAGTTCTAAACCTACTTAAGGATCGATCATTACATAGCTTGACGTAATGAAGCATCAAAAACTTACTCCAAGGGGTATAAATACCAAAAGGAAAACTTAACGACATAACTGAGATCAGTTCAACATCAGTCATTCTTAATAACTTGATCAAATCCGAAAGTACCGCTTACATATTACACTATCTAGGGGTAGATTAAGCAACATAAACTTTATCCCTAAGGATCCTTTAAACTCGTGTAGCCCAGTTCAGCAGCTACTTCTTCTCTGTTTGCTTTGTCTTGCCCTGCTCATCTGAAAAACACCACAATATATACAATGAGATACAATCTCAATGAGTTCTTCCGAGACCCCTTGCCAAACGACTCTCGATGTTTTATTATCTTTATCTTTTCACTTTCTCTTAGCTCAACCCCAGACAATTACTACACAATTCCCCTAGAGAACCCATCCGGCCATAGCTATTGCCGAGTCAACTTATTTTGGGCCTTGGTTTAGGGCTCATGACTTATCTTTACCAAGTATGCTCTTAGCTTGGGATCGTGATCACATTGGTATCTTATGTATACTTTATATTCTTAGTTCTCACTCTCGATAATTAGTACAATGTGATAACCATCATCATTAAGCATTAATAACATATATATAGTTAGAGGCCATAAAATACTGTTATACCCTAATTTTGTCCGACTAAATTAAAATTTGTTAGAAAAAAATCTAAAACATTGTTTGTTATGATGTTTATCGTTCACGCGTGTCATTCCTAATCGCGTATAGGTTTTATTCTCGTTGCGCATGCGTGTTCGCTTCTGGTCATATACGCGTGTTTATTTTACTGTTCATTATTTACTTTTATTATTAATAACAGTAGCTTCTTCTCTCTCTTAACCAAAAAGTGAAAAGAAAATAAAATCAGATAAACAATTCAAATTGAATGGTCAATGGTGCCTTTTTATTACAAAAATAATTATTTTACATGTTTGTTGCACATATAGACAAAAATGAAAAAAGTAGAAAGCACAAAAAATTAAAATGAATTCAAAAATAATGGGACAGGTCAGCTGCCCTTATGGTTGCCCTAGCTGAGAAATATTTTGAGAATGGAGTTCAATATGCTTTCTCCATATCTTTTTGCTTTCCCATATTAGGCAAAAACATTTCAGCCAATGCCACCCCTTGCTGCTCTCCTTTTTCCTCCGTGGCTGTCCTCTATTGAGTTTTGCTTTGCTACATCAGCACCCACACCTACACCACAAATTTCACTATAAATACAGATGAACAACGACACACAAGGGGACGGTAACAAACTCACAGCAAAATATATACGGAAATCAGATTTTTAAACTTGAGAAATTAGAGAGAAAGAAACTGGTCTTTGTTCATTTCAAAAAGTCATGGAACTAGGTTAGTTCCTAGATTTATTGGTTTATCCATATTGCAATTTTCAGATTCCTGTTTATCTTGCTTATTTATTGTTTCATGTACTAGTCTCATAATGAATACATATACATGTATGTAATTACAGTTTGGTCTTGAACATTTTTTTTCATGGTTTCATAAAAGAACATGTTTCTTCTCTTGATAAATATTGAAATAGGAATTAGTATTTTTAGCATATATTTGTTTGTTTTATGCATTTGTTAGTGTTTACTTTTTAGCAAAAACAAAGTTATACATACAGTGTTAGAAAACCAAAGGTAGATAGAAGAAGAGAATATTAGTATAAAAAACGAAAAATGGGTGGAAGGAGAAGAATAGCGTAAAAAAAAGAGGGATTCAAACTTGACTGACCGGCGCACCGTCTGCCGCCGTGTCGCTGCCGTAGCCTCACCGAAAAACTCCATGACCGTCATCAAAAAATCTCCGCCACAGAACCACCACCAAACACCCTCACTGCCATCTCCACCACCATAACCACCCTCACACCAAACGACCACCACCAAAAACAACCACCACCACCGAAACGCAAACCACCCCAAACTTCCTCCTCCGGCGAGCACCACCACTAGTCACCTTCAACATACCGTGGCCGTCCCCCCTTCTCACCCTCAACCTCGAAATCTCTCTCTCTCTCTCTCTCTCTTCGAAAATGTCTCTCTCTCACTCTCCATGAATCCTCTCCCTAATTTCTCTCCCTTTCCTTTTTCACTCTAATCACTCTCTCTCTCTGATATGTGTGTGCGGCGCAAGAGGAAGGAAACAGATTAGTTTTCCATTATTCTAAAGTTGCCTTATATATTTATCTCCTATTATAATATTATTTTGTTCTTTTTAATTTTTAAAGTTCAGAGTTATATTCACACCCCTCCGTTTCAAACGATACACCCCACCTTCCATTAACACAATTTGCAGATCAGCACCTCCAGAGCCCACAAAACGAAATTGGGTTGCTGCTAAAAGCACCCCCAATTTTAATAATACAACCCTTTTTTGCTAATTGTACCCCGTGTTTACTTTATTACAACCCACATCGTTATTTCTTTTTTTAGGGCACATAATCGGCCGTACGGCCGGGTTAGTCATCGTTTTAGGATGAATAAGTCGTACGGCTTAGGAGTCCTAAAATACCTATTAAAAATAAATAATGTAAAAAAATACAAATATACAAATCATTTTTCTCTTTCTTTTCAAAAAATCAAGTCTTCAAAATCGTAGATTAAGTCGGCCGTATGGCCGGGTTAGTCATCGTTTTAGTCATCCCTAAATTAAAAAACACAAACAAACAAACTTTTTCTACCAAGAAATACGTAGCTTTGATTTCTCCATTGCACCTGGAGATACGTAGGAGCGGGGGCCCACTCCCATCAAGCACAAAAATAAATAATTTTATTAAGTCTTTTTCTTCACAATAAAATGGTAAAATAAACATTTTCAAAATTAACATTTTTATACAACTAATTAGAAGGTAACCTTCCTTAGGAAGGATGTCGTGGGGTGCTAATAGGAGCATTACACAAACCAAAAGGCATATTCCTTAGAAGGTAACCTTCCTTAGAAGGTAACCTTCCTTAGGAAGGTAACCTTCCTTAGGAAGGTACGGTTCCGGCGGAAATTTGGCATTTCCTAATAGGAGCATTACACAAACCAAAAGGCATATACAACTAATTAGAAGGTAACCTTCCTTAGAAGGTAACCTTCCTTAGGAAGGTACGGTTACGGCGGAAATTTGGCATTTCCGGCGGATTTCTTTTAAAAATAGGTTTTCCGGCGGAAAAAATGTGCATTATCGGCGGATTTTTTAAATTATTTTAATTTTTTTTAAAAAAACCGCCGGAAATGTGCATTACCGGCGGAAAAATCCGCCGAAAATACGCATTACCGGCGGATTTTTTAAATTATTTTATTTTATTTTTAAAAAAAATCCACCGGAAATGTGCATTACCGGCGGATTTTTCCATCGGAAATTGCCGACGGAAAATTCCACCGGTAATGCACATTTCCGGCGGATTATTCAAAAAAATAAATTTTCCACTCTCCTCATTTCCTATAAATAAAACTTTCTCCTACACTCTTCTCATTCTCTCATTTCACTCTTTATTTCCTTCTCATACTCTCCAATATCCATAAATTTCTCTACATATATCTCTTCCATATTTCCTCTTTCTTCTTTCTTCTTCCTTCTCATTCAATCTCTTCTCAAATATTCTCACATACATACACTTCATTTTTCTCAATCTCTTCTCAAAATCTTCACACATTCATACACTTCATTTTTCTCAATCTCTTCTCTTCTCTTCTCACATTTCTGATTTCTCGTTACTCTTCTCAAATATTCAGTCTAAGAATTTAAATAAATATAATAATATAAATTTTTTAAATAAACCAATTTAAATAAACGAATTTTAAAAAAAGAAATAAATTAAATATGAAATAAATTAAAATAAACGAATTTAAAAAAAGAAATAAATTAAAAACAAATTAAAAAAGTTAAATAATATTTTTAAAATAAATATTTTTATTACCGGCGGAATTAAAATAAATTAAATAAGAAATAAATTAAAATAAACGAATTTAAAAAAGAAATAAATTAAAAACAAATATTTTTACCAGCGGATTTTATTAAATTACCGGCAGATTTTATTAAATTACCGGCGGAATTTTTAAAATAAATATTTTAAAAAAATTAATTACCGGCGGATTTTGGGTGGTTACCGGCGGATTTTCCACCGGTAATTTCCGGCAGAGACGGAAAATCCGCCGGAAGTTACCGGCGGAAAATCCGCCGGTAATCGTTACCTGCGGGCGAATTACCAGCGGAAAATATCCGCCGGTAATGTCCAATTTCTGGCAAATTTTGGCCATTGGCCATTACCGGCGGATTTTGTCCGCCTGAAATGTTTGCTCTTATAATTAAACATTGGTGGCGGCTTCATTTTTTAACCTTTGAGGAATCCTCACCCGGATTTTTTGGTCGCTACAGATACTCATAATAAATCCTTCATACATAATAAACAATCTTCACATTATCATGATATGTAAATAAACATCAGCCATTAATGCAAACACACTTTCCACATGCTTCAATGATCACAATTGTATTAGTGTTGGGATGGTCATTGGAATAAATGTAAAACACCAAATCATCATATCTATTTATAAATGTAGTTCTCTTCGTTAGCTTTCCAATGCATCCAAGAACACCTAAATCGGAGTTCTGGATCAAAAGTTACGTCAATACACTACAAGAAAAACAGGATTTACCGACGGATTTTTTCCGTCGGCAACGTACGAAATCCGTCGGTAATGTTACGGTACCGACGGAAAAAATCCGCCGGAAAAACGTCCGTAGGTAATGTTTTCCGGCGGAATTTTCGTCGGTAATTTCCGGCGGATTTTTCCGTTTGTAATTTCCGAAGGAAAAATCCACCGGAAATTACCGACGGAAATTCCGCCGAAAACGACAATAAATACGCCGGTAATGATTATTATTTTATTTTTTTTATTCAAAAAACCGCCGGAATTTTTTTTTTATTCAAAAAAACCGCCGGTAATAATAAAAAACCGCCGGTAATTATATTATTATTTTATTCAAAAAACCACCGGTAATTAGTAAAATCAGCCGAAAATTATTTTTTTATATTTTTTTATTCAAAAAACCGCCGGTAATAATTAAAAAGCGTCGGTAATAATATATTAATTTTTTAAAAATAATTTGAAATAACCGAAAAATGTTTTGTTTTTAAAAACACTGGAAATTAAATAATTAAATTATTAAATAAAAGACAATAATATTATAAATTATAATTAGGTTAGATAACGAGAATAGTTCAGATAATTAAAAGTGATAAACGTACAAATCCGACAAAGTACAAATTAAAATATCCATACATATAAATTCAAATAATCTAAATCTTCTGTGGGTAGTCATAGTAGCCTCCTCTGGTCGGGTCTCTTAACCAATTATTAAACTCATTGTCATTGAGATCAATATGCGCGTTTAGTTGAGGCTACTGTTGCGACTGTTGCGGGGACTGCTGGTGTGGCTGCTGTTAGAAAGGAGGCTGCGTGGACTGCTGCCTTGGCTGCTGTTAGAAAGGAGACTGCGGGGACTGCTGCCTTGGTTGCTGCTGAAAAGAAGCCTAAACAAATAAAGTTAGCAATGTTAAATTAAGTACATATATGTTATTACTATAAAATAAAACATATAACTAATATTTGTTTAAAAGCATACCGTGAAAAAATTGCAAACACGTGAAGACTAGCGAAATTTCGGAATGGAAGAATAGAATATGAGAGAAGATGTGAAAAAATGGGAGAAGAGGGAATGAGAGGAGAGAAAATGGGAAAAGTTTAATGGAATTTCGGAATAGGAAGAGTTAATGAGTGTATGGAAGAGGAAATGAGAGTATGGAAGAAGAATGAATGAGAGAAGAGAAATGGAAGAGAAAAAATGAAAGATGAGTGAATGGGGATGAAGAAATTCGGAATGGGTGAGAAGGAATGGGGAAGATGAAGCAATGGGGAAGAGAGGGTCCTATTTATAAATTCGGAGTGACTAAACATTTCCGGCGGTTTTAAACCGTTTCCATCGGAATTCTTTTTTCGGCCAATTTCGAAATCCGCAGCTAATACTCCATTTCCGCCGGTAAGTACTCATTTCTGGCCAAATATTTTGAAATTCAAAATCCCCCCCAACGGCTATACGTTTCCGGCGGAATTGAGCCGTTTTCGGCGAAAATTAGTGTTTGGACCGATTTTTTCAAAACCGCCGATAATTACTCTTTTGCGGCGGATTATATTCCGTTTCCGTTTCCGGCGGTTTTTTAGACGTTACCGGGGAAATTTCAAATTACCAGCTCCTTCAAAAAAAACCGCTGGTAACGTCTGGTACCGACGATTTTGTTTTTTGTTTTTTGTTTTTTGAAAGTAGTTTGCGGCGGAATATGCCGCCGGTAATTCACCCAGATCCGCCGAAAACTTACTAGGGGAAAATAAACCGCCGGAAAATCCCCAAATTTTGTCGAAAATCTTCTGTGGAAAAAAATCCACCGGTAACTGCGTAAAAACCCCTGGAACCGTACCGACGGATAAATTCCGCCGGAAAAAATCCGTCGGTAATTCCAGTATTTCTTGTAGTGATAATAAGTTGGAAGGCTGCTGAAGTTTTTCTGTCAAACCGTTGTGGCTGCCACGGTCATAGTTCGACTATTAGAGTCCACTCTTTTGCTGTTTTGGTGCCTTACAACTATCCCATTGACTATCCTAACTTTCCCCATTCATGTATTATCAACTCACACACATTCTAACAACTATTTCACACACAAACACACACACACACACACACACACACACACACATCTGTCGTCTGATACCAAGAGGGGATCGGAATCAGAAGATAAAAGAAATTAAAGAGACAGAGGGGAAGTAGGGAGCATACGGAATGCTTAACAAGAAATAAAAATAAAGTGCAGAATCAAAATAACATAGATAGATAGTCAGGAGGCAAAGCCTTCCATATAAGACAGTAAACTGTCTATGATTTACAGAGATTGCAGATTGAAGAAGAGAAGAGAAGAAGAAGATTGAAGCTTACAAAGCTCTGGGTTCTCACTAGAACTAGAGAGAGAAGCAGAGAGAAGCGTAAGATGAAGTGTTAATTGAAGCGTGCCCTCTAACAAAAGCCTAAGCACGTATTTATAATTGAAAAAATAAATAGTAACCGGTTGCAAACCGGATAAAATTGGTATCCTATGCTAGTGACCGGTACTGTTTGGCAACGGAAGAATTCAAGGAGAAACTATTCAGGAGCATGCGCAAATCCTCAGAATTAGAAGGATTGGTGTCTTTGGTAGTGGGGGACATGGTGAGGTCCACCAAGGGGTGAAATGCGCAAGCCATCATTAAAGGGGGAATAAAATGATTGATACCTTTGATGGTGGGGGACAATATGAGTTCCACCAAAGTTTTGTTGACAAGGAAAGATTCCTTTGACCAAACCTGCAGAGAAGTAAACAACCTGCAACGAAGATTAGGAAAATTTAAATAATTAATATCTGAACAATTTTTCATGCCTTTGCAGACACTACGATCACCATGTTCAAGGGTGGAGGAATAGTTTTCCATACCACAAATGGTATTACTATCACCATATTCCAGGGTGTTGTAGGAACAGTTTTTCATGTCATTGCTGACACTACAATTACCATGATCCAGGGTAGATGAGCAGTTTTTCTCACTGAGGGTGATACAATTGTCTTGCTCAAGGACACCATTAAGAAAATATTTTTTGGATCTTCCTGAGAGGGAAGAATTAATTATTTCCCTGCAAATATTCACGAGTGAGATAGTCAGGTAAGGAATTGTCAGATCCTTTCAGATATTCAATATCAAAATCGAATATGCTAAGGATAGCTTGCCATCTGGCAAAAATATGTTTTGAAGCAAGATTCTTTACATCCTTTTGGAGGATTTCTTTAGCGGATTTGCAATCAACCCTAATAAGAAATTTCTGGTTAAGCAAATCAGATTGGAATTTTGATATAGACAGGACAATGGCCAAAACTTCCTTTTTGACCGTGGAATAATTTTGCTGAGCTGGGTTCCAGTGTTTGGAAGTAAAAGCAATGACTTGCTCTTTCCCAGAGATTTTTTGTTTTAAGATGCCACCATAACCAATGTCTGAGGCATCAGTCTCAACAATTTTAAAGGCATCAGGATTGGGGAGGTAAAGACAGGGAAGCTCTTTAACCTGAGTTTTGATTTGCTTGACCACATTAGTATGAACATCTGTCCAAGGAGGGGGATCCTTTTTTAGACGATCATGCAGAGGTTTGATAATATTGCTGAGTTGTGGGAGGAAATCAGAGACATAATTAAGACACCCAAGGAACCTTTGTAACTGGGTTTTGTCAATGATTTGATTGGGAAATTTATCAGATTCTATAGCCCTATTGATAGGGATGATGGTTCCTTGATAAATATTGTGACAAAGAAACCTAATTTTTGTTTGGAACAAATTGATTTTTGTTTTGGAAACAGCCAAGCCACTTCTTTTGATAACAGATATGAAGGTGTTGATATGCTTGAGATGTTGATCGAAAGACTGAGAATAAATAAGAACATCATCAATATAGACAATGGCAAAGTTAGAATATTGATTAAAAATATCATTCATGATTTTTTGAAACTCCGAAGGAGCATTTTTCAAACCAAAAGGCATGACATTCCATTCGTATTGACCGAAGGGGACAGTAAAAGCAGTTTTATACCTGTCCTCTTCCTTTATTTGAATTTGCCAGAATCCTGACTTCATATCAAATTTAGAAAAGATTTTAGCATCATGGAGTCTCTTAAGCAGATCCTTCTTGTTGGGGATAGGATATCTAATCCAACAAAGAGCTTGATTGAGGGGTTTGTAATTAATAACAAGCCTGGGGGTACCCCTTTCGATTTCAGCCTGCTTATTGACATAAAAGGCAGAGCACGACCAAGGGCTCTTGCTTCTGCGAATAAGGCCTTTATCCAAAACATCCTTGACTTCCTTTTGGCAAACAAGGAGGAGGTCTTGATTCATTTGAATAGGTCTGGCTTTGGTAGGGATTAGCCTATCATGGAAATCTTTCTCATAGGGAAGATCAACTATGTGATGCTTTCTTTCCCAGAAAGCATTAGGTAGGTCAGAACAAATGGTGGTTTGGATCTGTTCTAAGATACCTTTGATTTTAAGTTGATTTTCTCTTTTGAGAATTTGGTGGTCAATAATTTTAAAAGAAATTTCGTCTTTTAAGAAATTAATCTGATCTTCTTTATAGGAAATGAGGTTCAAATCCCTAATTGAAGGTTTTCTTATAAAATTAAAGATGATACGTTGTCCCAAGAGCTGGGCTATTATACCATCTTTAGTGATCTGAAAAGGGAAGAGTGATCTTATGAAGGGTGTTCCTAATATCACTTTGTTTTTTAAATCTTTGACAAGAAGAAAAGGGGTATTGATTTTGAAACTTTTGTTTTCAATAACCGCAGAAGATAACTTGTAATTGATTTTTAACTTAGAACCATTAGCAGTGCTAAGTTGTTCAGAGGTTTTTTCAAAGTACTTAGTAGGGATAAGGCCTTCTAAGATACAATTGGAATCTGCCCCTGTGTCAAACAAGGCAGTGGTTTCAAGAGCAAAATCATTAATGACAATTTTTATTTTTATACAAAAACTTTTGGATACTAATGTGATTGATAAGGCCGAGAAGATCATTGTCACTAGGGTCATCTTCTTTGTCAGTATTGGAGACCTTAGAGGAAACTTCATCAACATGGTCCTTCCATTGATTGATGATAAGCTGGTGATCAGCGTGTTTGCTTTTTAGATCTTTAACTTCGTGTTTTAAGAAGTTAATTTCAGATTGGAGATCTTGAATAGTAGTAGGTTTAATACTGGCGTTTTCTAACCTCTTGAGGGTATCTTTGAGGTTAAACCTATTGGTCACTAGGGGACTTCTGGGAGGCTTTGCCTCAAGGGAAGCTTGAAGTTTGTTGAGGTATTCTTCCCTTTTCTGTTGGTCAGTAATGGCTTTTATGGCTTCGAAGAGCAGGTCTTGATCACGGGTGATGACATTGATATGATTAGAGGAATTGCTGGAGGAATCGGTTAGGTCATCGTCCTGGATTTGATTTAGATTATCGGAGGGATGGTCAGAAGAATCCTCAGAGGATTGGTTTAACAAAATGTTAATTTTGTTTTCGATGTCAGAGCCAAGGTTTAGGGTTTTGAGTTTCCCTACAATTCTGCAATTCCTGCTGTAGTGCCCCGGCTTGCCACAATTGTAACAGATAATAGGACTTTTGGTTTTATCATTATTTTCATAATGATTTTTTACATTTTGATTGGTAGGTTTAGGCCTAGGTTTTCCCAAACGCCTTTCTTTGTAGTAATCTGGTCTGGGTAAGACTTTGCTAATCTTATGCTTGGCTTTGGCTCTGGTCTTTTCAACACAGGGGAGACCAAATTGTTCGCAGAAAGTTCCAAGATCCCTGCGATTTTGGGCCTTTTCTTTGGATAATTGGCATTGGATTTTGTCATCTTGACAAATCTTTAAGGCTACTTTCTGGATAATAGCAATAAGCTGGCCATAGCTTAGTTGCTGATAGGGGATGTTGCCGTCGGGGTTATGACCTCGGAGCTTATCCCTGACTTTATCTCCCAAAGATTTTGGAAGACCAGCAAGGAACTTCTCCTTCCAGAAGGCCTGTTGACTGTCTTCCCTGGTGTAAACCCTAGTCAGGAACGTGTCTTTGTACCATCTGAAGTCACCCAAGGTTTTGCACCTAAGGTTTGACAATAATTCAGCAGATCTGTCTTTTATGAGAGAGGGATCTCCGATGAAGTGTTGAGCAATGGTGAAGATAAGGGTGTTGACGGCATCAGGAATAAGGGCATCAACATCGAGGATGGGTTCACCATTGGGTTCTCTTTTGACAGCGGTGAGGATAGATTGTTTGCAATCTTCGGTAAGGTAGTTATCCCACCATCCTTTGAGCTGACCACAGTGTAGATATCTTGTGTTGCAGGCTAAGTTTTGATGATGAAGTGGTTTAGAGGTTTTGATGATGAAAAAGACAAAAGCTAAAGTTGATAATAGTAAAAAGGCCAAAGCCAAAGTTGATGGCCAAAGTTAATGAAAGTGACAAAGTATCAAAGTCACAATCCAAGACAATCAAGCTCAAGAATTGAAGTTTCAAGATATAAGGGTAGTCCTTATAAATAAGGGTAGTCCTTAGGGTTTGGGTGTCTTAGGAAAAAGTGTAAGCTCTTTCAAAGGTCAGCTCGTATATCAAAGTCTCACACACTCACAAAGTTTTTTAAAGATGCATGCATACTTTACGTAAACATTCTTATCACCTTTAAAATCATAAAATCGATTTCCTCATGCATAAACATATATCAAAATCGATTTTCAGGTAAAACAGAAAAGGAAGAATCGATTGTCAGGTCATGTATTTTCAGTACATAAATCGATTTCTGAGCCAAACATTTTCAAAGGGAAGAATCGATTCCCACTCTTTTGCACTTAACTGAGAATCGATTCCCACATGTCTCAGGCAAGCTGAAAATCGATTCATACATATTTTCACTAAGTATAGAATCGATTCCTAGCTTTCCATGGTACTCAAGAATCGACTGTCCCTATTTTTGAAACAAAGATAAATCGATTCCTCACTTAGATAAATCGATTCCTAGATCAAATGCATTCAACAAAGAATCGATTCCTACACTATTTTCAACGTAAACCTGATTTCCTCATAGCCTATAAGTAGGCAGTGCCTCACGTTCATTTTTACAGAACAACCCATTTCACGAATCAGAGAACTTTTGAGAAAAACTCTTTACGCTTTTACTTTTGCTCGTCACGCACTGTTGGTCTGTCTGAGCTGATCTGTTGCTAAGAGTTAGTTGGGGTTGCATTCTTCAAGTTGTAATATCTGCCTTCATTAGAGGTATTTCTGTCTTTACAATTGTTTATTATTTCATTGTTTGTGATTTGTACTAGGGAGTGGGGTAGCTGTTTGTACTAGGAAGTGTGGTATCTTTCTGGGGCAGCTGATTGTAACAGGGGTGGGGTATCTCTTGTTATTGTTATATTAGATTTGAGAGCTCTCTATAGGTGGGGTATCCTAGGAGGAGAGTGTCTGAGTCTGTAAAGGTTTCCCAAGGCACCTGTAAGCCTTGTTGTTTTGGTTAGTGGAAAATCTCACAAGGGTGTGAGGACTGGACGTAGGTCACTAGGAGGTGACCGAACCAGGATAAATCTCTGCGTGCTTTACTGCTTTCCTGCTTTACTGTTATACCGCTTTACTGCTTTATATTCTAATTCCTTCGCTTCCACTTAACCTGCGCGAAAATTGATCTAAGTCATTGAAAAGGGGAAAAACGTTTTCGAAAGATCTGAAAAGTTTTAAATCTCAATTCACCCCCCCTCTTGAGACTGAAGCCACTTGGTAACACACAGAACCCCGAGATGAGGATTTCTACGATCATTGCTTCAGGACAATTGTTGGCAGTTTCATAAGCAGTAGCTACCATGGTCATATTTTGTAAGATTTTGGTTATGCCATATTCATTTTCCCCGTCTATGTTCCATTCATAGACGTTGTTTGCACTAAAGCTCTTGATATTGGTTTCCTTTTCCTCAAGGAGAAGGTCAGGGGCAGTGGCCCTGGGGTAGTAGAGCTTGGTCTCCTTACGCCATTGGTTGTTAGGGTTGTAGATAACATGATTGATACTAGTTTTGATATCCTCAGAGTGATCAGAGGAAACTTCAACAATTATGTTGATAATCCTGACATTTTTAGGGGGAGGGGTGCCAGGAGAGGGTGTTTCCGGGATAGTGGTCCTGAGGAGGGCTATTTGTTCTTTGACTTTGGCCAGAAGTTCATCGCTGGCACTGTCAATTTCCTTTTTGACGTGACCTTTGGAACTACTACTCTGGGATTCTTTGAAAGTCTTTGAGACTCTGTAGGGTTTGAAAAGGGGTTTTTCAAATTTTTTAGGGGAAGAAGACGACTCTGGTTTGTCGTTAATTTCTTTGCCTTTTCTACTTTTGCTAGAGTCTCCCAGGGCTTGGAGGTATTTGTTTGTATAGTTGGATTGTTCCATAAGATCTTTGATGTCCCTGGCTGTGACAGGTTCCCCATCAGTTTTGGTTTTGAAAGGGGAGGCCATGACAGGGGTAGTTTGGTCCTTGCTATTAAGGGCAAAAGGTATTTTGGGGGGTAGCTCGGATTGGACCATTTGGCCATCTTTGAGGTGCCAAATAGTATTGGTCTCTCTCCTGTCATGGTCATCACGGAAGGGATAATCAATGTTTTTTGCTATGGTGTAGGCTTGAAACCAGTGAAAGAAATGGATATTGAATTTGACCCTTTTAAGGAATCTATAAAAATTTTCCTGGATAAAGTAACCTTTATCCCCTTGGAAATTTTGGAAGAACCACTCTCTGTGAGGAGACCATTCTTCAGAATAAAAGTCCTTTTTAAGGGACCTTTTATCTATTGTAAAACTGGGGAAAGCTTGTTTCGGATTGATAAGATCTTTCTCAAGATCTTGATTGTGGTTATACAAGGATTGATTCTGGCAAATATTACTAGCAGAAGATGACATCACAGAAGTAGGGGAGAAGAAGGTGTGGAAGACATAGTGGTGAGGAAAAAGCTTTTGTTAAGAGGGATGTAAAAATTCCTCACCCGTAAGTATCAATGCCTTCATCTGGTCACTGCAGAAATATAAATATTAAAACTGAACTAGTTAATTACCATCTGGGAAATGCCGTTAGGTTAACCATGTTTTGTTCAAAACCTCAGTTATAATGCCATGTTGCCGGATATCAAGCCTGAATAAGAAAATTATTTTCTATTTTATATTTTGGAGAAGAAGTTACCATAGTTCAGAGAATATCAAAGTAAATACTGAAATATATATTAAACCAGATTTAAACACTCAGAGTCTAAGTTATTCCTCCTTTCAAACATATTTATGATAAAAAATAAAGTACTTTTGAAACATTTTTTCTCCTTTAGGATTAGAATACTTTAGGATAATAAATCTCAAATAATGGTATATGACCGCCCAAATCATCAGCAGGGTCTTACGTACTCCGGCTACCATTTCGTCGTTAGTGAGATACCCAGATATCCTTACTAATATTCTACGGTCCTTAGAGTATATAAAATATTTTGTGAAAAACTTTAGAGGTATTTTGATCATAAACATTTTAAGTACGAAGGTATAAAATAGAGGAAAAAGCGTATCTTAGTATAATATATAGCAGTGTGTTTACGATAATAATACAGAGAACACAGGTAGGTACTGCAAAATATAAACATAGATAAATAATTAATTTATGCAATTATCATTATGTTCATTTTAAATGGTTATAAAATAGTGGACTAGTTAACTATAGGATTATCCGATCGAGGCGGATAAATACGGCACATTTCAATTGCCCTTGCCAGACGCCTGTATTGACGTACGCTGCGGCATTTAGCTATAGTCAAAGAGTACACTAGTGGTATAACCTTTAAATTAATTTTTAGAAATAATATCCATTTATGGCAAACATATGAGTATGAACAAATATATGATTAATATAAAAGCATAATCAGAGTAGTAACCAACAGTGCCAGATGGTGGAAGTAGGAACGTACGCTGCGGCACTGTTGGTTACTACTCTGATTATGCTTTTATATTAATCATATATTTGTTCATACTCATATGTTTGCCATAAATGGATATTATTTCTAAAAATTAATTTAAAGGTTATACCACTAGTGTACTCTTTAACTATAGCTAAATGTCGCAGCGTACGTCAATACAGGCGTCTGGCAAGGGCAATTGAAATGTGCCGTATTTATCCGCCTCGATCGGATAATCTTATAGTTAACTAGTCCACTATTTTATAACCATTTAAAATGAACATAATGATAATTGCATAAATTAATTATTTATCTATGTTTATATTTTGCAGTACCTACCTGTGTTCTCTGTATTATTATCGTAAACACACTGCTATATATTATACTAAGATACGCTTTTTCCTCTATTTTATACCTTCGTACTTAAAATGTTTATGATCAAAATACCTCTAAAGTTTTTCACAAAATATTTTATATACTCTAAGGACCGTAGAATATTAGTAAGGATATCTGGGTATCTCACTAACGACGAAATGGTAGCCGGAGTACGTAAGACCCTGCTGATGATTTGGGCGGTCATATACCATTATTTGAGATTTATTATCCTAAAGTATTCTAATCCTAAAGAAGAAAAAATGTTTCGAAAGTACTTTATTTTTGATCATAAATATGTTTGAAAGGAGGAATAACTTAGACTCTGAGTGTTTAAATCTGGTTTAATATATATTTCAGTATTTACTTTGATATTCTCTGAACTATGGTAACTTCTTCTCCAAAATATAAAATAGAAAATAATTTTCTTATTCAGGCTTTGATATCCGGCAACATGGCATTATAACTGAGGTTTTGAACAAAACATGGTTAACCTAACGGCATTTCCCAGATGGTAATTAACTAGTTCAGTTTTAATATTTATATTTCTGCAGTGACCAGATGAAGGCATTGATACTTACGGGTGAGGAATTTTTACATCCCTCTTAACAAAAGCTTTTTCCTCACCACTATGTCTTCCACACCTTCTTCTCCCCCTACTTCTGTGATGTCATCTTCTGCTAGTAATATTTGCCAGAATCAATCCTTGTATAACCACAATCAAGATCTTGAGAAAAATCTTATCAATCCGAAACAAGCTTTCCCCAGTTTTACAATAGATAAAAGGTCCCTTAAAAAGGACTTTTATTCTGAAGAATGGTCTCCTCACAGAGAGTGGTTCTTCCAAAATTTCCAAGGGGATAAAGGTTACTTTATCCAGGAAAAAATTTATAGATTCCTTAAAAAGGTCAAATTCAATATCCCTTTCTTTCACTGGTTTCAAGCCTATACCATAGCAAAAAAACATTGATTATCCCTTCCGTGATGACCATGACGGGAGAGAGACCAATACTATTTGGCACCTCAAAGATGGCCAAATGGTCCAATCCGAGCTACCCCCCAAAATACCTTTTGCCCTTAATAGCAAGGACCAAACTACCCCTATCATGGCCTCCCCTTTCAAAACCAAAACTGATGGGGAACCTGTCACAGCCAGGGACATCAAAGATCTTATGGAACAATCCAACTATACAAACAAATACCTCCAAGCCCTGGGAGACTCCAGCAAAAGTAGAAAAGGCAAAAAAATTAACGACAAACCAGAGTCGTCTTCTTCCCCTAAAAAAATTTGAAAAACCCCTTTTCAAACCCTACAGAGTCTCAAAGACTTTCAAAGAATCCCAGAGTAGTAGTTCCAAAGGTCACGTCAAAAAGGAAATTGACAGTGCCAGCGATGAACTTCTGGCCAAAGTCAAAGAACAAATAGCCCTCCTCAAGACCACTATCCCAGAAACACCCTCTCCTGGCACCCCTCCCCCTAACAATGTCAGGATTATCAACATGATTGATGAAGTTTCCTCTGATCACTCTGAGGATATCAAAACTAGTATCATTCCTGTTATCTACAACCCTAACAACCAATGGGGTAAGGAGACCAAGCTCTACTACCCCAGGGCCACTGCCCCTGACCTTCTCCTTGAGGAAAAGGAAACCAATATCAAGAGCTTTAGTGCAAACAACGTCTATGAATGGAACATAGATGGGGAAAATGAATATGGCATAACCAAAATCTTACAAAATATGACCATGGTAGCTACTGCTTATGAAACTGCCAACAATTGTCCTGAAGCAATGATCGTAGAAATCCTCATCTCGGGGTTCTGTGGTCAGCTCAAAGGATGGTGGGATAACTACCTTACCGAAGATTGCAAACAATCTATCCTCACCGCTGTCAAAAGAGAACCCAATGGTGAACCCATCCTCGACGTTGATGCCCTTATTCCTGATGCCGTCAACACCCTTATCTTCACCATTGCTCAACACTTCATCGGAGATCCCTCTCTCATAAAAGACAGATCTGCTGAATTATTGTCAAACCTTAGGTGCAAAACCTTGGGTGACTTCAGATGGTACAAAGACACGTTCCTGACTAGGGTTTACACCAGGGAAGACAGTCAACAGGCCTTCTGGAAGGAGAAGTTCCTTGCTGGTCTTCCAAAATCTTTGGGAGATAAAGTCAGGGATAAGCTCCAAGGTCATAACCCCGACGGCAACATCCCCTATCAGCAACTAAGCTATGGCCAGCTTATTGCTATTATCCAGAAAGTAGCCTTAAAGATTTGTCAAGATGACAAAATCCAACGCCAATTATCCAAAGAAAAGGCCCAAAATCGCAGGGATCTTGGAACTTTCTGCGAACAATTTGGTCTCCCCTGTGTTGAAAAGACCAGAGCCAAAGCCAAGCATAAGATTAGCAAAGTCTTACCCAGACCAGATTACTACAAAGAAAGGCGTTTGGGAAAACCTAGGCCTAAACCTACCAATCAAAATGTAAAAAATCATTATGAAAATAATGATAAAACCAAAAGTCCTATTATCTGTTACAATTGTGGCAAGCCAGGGCACTACAGCAGGAATTGCAGAATTGTAGGGAAACTCAAAACCCTAAACCTTGGCTCTGACATCGAAAACAAAATTAACATTTTGTTAAACCAATCCTCTGAGGATTCTTCTGACCATCCCTCCGATAATCTAAATCAAATCCAGGACGATGACCTAACCGATTGCTCCAGCAATTCCTCTAATCATATCAATGTCATCACCCGTGATCAAGACCTGCTCTTCGAAGCCATAAAAGCCATTACTGACCAACAGAAAAGGGAAGAATACCTCAACAAACTTCAAGCTTCCCTTGAGGCAAAGCCTCCCAGAAGTCCCCTAGTGACCAATAGGTTTAACCTCAAAGATACCCTCAAGAGGTTAGAAAACGCCAGTATTAAACCTACTACTATTCAAGATCTCCAATCTGAAATTAACTTCTTAAAACATGAAGTTAAAGATCTAAAAAGCAAACACGCTGATCACCAGCTTATCATCAATCAATGGAAGGACCATGTTGATGAAGTTTCCTCTAAGGTCTCCAATACTGACAAAGAAGATGACCCTAGTGACAATGATCTTCTCGGCCTTATCAATCACATTAGTATCCAAAAGTTTTTTATAAAAATAAAAATTGTCATTAATGATTTTGCTCTTGAAACCACTGCCTTGTTTGACACAGGGGCAGATTCCAATTGTATCTTAGAAGGCCTTATCCCTACTAAGTACTTTGAAAAAACCTCTGAACAACTTAGCACTGCTAATGGTTCTAAGTTAAAAATCAATTACAAGTTATCTTCTGCGGTTATTGAAAACAAAAGTTTCAAAATCAATACCCATTTTCTTCTTGTCAAAGATTTAAAAAACAAAGTGATCTTAGGAACACCCTTCATAAGATCACTCTTCCCTTTTCAGATCACTAAAGATGGTATAATAGCCCAGCACTTGGGACAACGTATCATCTTTAATTTTTTAAGAAAACCTTCAATTAGGGATTTGAACCTCATTTCCTATAAAGAAGATCAGATTAATTTCTTAAAAGACGAAATTTCTTTTAAAATTATTGACCACCAAATTCTCAAAAGAGAAAATCAACTTAAAATCAAAGGTATCTTAGAACAGATCCAAACCACCATTTGTTCTGACCTACCTAATGCTTTCTGGGAAAGAAAGCATCACATAGTTGATCTTCCCTATGAGAAAGATTTCCATGATAGGCTAATCCCTACCAAAGCCAGACCTATTCAAATGAATCAAGACCTCCTCCTTGTTTGCCAAAAGGAAGTCAAGGATCTTTTGGATAAATGCCTTATTCGCAGAAGCAAGAGCCCTTGGTCTTGCTCTGCCTTTTATGTCAATAAGCAGGCTGAAATCGAAAGGGGTACCCCCAGGCTTGTTATTAATTACAAACCCCTAAATCAAGCTCTTTGTTGGATTAGATATCCTATCCCCAACAAGAAGGATCTCCTTAAGAGACTCTATGATGCTAAAATCTTTTCTAAATTTGATATGAAGTCAGGATTCTGGCAAATTCAAATAAAGGAAGAGGACAGGTATAAAACTGCTTTTACTGTCCCCTTCGGTCAATACGAATGGAATGTCATGCCTTTTGGTTTGAAAAATGCTCCTTCGGGGTTTCAAAAAATCATGAATGATATTTTTAATCAATATTCTAACTTTGCCATTGTCTATATTGATGATGTTCTTATTTATTCTCAGTCTTTCGATCAACATCTCAAGCATATCAGCACCTTCATATCTGTTATCAAAAGAAGTGGCCTGGCTGTTTCCAAAACAAAAATCAATTTGTTCCAAACAAAAATTAGGTTTCTTGGTCACAATATTTATCAAGGAACCATCATCCCTATCAATAGGGCTATAGAATTCTCTGATAAATTTCCCAATCAAATCATTGACAAAACCCAGTTACAAAGGTTCCTTGGGTGTCTTAATTATGTCTCTGATTTCCTCCCACAACTCAGCAATATTATCAAACCTCTGCATGATCGTCTAAAAAAGGATCCCCCTCCTTGGACAGATGTTCATACTAATGTGGTCAAGCAAATCAAAACTCAGGTTAAAGAGCTTCCCTGCCTTTACCTCCCCAATCCTGATGCCTTTAAAATTGTTGAGACTGATGCCTCAGACATTGGTTATGGTGGCATCTTAAAACAAAAAATCTTTGGGAAAGAGCAAGTCATTGCTTTTACTTCCAAACACTGGAACCCAGCTCAGCAAAATTATTCCACGGTCAAAAAGGAAGTTTTGGCCATTGTCCTGTCTATATCAAAATTCCAATCTGATTTGCTTAACCAGAAATTTCTTATTAGGGTTGATTGCAAATCCGCTAAAGAAATCCTCCAAAAGGATGTAAAGAATCTTGCTTCAAAACATATTTTTGCCAGATGGCAAGCTATCCTTAGCATATTCGATTTTGATATTGAATATCTGAAAGGATCTGACAATTCCTTACTTGACTATCTCACTCGTGAATATTTGCAGGGAAATAATTAATTCTTCCCTCTCAGGAAGATCCAAAAAATATTTTCTTAATGGTGTCCTTGAGCAAGACAATTGTATCACCCTCAGTGAGAAAAACTGCTCATCTACCCTGGATCATGGTAATTGTAGTGTCAGCAATGACATGAAAAACTGTTCCTACAACACCCTGGAATATGGTGATAGTAATACCATTTGTGGTATGAAAAACTATTCCTCCACCCTTGAACATGGTGATCGTAGTGTCTGCAAAGGCATGAAAAACTGTTCAGATATTAATTATTTAAATTTTCCTAATCTTCGTTGCAGGTTGTTTACTTCTCTGCAGGTTTGGTCAAAGGAATCTTTCCTTGTCAACAAAACTTTGGTGGAACTCATATTGTCCCCCACCATCAAAGGCATCAATCATTTTATTCCCCCTTTAATGATGGCTTGCGCATTTCACCCCTTGGTGGACCTCACCATGTCCCCCACTACCAAAGACACCAATCCTTCTAATTCTGAGGATTTGCGCATGCTCCTGAATAGTTCCTCCTTGAATTCTTTCGTTGCCAAACAGTACCGGTCAAACATAAGTGCACAGTACTATTTATTTTTACATCTGTCCACTATGTCATATATATATATATATAAATGGCTTTCACCTCAACACACAATCACAACAAAAATTGTAAAATCAATCGACAATCATATTAAGCACAAAATCATGCATTAACTAGTCATCTCGTTACAAAATTTAAACCACATGCATACCAAAGTTCAGAACACAACCACTCCTAGAGTCAAAATCAAGCTCAGATGAAATAAAAGAAAAGTGAAGAACTCACATTGTTCAGTTGAAAAACCAAAAGCAAGTAAAGAATTGGGTTTCCTAAGCACACCAAAAGCTTCCCAACTATCCTCAATCAACACCGGCTCCCCTATCCTCCCCTTTGGTACTTGAATCAACAATGTGGCTTCCAAAACGCTCCAAACAAATGTTTAATCTAACATGCAAGCCTCAAATTCGAAAATGGCTCCTCACACTCACATGCATGTCGAAATTTGAAGGAAGAAGATGAGATGGTGTTTACAAAATTTCTATCTTTGATGATAAGTTGGGGAAAGTAATGTTAAAGATGGAAAAGAATGAAAGCTTGAGGTTAAAGAACTAGTGTAGTTGAACAATGGTGAGGTTTTTCCATGGTTGGAGCTCAAACTTTTGTTCTTCCCTTTTTCCCCTCACGCTCTCTCTTCTCTCTAGAGCTCTCACTTTCTTTTTGTGAAAATGAAATGAAAGAGAGGGAAAGTGTGCCACTTATGGTTTCAGCTGAACATGAGAGGTGGGCCAGGGAAATGGTTTGGGCTTTTTGATTTCCTATCAAAATGGGTTCAGATTACTAGCAGCACCTCCTTGTTTTGCTAATAGCTATAATCCTTGATGTGTAACTACTCACACTAAAAGCATCATTAACCAATCAATTTCACCCAGAGCAATCAAAATAATTCATACTAATTTTAAGTACATGATATATTTATTAAAGCAAAAGATTTTACTTTGAGATATTACACACTTAGCATTGCTATAATAACACAAAAGTACTTAAATTACTTCGGGTGTTACACACAACAAACACTGTTTTCGGAATTTTGGATAAAAAATGAAAAATACCAATCAAAATTGGGTGTTGACAACCACTCTCTTCAACATCAACAAAGTTGACTAAGATTCTCCCTCACAAGCTTTCTTTTTCGAAGACGGCATCCCTAACTCTTGTGGTCGCGTTCTCGATGAGCAACGACATCAACGCAGGCTTATATTGTTGAGTCGACCACAATTTTTTGACCATTTCAAATATCCCTTTAAAGCTTAGTTAGTCAATGAGTCTTACCTACGAATAGGTTGGACGAAATCATTGGCTTAGTTATTTTTTTAGACAGCAACAACATATTTTTTTTCTACTTTGCTTCTATTCATAAGCTTCTCTTGATTTGTGTTTTTCTATTACTTATACAATTATACTGATGGGATGGGTTGGAAATGAAAATTCATTATCATCCTTTCTTTCTTTTATGAATATCAATAGTTTTTGGGAGTTAAACACTTATTTTTCGAGAAGATAGTGATTATCGATTTTCCTTTGTTGAGTTAGCAATTATGATTATGTTCTGATGCGCTCCTTTCTTTGTTTTAATTGTGTTTTACACATATTACAAATGGCTAAACCTCCACTTGAGTGGTGCTTGTTATATCCTAATTTTGTTCGGCTATTTCAAAAAAATTGTTTGTTGATGCTTTTTAATCATTGTATTATATTGTTCTTCAAGGGATTTTGAGACTTCTAGGCCGTATAGCTCATTCGGCTAATTAAAAACTACAATCACTAAGGTATGTTTGGATGAAAGGTTTAAGAGTGCGGGAGAGACAAGGACTTAATTTTCAATTCCAAATTGAGGAAGCTATACGATATTTCTAACCAAAAACAAAGCGTGACTAACAATGTTTTATCGTTGTCTATCATGTTATTCTTTCAATTTTTTAAAATCTCAAATAGATATTAAAATATAGATCAAGTCATCCAAAACTCTACCCCTTGAAGAAAATGAACTCAAGTAACAACACCAATGCAAAGAAAATGTACACTGCCACAATGTGTGAGCTATCGAATCAATAATGATACATTGGTGCAGTAAATAGTTAATTAAAAAGCAACTTTCTACACTAAAATAACGTAAGTATCAAAATGACAAGTGAGGTAGTGGCAAGTCATTTAGTGTGTTATGTCATGGCATGGGCTCGAATCCCTTATGTGTTGTTTTGCATTATCTACTAATTATAGGTTGACACGTAATTAAAAATAAATTAATCAATTGGTAACCAATTATTACATGAAGTATGATTGATTATAGTTGTAAAAGCCTATACACTGTATGTGTATATAACCTAAACTTTTTAAAAATTGAGATTTTCGAATAATTTATGTCAGACGTATCAGTGAGTGATAAAGCATGTGCATTGGGAATCGAGTTTGGTCAAGTTTGACCGAGTTAAATGCAAGCGTGCTTCACGCAGTTTAGTGAGTCTGTGAAGCAGTTTTGCTACTTCTAAACACACCAAGTCAGCCTTCAAGAAAAAAGCTATGGATCCTAACCCAAAATAGAAGATTGTAAAACTTCTGTACTATTTTTGACAAAAAAAAATTTCTGTACTAGTTTATTTTTTATATCTTTAGTTATAATTTTAATATTGTCCTTTTTTGTAACCCAAAATAGTCCTTTTCTTTTTGAAATTTTCGTTTATTTTATTTTTTATTTTTATTTTTGTAATTTTTTTTATAAAGTTGACAACTCAAATTAATAGTTTAAAATAGTATGTTTTTTAATTCCTTTTTCTATTTTTCTGTTTCATTATTATTTAGCAAATAAAAAAACAAGTTCAATTAATTCTACTACTACTACTAATAATAATAAAAATAACTTAAAACTGTCGATTAACACAAAATGACACACGTAAATAATTAGAATTTCAAGCACAACAAATAATGTTGCAATTAAACTAAACCTTTTAAAAATTGAGATTTTCAAATAATTTATGTCAGACATACCAGTGAGTGATAAGGCATGTGCATTGGGAATCGAGTTTGGTCAAGTTTGACCGAGTTAAATGCAGGCGTGCTTCATGCAGTTTGGTGAGTCTGTGAAGCAATTTTGCTACTTCTAAACACACCAAGCCAGCCTTCAAGAAAAAAGCTATGGGTCCTAACCCAAATGAGAAGATTGTAAAACTTCTGTACTATTTTTGTCAAAAAAAGACTTCTGTATTAGTTTATTTTTTATATTTTTAGTTATAATTTTAATATTGTCCATTTCTGTTTGTGCTATTTACCTTTTCTTTTTGAAATTTTCGTTTATTGTATTTTTCATTTCTGTTTTTTGTAAAAAATTTTTTATAAACTGGACAGCTAATATTATTAGTTCAAAATATTATGTTTTTTAATTCCTTTTTCTAGTTTTCTGTTTCATTATTATTTAACAAATAAAAAAACAAGTTCAATTAATTCTACTACTACTATTAATATTAAAAATAACTTAAAACCACCGATTAACACAAAATGACACACGTAAATAATTAGAATCTCGAGCACAACAAACAATGTTGCAATTAAGATTTGGTATTCACAACCACTCGCTTCAATTAGAAAATAGATTTTTTCTACTTTTTTTGTTTATAAGTTTGTCTTGATTTGTGCTCTTCTATTACTTATACAGTTATACAACTTACATTGATGAGATGAGTTGGAAATACAACATCATTGTCTTCCTTTCTTTCTTTTTTGAATATCAATAGTTTTGGGTAGCTAAAAACTTATTTTTAGGGACAAATGGTGATTATTAGTTTTCCTTAGTTGAGTTTGCAATTATGATTTTGTTCTGATGTGCTCTTTTGTTTGTTTTAACTGTGTTTTACACATATTACAAATGGTTAACCCTCCACTTGACTGTTTAAAAAAATTGTTTGTTAGTGTTTTTTAATTATTGTTTTATATACTTCTTTTAGGGATGTTAAGACTTGTAAGTCATACAACTCATTTGTCTTAATTCGAGAGATGGTCCTTAAAAAAGTACTGTTTCATTGGCAAGAAATAGAAAGAAGCGGGAAACATGCAAAAAGAAAACTTGGCACTAAACCTGAAAAACACACATGGCATCCAATGTCACTTTATTTTCTTTTCTTTTTTATTTAATTTTGACTTATTTATGAATACAATGCCTCTTCATTTTTATTTAGTTATCTCCGGTGCATTTTTTAATATAAAAATCACTTTTTATTGGGTGATGTAGTTCAAAACCAGAATGTTGATACTATCAATTACAATTTTTTTGTCAAAATAAATATTAAGATTTTAATTTATTTGCAACAATTGCAGTTGCAACATAAAGTCACACTATGTTAAGAAAAAAATGAGTATTTCTGTTACCACAATTAAAGTACATAAGGGCACACTGTGTTAACAACAAAATGAGTATTTTGGTTTATAATTATGTTGCATTCTATAAGTTCAATTCAATACAACATTTAACCAAGTTAAATTAAGAACAATAGCGATAATTAGCAGTGGGCGACTGTCTTGAATTTGAAAATAATTCTCCTTTAATTAGAAGAAACAAAAAATAGAAAAAGACAAAAAAAGAATACAAAATTACAAAAAATATAATTCAAAGAGAATAAAAAGAAAAAGCAAGCCATGAGTCGCCTTCTCTTTTAGTCTTAGGTCAATGCACCTTTCTTCTTGTTTCTTGTTTTTTACCCCAATTTGGAATTTCATTTGCTGCATAACTCTCTCAATCATATCTCAATCTTCGCAAATATAATAAGCATACCTTCCATCAAGACAAATAAATAAATTTCTAGTTTCAGTAAATTAAAATAAATAAATAAAGATTTAGTTACATGAAGAACAATCTTCCATTTTAAGTGACGATAAATATATTTAGCTTGAGTTTTCGGTAAAGATATATTTTGTGTGTGTAAATCTTGGTATTCTTTACGGCGATTTTGGAGAGTAATCCTTCGAAGCATCAGCGATTCATTTAAGGAGTTGACATCTTCTAACAAATGTCTTTCCATATGCACCAACCAAAGATCGAATCTAGGACCAAATTGTCAAGGAACCCCGTTATCTACTACGGGTTGTTCCACATCTAAGCACAATAAGTAAGGGGTACTCCCCATTATCATTGACAGAGAGACTCTATAGACAATATACATCTAGAACTGGCAAAACGGGCTACCCGGCCCATATCGGGCCGGCCCCCTACGGGGTCGGGCTTTTAAGGGTCGGGCTAAAAAGCCCAGGTTGAAATTCGGGCTCACCCTTTATGGCTCAAGTCCGGCCCTATGTGGGCTGCGGGCTTTTCGGGCTAGCCCGCATTATGTGCGATTTTTTAGCGACACTATCATGTAACCGGACAAAATGATGCACAATTTAATTGATAATTTAATTTCACTTTGACATTATGTTGTTTTGGGTATAAACCGAATGTGATCTTGATAACCACATTATAATGATATCTTATCCCAGTTCAGCCGGTGGAGGTATGAAGGAGCTATTTAGGAAGGTGAGCTTTAGGCTGAAAACTCACTCTCCAAGTGTAGGTGGGTCATAAATGTAATAATGTCTGGAGGACATCCTTTTCCAACAGGTTTGTTGAAATGGTTTGTGACTAGCTAGGCTGTTTTGGTTTGCTTACCTTCGTTTTCAATGAACAGAATGGTAAGGTTTTATTGGCTGTAATCAATGTAATAAGTACCACCCTATTTTTAAGTGGATGGGTTAACCTGGTCGCAATATTAATTTTCTATCTCAAGTGATTATGTTGCAATACCAACCTTTGAAAGCATATATGCTTTGTTACGCAAAACAAAAACATTTAACAGCTTCTCCTAATAACACGAGCAAGGGATATGTTTGTGTTTTTCTTTGCTGTGTTGCAAAATGTATTTCGAATGTTTTGTAGTCGTGCATTATTTACGGGCTTGTGGGCTACCCATGGTCCGGTCGGGCTAGCCCGACACGGGTTCGGGCTTTTGCGGACCGGACTAAAAAACTCAAATATAAAAACGGGCTCAATTCCTTCGGCCCAAACCCTCTCATTTTTCGGACTAACCCGACCCGACGGGCCCGACCCATTTTGCCAGCTCTATATACATCCCATGGAAAACAAATGATATATGAATATTAATATGAATAACATATAGGTACAAACCTGCATAACATATAGGTACATACCTACTGTATAAATTTTTCTTTGTTATCTCGAACAACTGAAACAATTCCCCATTAGCAATTTATCTCTAAAGTATGATTTTCTTTAATAAGAAATGTACTTTCCCAGCAGTGTATTTCTGAGGCATTAAATTAAATGGTGAGCGACCACATGGTTAGTTTTGTAAAGTAGGTTTTTAATATTATTTGGTTTGGTTACTGATTTTTCCTGCATATAGTATAATTATTTTAACTTTTCTATATTTATGCAGAATTTGTGACTTTTGCTATGTAAAGTAAAAGTGGGTCCTGTTCTGCAGCTTCTCTCTCTCTCAGTCTCTCACATGTGTGACCTTATAAAGTATGTACAGATAGAGGGAAAAAGCATCTAAAATAAATTATTGTTATTTTAGTATAAAAACTGATTTATAATTAAATATTTGTATCGGTGTTTTTTTTTTAAATCCGGTATCCACTGTACGGACAATAGTGACTAATCCCTCGTTTATTATAGGTGCCCTGAGAGGCAGGACAGTTGACCCAGAGTTTTAACACTGCTCCGTACTCAATGTGGAGATCAAACCCCGACCTTGGTTAACGGAGGTTCAGCCCCAGCACTGAACCCGGGTTATGTATCGGTGTTGTTGCTTGAGTTCATTTTCTTTTAATTTGTTAACCAAAATTTATTTTACAAGAATCTAATTAGTTGAACTCAGATCTAACCAAATAGGAGCAGGGTTCTAAATAGCGGCCGCAGTCGCGTTAAGGCTTTTGTGGTTTCGGCTGTTTCGGCCGTTGCGATACATGTTGCGACCGTCGCGGTGTGAATTACCACAATAATGCAAAAAATTAATTAAAATTATTTATACTATCATATAATATATATTAACTTAATTGAAAATAAAAAATGTAATTATAAATTCAAAATTTAAGAAGTTAACAAAACTAAAAATGTAATTATTAATCTAGTTTAGTGACTATTACAAAACTAAACTATTTTTTTATTTGATAGTAACAAAACAAAGAAAGGAACAAAGAGAGAAAGGAACGAACAGAAAGCTTCATCTCTCTTTCTCTCTAATCCCATCTGTCTCTCTCTATCTCTCAAATCCCATCCCACACAACACAAATACATAGAGACACAGAAATATCCGAGAAGAAGAAGCTCAGATTCAAATTCAATACCTATAGTTACTTGTTGATGTTGCTAATGCTAGCTGCTTGCTGCGCTGTGGTTGTTGGAGTCTGGAGAGTGGAGATCGAGTGGTGGTGTGGTGGGCTGGTGGCGTCAGCCTCAGGCGTGGTGCTGTTCTACACTGCTTGTGCTACTGATTTGAAGAAAGGGAGGAGATTCAGAGAATCTGTTCTGCTCCCTTTTGGTTTTTTAGAGCAAAAAACGAATCTGAATGACTGAATCTATCCTAAAAGACTGAAAATGACAAGGTATGTTCTGTTCCCTTATGGTTTTAGTGCAAAAAACTAATCTTTTCTACTTTTTTTGTTGAACGGCATTTTGCCGCTGTCGTTGCGGTCGTAACGGAGTTTCGTGGCGTCCGTTGCCGTGGTTTTCCATCACTCCGTTGTAGCGGCTCATAACAGTAACGGCAGCAACCGAGACCGTTTTGTCTTGCCCGCCGTCTCGTTCCGTCTTTTCAAACCTTGAATAGGAGTATGTTTTATTGCAAAGGCAGAATATCTATACTTCTTTATTTTTCTCTCTAAACAAAATGAAGCATGATAATATGATATCAAAGACAAGAGTAAAAGCAACGTGGACCGAGCTCCTGTACACTAACATATAATTTTATTTTATAATATGATTGATCCAAAAAAGCAATATGGACCCCTCACACAAGGACAAGACTAAAAAGTAGAAAAAGACACTAAAATAATTCAAAATTACAAAAATTATAATGCAAAAAATAATAAAAAGAAGAAAAAGGCGCGTGTGGCTAGTCAAAGCAGAATAGCTATTGCCTATTGGTTTCTCTTTTAGGCCGAGGCACCTTTCTTCATTTTTTTTGTTTTTTGTGTTTTTTTCCCCATTTTTGCTAAGACGCTAGTACTAGTCAAAGCAGAATAGGTGTCCACTTTTTGTTGTAGTAAATATTGTAGCTTGCTGCTAGCTGTAAACAAATCAAAAATGGGTAGTTGGTTTCACAAGTACAAGTACTAGTCGGAGCAATCAACTATATCGAGCATTGCTTTAATTCAAAACAATATGTAAATGCGATTAAAGCCGGAGCTTGTGGGAGTGGGTAACCTCACTGATATAATATGTGACTTCATTGATTCCTGAGTTCTTCTGAGTTTCTGATCTTTTTCTTGTCTTCGATTGCAAGCGTTGAACCATTGTCGAGTGCAATATTCCTATGCTTCAACAACTCACCTACACCATCCAAATTTTGCCTATAAATACAACCACACAAATGGATCAAGAGAAACTAAAAAGGATATTGAGAAACCACCACACACTCTCTTTTTCATCTCCACTCTGCCCTTGTCATGACCTCTTTCTCTTTCATCTCCACTCAGTCCTCTCCCTCATCCACCGTTTTTCTCTCTCCACCACAGGCCAAACCCCCTCTCCACCGTGAACCGCCACTCTTCACCTCCCTCAGACCTCGCCTCTCTCTTTCTCTGTTGCGGCAGCTCTCTTCTTTTCCATCTCAGCGTGTGTAGCGTTAGGGTTAGTAGGACTCTGTCACTCATTCAAATGAACTTATTTTTCTATTTTATTTATTCTCTTTTTATTCAGATTTCTTCCCTTGTGCTTATCAAATAAAAAATTTCTTCCCATTTTATTTTTGTTAATTATTAACGGTACACAATAAATAATTTCACACGCAAAGCCTATTTCTTAATTCCTTTTATAAAAAAAAGCCTATTTCTTAATTCCTTGTTCTTATTTTTATCTATTAATTATTATTGTTATTGTTATTATTGTTACATTATTTGTTTACATGTTTTTTAATACCCATTGTTTATCGTGAATTCCCCAACCCCAAGTCTCATTTCTAATTTTTTATTTATTTATTATTTTGTCTTTTTCTTCATAAAATTTTTGTTCACTATTTTTCTATTTGTTTATATAAACATCAGGTTGAAAAATCTCTCCCTCGATTCATTATTTATTATTTTCATGCAATTTTTATTAATTTTTGAGAGTGCACTTTAATCTAGCGTTTTGAAGTAAAACCAAATTCACATTAAAAATAAGTTGTTAGTAATGATCACTCTCTTTTGACTCATTTGGTCATTATACAAAATTTTAATTTTTAAATAGACTATTAGTGGTCTTAGACTAGCATTGATTGAAAAACTTAACCAAAATTGAGGTTTGAAACCTAGAAAGGTTATCGATTTGGCATTCTCCAAGTGGAAGTGGGATGTTAGTGTGTGATTATATATGTTTATCAAAGCTTGATAGATAATGCTAGTGATTTTCATCCATTTATCTATTAATAAGTAAATGCTCTCTTTTGGTAAAAAAAAAAAGTAAATGCCTCTTAATTTTATGTATTAATGAACTACTTTCATCCACTTCAATGGATTATCATTATGAATTGTCCTTTATAATTAGGTTGTTATTTTGTAATTTGGAAAATAGACCTGTTTTGCCTGTTAATCAAACGTTTTTTAGGACAGAAAAACGGACTACATCAAATCGCTGATTTTTGCTGATTGATGGTTAGTACTATATAGCATACCATCGAGGTCCTATTTGGGAGAGAATCGTTGATGACTGCTATTGTGCTCACTTCCTGCTTTTCAATATTGCACACTTGCCCAACAATGGGTGGGAACTATTGCAAGAAAGTCAAATTAATACATCCGGGAACGTTTCATTTACAATTCACGAGCTTTGGCCCTCAAATGATCGGCAGGTATCTCTCTATTCTCAAAGCATTGCATTTCTAGCAAACCAAAGACTGTTGATTATAGAGGCTCATTTGTCTCCTTCTCCCCCAAATTAGAAGCGAACCAGATTTGGGTTGCGCTGATGCAATCTCTAACAATGTGCTCCACTGTTTCAATGTGCTTATGGCATCTAGGGCACAAAAGGGGGCAAACCACCCCCTCTGTTTCTGAGCTTTGTTCTAACTGGATTAGTTTGGGGTGTATGCATAAACTCCATAAATGTTTCCAAATGCATGTGTTGATCTTACTCGTCCCTGGTTCCTTTCTCTCTTGTTTTTTTGTTCCTCTGCTGTTTTTCCCCCATTTTACAGCTTTGACTTTCTTCTTTTTTCAGTTTAATCTCCCCCTTCTCTAATTTGCTTGTTGTGAATGTTTTTAACTCTTCCACCATGTTCAGGAGATGAAGTCGAAACTTTTTAGTGATCACTATACAATATAATGAATTATTAGTTCTTTTGAGCTTAAGTTAGTATGCCAGTTTGCTGTCTCTAGTTAGCCTGACCATATACAGTCAGTATTAGAGTTAGTCCTGTAACTAACTTAGTCTTTGGTAACTGCCTGAGTTCCTCATATATAAGGACTCTCTGTATTCTGTAATCAATCAATGAGACAGTTATTCAGATCCACTTTCTGTTACTCTAATAGTAAATGGCTATGTACAGTTCAACCAGAGCTGTCAAAACAGCCCAAGCCCCTTAGTCCAGTCCCCCTAGCCCACTTGCTTAAGCTCCTAAATTTTAAGCCCCCTAACAGATGCTCGCGATTCTTCTCTGGGTTGTCTCTCTCAAATGGTATTTCGATTCTCCCGATCTCCATCTTTGTCTCTGTTTCAATCGCGATTCTTCTCTCATCTTTATTTCTCTATCTATGCTTTGTTATTGTTATTCGATTTATTTTGCTTCTGGGTATTTTGTTTCTGGGTTTTGAGCAATTTATTTTGCTTCATTTGGATGATTGATTACTTGATTTTTTTAGAGTTGATATGAGCAACAACTCAATGAATCTAAATTTACTGAGAAGCCATTTTCAGTAATTTCACTTCCCGATGAGAACTCATTCTGAGCTTCTTTAGAATCCAAAGTAATTTATAATTTGCTTTTGGAAACATCAATACAGGAATTGTTTCAAAGTAATTTATTATGGGGATGCTTCTGAATGAAACAGTAAATGGGGGTTTTTGATTTTCAGTAGAACTCATTTGTTGAATATTCAAATTAATGTGATTGGAATACTTTTGGGTCAATATAAAAAAAGGCTTTAGTTCCTATTATGAGAATTCTGTTTTTCTTGAAAAACTAAGAGGATTTGATGTTTTGCCATCCTGCTCTGAAAATCTTATTGTATGCTCTCCTTTTTCAGAATAACTTGGTTCATCAGTGTCATTGAATAGCATCTTTAGGGATCATTTGATTGGTAAATCTTCTTTATTCCGCTACATCAAATTGTTTGAGTGGTTGCCTCTTTTGGCCTTTTGGGTGGTACGCAAACTGACACTGAAATTGCTGGCAGTGCCTCTTTTGATATATTTTGTTGTTTTTGGGTAAACTTTTGAAGGCTCGGTGCTTCTTACTTTGATCACTTTGCAAATGTACTACTTTGTCTACTACAGGCTATCGTTCTCAAATAAATGATCGTTATAAATATAAAGAGATCTTAGCTGTATTGGAGAGTGTAACAAATGTTACACCAAAATTACGCTGTACAGCTAATAGTGCACAGTCTGGCGGTGGTTTTAACCTTTTGGAACTTTGGTTCTGCGTGGATTCTATGGGTAAGTTTTTTCACTGTCCAAACCCGGCTGGCAATTACCCCAACCATTTATATTGGCCTGATGTTGTGCTCCAAGAGGATCTGGTGAATCGCAGTAGCGAATTGGTATGTTTTATTATTATTATTATTATTTGAAAATTTTCAATTCTTGTATTTTAATGTGTTTTAATCTAGGTACATTATGATGATTCCTCTGATCTTGTTGGGTGGAATGCTAGCGTTCTTATTGCATGATGACTCTACAAGAGAATTGATGGTTCATCTGATCTTTTCTGACTCCTCTGATCGTTATGTTGTTTTGACTTTTCAAGTTAATATTTCACATCCTTCTGAATACTATGAATGTCTAGTACTAGTATCTTAACTTCAATTAACTATAGAATCTTGGGTGTTGTATAGTTAAACACCCTTCTGAATACTAGTTAAACACATTTCGATGTAATTACAAAGTACATCATTTTCTCATATAAACTTGCATTTTTCATTTTTTAACTGTCTTAAGAACACTCATCAATACCTCCTTAAATTAAAATAAAGGACAAGTGGATTAATTGTATTTAACAGGTTAGTACTACCAACAGAATTTTCCCAAATAATTCTTTTGAAAACCCTTATAAAAAATTAACCAGCACACAAACACACATAATTAGTTTAAGACTAATAATTTCGATGAGGTTTCTTGCATTGTAAAAACAATGAAATAAAGATTGAAGGGTACCTGTATTGGTTAGTGTGGACCAAAGTATGAACTTTGGGTTGGATTTGAGGATCATAGGAGTCACCATGGTCGTGATCATACCAATAATTATAATGATTGGGTACATCCCACTTACGAAATGCAGCAACAAAAACTTAGGCAATAGTAGTGAATGGGCTCCCTTTTGGGCTTTCCTCCCTATACCTTTTCATTCCTGGCAAGAATATTATGGGTTTTTTTTTGTACCCCCATCAACTCTCATTTACCCCATCATTCCTTTGAAAATACCAAAATATCCTTAAAATTTTGATAAAATTACAAAACATTTACCATTTCTCACTTGCATCTGTTTGACCAGAAATTTTCTAGAGATTATCGGATTTACCCTTTAGAGCTATATCCGATTTCCAGTTCGGATTTACGCATCGGATCTACGTACTTCCGATCCCCAAGAGACAGGGCAAACAGTAAGTCGGATTTAGCTAAATCCGATTCTCCCATTGTATTTACCTATATTCGATTTCCCATCGGATATAGGTAGATCCGCTTTGGTTTTAATTTTTTTAATAATTTGTTTTTTCAGTGTCTAACAGGTATCGAGGGGAGTCCTCGTCTCAGGCATCGCCAAGTGCTCCGAGTACACACACCCGCCACAGGATTGCGGGACATGCGTCTGCCCGCCATAGGCGACAACAGCAGTATCAGCAGGTGGAGGAGGCCCCTGACTATCAGTATGAGGAGGGCCAGCAGGAGCATCCTCTTGATGAGGATTCTATGTCTGAGGCCCATTCTATGGCTGAGCAGGAGTATTATCAGCACCAGTATCAGTAGCAGCAGTATGAGCAGTACCAGGAGGAGCCCTACCATCAGCCTCAGCAGCATGAGCTATTCACTGGGATAGGATCTCATGTCTGTTCTATTATATTGAGAGACCCGGTAAGTTTCATTTATTTACGTAGCTTTTTTAGTTTAATTGATTTACATAACCTTATTTTTTTATTTTTTATTTTTTTATAATGCAGACATATGAGCGTAAATTGAAGGTTACCAACCATGGTAACAAGCTGGCTCAGAGATTGCTTGGGTTTTCCCAAAACCACCAGTTATGGGCCTTTATCACAGGTTCCGGATTAGCCCCCCTCGTCTCGACCGGGCACACAAAGGTGGACCATGAGCTGATGTCTGCTTTTGTTGAGAGGTGGCACTCAGAGACATCATCATTTCACCTACCATTTGGTGAAATGACGATTACTTTGGATGATGTCTCCTGTTTGCTGCATCTACCCATTACGGGGAACTACTTCAGAGCCCCACCTACCTCGGTCACCACTGATCAGGCCATCCACCTAGCACATGTTTATCTAGGTGTGACTATAGAGGAGGCGGGGATGGAGTGTCGAGCTTCATCTGGCCCGTATTACCGTTTTGAGTGGCTGCAGGAAATTGTTACTAGAGGGTCCATAGAGAAGGATAAAGGCCCTGACAGAATGACATGCGTCCTGCTGTCAGGGCCTTTATCCTTCTGATCCTGAGCTGGTCCATCTTCACGGTCAAGACCGGCGACAGGGCAGAGGCTAAGTGGCTGCTGCTACTTGAGAATGTCAGTGTAGCTGGAGTGGGATCATATGCATGGGGGGGCAGCATGGCTTGCTTTCATGTATGACCAGCTGAATTACTCCTGCTTGGACCAGACGCATCAGTTAGGAGGGTATGCGACCCTCTTAATAATGCACAAGGAGACATGGTACACACCTAGCTCACAAGCACAAGAAAGAATATGTGTCTTTCTAATACTGCACCCACGGCGGGCTTTGTCATATCCAACCCCAGATGTCGATTTTGAAAACTCTTTAACAATATGATCCAAAGCATTTAAAGAGACAAGACCGCGAAGTTTTTTAAACAAAGGAGTATTGGAAGTCACTTCAATACGGTTTATGCTTCTTTGAAAAGACCCGATGACTATCAAATTGAAGAGTAAGCATCTCATGCATAAATGTAAAAGACTTAGACAAGTCACCTCCAGAAGTCCTCAACTGTCTTTTCAAAGTCCAATGAGCTGACTCGGCTCTTAAATAATAACAATAAACACGTGTCAAAAAAATTTAAACTACGATAAAAATACTAAACACGTGTCAAAAAAATTTAAGCTACGATAAAAATACTAAACACGTGTAAAAAAATTTTAAACTACGATAAAAATACTAAACACGTGTCAAAAAAATTTAAACTACGATAAAAATACTAAACACGTGTCAAAAAAATTTAAACTACGATAAAAATACTAAACACGTGTCAAAAAAATTTAAACTACGATAAAAATACCTATTGGTGGTCTGATTCCCGAAGTGTGGGATCTAGTTTGTCCATGCCAAGATTATGCTTTGTCAACCACGTGTCATGCACATACTTAATAAGAGCGGGCAAATCAATGCAGGAGTCCTAAAAAATCTTCAAGTGAGCTGAGTACTCTGACTCGTCAAGTGAATCAATAATGTTATGCCAAAGAGAGAGGCCGTCCTTTTGCCTATCCACGTGCACCAACTCTTTAATCTTCGCTTTCACATTTTTAGTCACGTGCCAAGAACATAACAAATTTGTAGCGGAAGGAAAGACATCAACAATACCGGACATAAGACCAAGATCTCTGTCAGTCAACAACACCTGAGGCTGAAGCCCGTGCAAGTCAAATAATTCTTTTAGTTGCTGCAATGGCCAAGTAAAATGAATTCCAAGCTCGTGTGAAATATAGGCAAAAGCAACCGAGAAAGTTAACTCCGATGAAGTGACACCTACAATCTCCAATAGAGGTAGATTGTATTTGTTGGTCTTGTAGGTGGTGTCAAGAATAAGAACCTTTGGAAACAACCGGAATAACTTAATAGAAGTCGGATGCGCCCACGTGATGTCACTGACCACATCGGAACCCTCAATTTTTCTGCTCCAACATAAATAATTTTGCGACTCAATCAATCTCAAAAGCTCCTGAATGTCCGTTCTAGGACCCCTCTTAGAAGACCTATAGGCGTAACGCTGCCTATATATTTGAGGAAGAGAAGTGACGTTGTCTGTAACGCCCCAAAATTTAATTAATTATTTAATTAAATTGTTTGGGAGTTTAGTTGGTAGAAATAATAAAATAAATAATAATGTTAGAATATATGGACCTATGGTTAAGGTTAGTAGTAGTGAATTTAGAGTGTCATGGACAAGGCCCATGTTTAAGTCGCATATCAAAAAAAAAAACCCATGAAAATTCACTAAGTATAAAAGGGATTAGTTAGGGTTTTGCGCATTTGAGAAAGAAAAAAAATTAGAAATAGAGAGAAGAGAAGAGAGGGCGCGACGAAGAGAAGAGGAGAGCTAGGGCAAGCCAAAAATTTCGAGTTCTTCAAAGGCTAAGGTAAGGGTGGGGTTCTATCTCTATAATTGGGTGTATGAAGGGCTCTATGTAGAAAGGCTAATGGAACCCTGGGTGATTAAGTTAGAAAACCTTAGTTGTAGGAATTAAATTTGATTGATGATGAATTGATGATGTTTGAGCATGATTGAATATGATTGAATATGATTGGTGATTGATTGAATACACTTGATGATGAATTGAACACAAAATCATGTCCATAGGGCGCCATGGGCACCGATGTTGCTGTTGCTGGGCGCCTCCCTGGGCACCAAAATTCTGTGCGTGTTGCTGCCTGGGCGCCAAGGGCGCCATTCTATGCTGTGTGACTAGGCGCCTTCCTGGGCGCCAAAACCTGAACCTGTTCCTGTTGCCTGGGCGCCATGGGCGCCATCCTGTGATGTTGTCTGCTGTTCCTATGTTTGTTCTGGCGCAGGGGCGCCAAGGGCGCCAAGTATTGGCTGCCCAATCTGTGATGTCTCTACGATGTTGTGGCGCATGGGCGCCAAGGGCGCCAATGTGGTGGCTGCCCAGTTGATGTTTGGTGCGTGGTTCTGGCGCATGGGAGCCAAGTGTGGCTGCCCTGGGTTGCTGTCTTGTATATTGTCCTGGCGCATGGGCGCCACGGTGGTGGCTGCCCAACTGCTGTTGGCCATGTTTTCTGGCACATGGGCGCCAAGTGTTGCTGCCCAAAATTGCTGTTGTTGTTGTCTCCTGGCGATGTGGGCGCCATGGGCGCCAAAGTGTGGCTGCCCTACATGACTGTTGTTGCTGTTCCTGGCGCACTGGGCGCCAAGGGCGCCAAGATTGGCTGCCCGGTTGCTGTGTTGCGCGCATGTGTCTGGCGCAGGGCGCCATGGGCGCCTAAATCAGGCTGCCTGTTGCTGTGTCTGGCGCAGGGGGCGCCATGGGCACCAGAATCTGGCTGCCTTGTGCTGTGATTGTGTGTTGGGTGCCAAGGGCGCCAGTTTGGCTGCCCGTTGTGCTGCTGGGCGCCATGGGCGCCAGTTTTAGCTGCCAATTGTGTTGTTGGGCGCTGTGGGCGCCAAGGGCGCCAAGGGTGGCTGCCCAAATGTGAAGTCCATGATTGATGTTTAAAATGATGTTGAATATGTGATTGTTGCGATGTTGCCAAAATGCTGTGATGTTGTCAAAAATATTGAAAATTGCTAAATATTAAATTGTTGACGACGAAGTTGCCTCTATTTATTGGCAGGTGATGTGTTATAGGCCTACGGCCATTGTTGCTTTCTGATGATGTTGTGTGTTGTGTAATCGTTGCTACTTGTCGTGCATTTATATATTGTCGCATGCATTGCATATTTTTACGACGGAGCTATGCTCAAACCACGACGACGACGTTGCGATGTTGATACCCTATTTACGGGTTTGAATTATGGTACCACATGCATTATAGGGCGGTGGCCCTGAGTTGAGTCACATTTCGCATTACGTGCATATTTATGTGATTGAGACGATGTTGACTGATGTTAAATGATGATTGATGCTGAAATGATGTTGACTGATGTTAAATGATGATTGATGCTGAAATGATGATGACTAATGTTAAATGATGAATTGTTGCTGTAACCTGAATATATATTGCTTTTCATGTAGCTAATTATATAGTGCGATATCTCACCCCTTCTGTTTGAATGTTACCCCAATGTTGGTAACGTGCAGCTGATCTCGAATGAAGGCCATAGTCCTTCATTAGCTCGGTGTCGTCGCTCTGATACGTAGCACTCGGGGGAAATGAACGCTGATATATTTTAATTATTTATGACTTGTATTTTGTTGGATTTTAGTGGGTGAAGCCGTGCATATTGCAACGATGTTAATGATTGATTTTGTTGAATTTTTCGCTGCGTGATCGAATGTTATTTGACGTTGACGTTTTAAAAAGTGCTATGTATTTCGAATTGTTTTTGAGAAATGTGACATCCGTTTTGTCGTTAAAAACTCTGATTTTACGTTAATAAACTACCGGGTAGAAATGGGTGTTACATTGTCCGGATAATGGTTCTTCAAAGCAGTAAGACAATCTTTCGGGGCAACATTCAGATCAGTGTGCTCATTAACAATAGCTTTCTGCGGCTTAGTTAAACGACCAAAAGCTGTCGACCCAACCGGGGTAGTAAGCAACTCATGTGTGTGAAGACCACACCTAACATTAACACGCCAACCCCCATGACGTATTGTACAAGTAGCTCTCAATGTAAACGGACAGCTTCTTCTCTTAGACCCGAAAACTCTAGAATCATTAGACCACTTCCCTTGCTTCTCGCAACCAAATATAATCTTATCTCTTGAACCCCTTTTACCTCCAGCTTTGTCAGATCTTACGATGATAACCACAACTCCAATACGCCTCCCAACCGCGTTAGCCCACTCTTCAACATCCTGGTGTGTAGAAAAAATCTATAAAATAGAAAAAATAGATAAATGTTGCGTACTTAATTAATTAAATATCTACCAAACTTTAATAAAGAAAATTGGTTTGAAAAATATACCCTCTCCGTCCATAATGCCTCTGTAGTGTCTACCACGAAAGGAACGACCTGCGACTCTGTATGCACAATATCTGTTTCAAAATAGAACAACAGTTATAAAGTAAATAATTTAAATAAAAAAACAAAGCGGATTTACGTGCCTTCAAACGTAAATCCGCTTTGTATTTTTTACAAATCGGATATACCCTCATCCAGGTATATCCGATTTGTTAAACGATAAAGGCGGATTTAGGTAAATTCGATTGCGCATCGGATTTAGCTAAATTCAATTTATTAATATTTCGCCTTCTGTTCTGAATTAAATTGTCAAATCGGATTTATCTGTCAGTTTGATAGATCCGATTTGACTTATGCGTGGAATTTTAAGTATTTAAAGCTAATCGGATTTACCTTCCATTTAGGTAAATCCGATTTCCAGATTAAGTGGTCCCCCACCAGAGAATCTTCCAAAAGTCAATTTTTGTAATTTATGTCAGGGGTATTTTTGGGATTACGATTTTGGGTGGGGGTAGATGGAAGCTGATGGGGTATAAAAAAAACCCGAATATTATAAACTAGTATGAAACCCCCTGGGATGCACCGGCAAGAATTTTCTAGTTATATTAAAATAAGATATTTTTGTGTATATGAAATTAATATTTTTAGAAAAAACAATAATAATTAATTTAACCTCTTTTATTCACGAAATTAAGTTAAAGTTTACACTTGATGTATTTTTTATGAATACTATTTTAAAATGTACTTCATTTCTATTTCTATTATTATATTAATTATAGTACTACGATAAGTAATAGTAATAGAATTAAGGGTGTATACCATCACACGTGGTCAAGGTTTTTATTTTTCCCGAACAAATCAGCAAACAAACATTAACATCGTGCTGCCAACTGGTGAGATGAAGTTGTGGTGGTTCATGTGGTATGCCACATCATGCAATAAGAGAATTAAGCCTAATCAGGCTCACTTTGGAGTTGGGTGGTACCGGTGTTTTAAAAACGGCTCGGCCCGGCCGGTCGGACCGGGAATCGGGGGTAACCGAGCCGGTTAAGGTTTTGGATCGGCCATGCAGCAAACCGGTGGGAACCGGTGTGACTCGGCCGGTTTTTGGAAAAATCGGTGACCCGGATCGAACCGCACCGGGTTGTGCATTTTACTTTTTTTTTTATCAAATCTGGGACACGAACGCAGGCCCCCACTAGTGATTGCCATCCAGGTAAGTATGTTTTCCATTGACATACGCACCCTCAACAAAATGCCATTAGTGGGGTTTGAACCCCTGACCTGTTGAAAGTAAATGCTGAGCGCTACCATGAGGCTACCAATCTTATTGAGAATATTATTTATTTCAAATATATAATTGGTACATCTTTTCCCAAAAGTCAAGTACGCTCATCCTCATGGCATTAGCTTGTAATATTAATATTATGTTTCAACAAACTTATTTAATATTAAGTATTTTTTTAAAGATTTATTTAATATTAAGTTGTTAACTTATGAAATTTGTTCTAAATATTTATTGAAGCATGATATGAAATTTTAAAATTTATTTAATATATACCAAGCAAATAAAAATAAAATAGGCATGGTGTGTAATTTTAATAAATTAAGTTTTACAAGTATGACATATATAGGTCCTGAAAATTTGGGAATTTTTTATATTTTAGTAGATATAAAATAAACATAGTTATTAATTTTACAGGTGTAATACCCTAATTTTGTCCTATCCAAAAATAAGAAATTTTATTTATTTTTAATAAAAATAATTATTTTCTTTTTCATGTCGTGTATTATTCTATTTTAGTTGCCACAAGTTTTTAACAAAAATATTTTTATTAGAAGTGAAGAAAAAAAATATAAGCAAAGGAGGAAATAGGGGGGGTCTGTTAAAAAAGGAATGGAGGTGCAATCAGGATTGGGCCATCAGAAACCCAACCCAACAAAAACAAAACTAGCCCAATTCGCCCAACCCATAACCCAACTCCTCCTAACCCTAATTTCTATCCAACCCATAACCCATGACCCAACTCACTCCTCCACCAAAACCCTAATTCTCCCCACCAAACCCTAGTCAAATTCGGCCACCCCCCCCCCTTTACCCTAAAAATCATCCACATTCAATCCCCCCCTTAACCCAAAAATTCATCCACATTCACTCACCTTTCCCCTCATTGATTTTCGACCCACTCCCCCTTTTCCCTCCTTAGAAATCACTTTTTTCCTTTCCCACACTCCACATTTCCTCTTTTCTCTCAAACCCCACTTCCCCATTCACTCAACCTCCTCTCTCCCCCATCCTACGGCTCACTCTCTCTTTCTCACACCCACACACTTCACTTTCTCTTTCTTTCTCCATCACACACAACTCACACTCAACCTCTCATTCTCTCCCCATCCCTACGACTCTCACTCTCCTTCTCTCACACTCAACCTTCATTTTCTCTTTCTTTCTCCATCACACACAACTCACACTCAACCTCTCATTCTCTCCCCATCCCTACGACCCCATCTCTCTCACACTCTCCATCATTTTTTTTCCTTCACATCTCTCTCTCACTCACGGATTCACTCTCATTTCTCACACACAAAAAAATCATCTCCTCTACCATGCCCATACCCCTTCACCAACTACTCCCTAAAACCCTAAATCACGAAATCTCTACCCCTCTGTGTCTCAATCTCAGTCAAAACACTGTGCAAGGTAAGGTGCAGTCAGAAGAAAACCAAGAAGAAAACACCCCTGGTGGTATAAATAGGGGGCCAATACCATGAAGCAAGGGACGAATTTTTTTTTTGAAGGAGAAGATCTAAAAAAAAGGGGTGTTCATCAAAGAAGAAGAAGCTTCATAGCAAAAAAGGGGAGGGTAGATTTTTAGAGAAAAAAAAAGAAACAGTGAGATTTGTTCACTGTTTCTACTTTTCATTTCTTTTCGTTTTTTCCTTCTCCTTCCAAATTTATTTTTTTAGTTTAAATTCCATTGTATTAAGGAGATCCTAGGAGGAACTCGGGTCCCTAACATTTCGGGATTTCAAGGTACTGTTATTTTTGTAGCATGAACTGTAATTGTTAATTTAAATTATTGCTGTTTTTTTTGTATATAAGTATTGCTGTTTTTTTTAGTTATTTGGTGCTATTCTTCTACAAAAAAAAATATTGCTGTTTTTTTTTTTAAAAAGTTGCTGTATTTTCGAAATTAAAATAAAGTCCCTTTTAAAATACTTAAAAAAAAATATAATGTTTTTCTATTTATTTGTTGCCTTTTATTTTACTATTTTTTTGTTTGTTTCTTTTATTATTTTAAAAATTGTTGCTGTCATGTTTTTTTTTTAGATATTATTATTGCTGTTTTTTTTCTTATTTTCTTGTTACTGTTTTCCTTATTAAAATTGTTGCTTTTTATTATTGCTGTTTTTTTATTTAGTTGCTGTTTTTATTATTTAATTTGGTTGCTGTTTTTATACCTATTAAAATGTTGCTGTTTTTTATTATTTAAATTGTTGCTTTTTTATTTAAATATTAATGTAATTTTCGGATTAAAATAAAATATTAAAAAAATATATATTTTTTTTAAAAATAACTGGTTACTAATACCACTGCCCTCTCTAAAAAAAAATAATAATAACGATAATCATCTTTCAAAAAAAAAAACAGTAAAAGCACCTTTTTTTCAAAATAATAACTATGACAACCATTTTAAAAAAAAAAAAAGAACATTCCTTTATAAACTAAATCTATCCAAATGCAATGCGTGTTTAGTCTAGGTTTTTTTTAAAAAAAAAAAAGGGGAAAGAAGCGCTTCAGAATCATGTATTCTAGGGTAAGGTAATAAAGTAGGAAAAATCAAGCAATCATTTTTAGCGTCAAACCGCTACTCGCACCCCCCACATTTTAGTAATACGGCACCCCCCGCTTTCAGCCCAACTTTCGCGCAAAGGCCCAGAAACCCAAACAATGTTGTTTTGGGTTGATACTAAGCACACCCCCCATTTTTGATACAACATCCCTGTTGCTCGCACCCCCTTTTTACTATTACCCATTCCGCTTTTATTTACACCATAATGTTTCCAAACCGTCTTTTCTTTCTTTCAAACAATCCAACTCACGTAAAAAAAAAAAGGTTGGTACTAATGGTCACTCTGAGCTTAGCTTGTTTGACCGATAGGGCTAACCTTCTTTTTTTTTAAAACGGATTAGTAGCGGTGATCACTCTGAATTTATTCGTTTGATCATCGCAAACACCCGCCTAAACTTCAAGAAATTTTCAGTTAATAGAATACAAACGTAATCTCAACTCCCTTTCTAAAAAAAAAGAAGTCACGCTTCCCAGTAAGTTTTTTTTTTCAAACAAAGCGCTCGATCGCAAACCGGGTATTTATAGCGGTCACTCTGGGCCCCGCTCGTTTGAACGCTGTAAACATCCTCTTTTTCGAATAAGCCATTAGCGGTGACCACTCTGGATTTATCTGTTTGGTCACCAAGAACGGCCTCTAGTTTTCGCAAGCTTTTCAATAATTAAAAAATACCAACACACAAATATTTCCTACCCAAGAACTACGTAGCTTTGATTTCTACATTGCACCCGGAGATACGTAGGAGCGGGGGCCCACTCCTGTCAAGCGCAAAAAACTAAATTTTTATTAAGTCTTCCTTTCCGTTTTTTTTGTAATTAATAAAAAGGGTAAATTAAAATGTTTTCTTTAAACTAATTTTTTTCTACACATTAAATTAAAAGGTAACCTTTTTTAGGATGTTGCGGGGTGCTAGTACCTTCCCCGCACTTAATCGACCCCCGAACCCAAAAACAAAGGTTTTTTCAATGTTTTCCTAAAAATAAATGTTGATGGCGACTCCATTGTTCAAAAACAACGTAGAATCCCTCCTTCGGATTCTTCGGTCGCTACAACAGGGACAAAATTTATATTATATACTATATAGGTATTGAAAATTCTCAAAATAGAGACCAGGTCCGAATCATCCGGTCCCGGTTTTGGTCATGCGGTACCTTCACCGACCATTGACCCAGTGACCCGGTACCTTCACCGAGTCGGTCACCGGTCCGAGTTTTAAAACATTGGGTGGTACGATTTCATTATAAGTACTGAACTGCCATTGGGACAACAAATTAGATTCTTTAAGAAGCGTAATGGGGATAACATCAGAGTATAGATTATTAAGTGATCAAGTAAATTCAAGCCTTTCTAATTGTTGAACCCCCATATAGTGACTGACGCGAGACCAAGTATTGGCACAGAGTCACGAATCAATCGCCACCCGAAGATGGGTTATTTTGGATGGTGTAATTGTTTTCCACAGCTTCTCTAAAATACCATTTACGTCAATAAAGTCAACAACAAAATCGGATAGCAAGTTATAGTACGAGCTGACTGAATACACCTTCGCTGCATCCAACATCCACACCCACTGATCACGCCCCTCCCTAGATGGCTTCACGTCTTGCAGAATGGAGTGCAACATAGCAGCTTCCTCAACGCAAGCTGTATTTTGTAAGTGCATCCACAGCTCTATCCAATGCCAGCGATCGCCAATCCACGCTCCAATGTCTGAGACTGTGATTGTTTTGTGAGAACAACCTGCATAAAGGTTAGCAAAATCCAAACATAGAGGAGAATTTCCAATCCAGTGATCCTTCTAAAAGCTTGTTGCGCCGCCATTTCCCACCCTTCTTCTTACACAAGAACCGAACTAGTCGAGTAGAGTAATACCACGATCCAAATGAAGCAAATCGCGCCACCAAATAGAGCCAACCGACCCCCTATTAATAGCCTCCACAGAACCGTGAATGAGAGCTGATGAGAAATCACCATATTTGAACAATAACAAAAACCCCTCCAACTAGAATTATCTTCCACTAACATCCTCCACTTCCATTAGACAAAAGAGCCGTTTTAAATAGTTCTAAATTTTTAATACCAAGCCCTCCCTTCTTCTTCGGACGACAAATCTTGGACCAAGCAATCCAATACATACCTCTATCTCCCTCATTTATGTCCCATAAGAAATCCCTTTCGATCTTCACCATAATATTCAACACCATCTTCAGGGCTTTGTAAAAAGAAAAGAAATAAAGAGGGATGCTATTCAATACCGAGTTTATAAGAGTGACCCGACCACCAATAGATAGAAATCGTCCCTTACATACTGAATAATTTTGTTACGATGGGAAAAAAATTGGGCAAGTTTTTGTTATAGAGTACCTTTTACTTACTTGGCTATCTGCTTAAGTCTGTCTATGTATCAGTTTGATTTTTGGGTGCTGCAGGTATTTGAATACCTATGAACTAATTGATATGCGTATGTGTACAAATATCTAGTATAAGGCGTGTCATCCGGTGAGGATGAGTGTAATATAATGGATATGTTTATGTGTGCCTATGTCAAGTTTAAAATAATATAATTGATAATTTTTACAAATAGACAAATATAAAGACACTTGAGAGAAATATATAGCTGTCTAAATAATACATTTTCTATATTTTTTAAGAATGTGGTAGTGTTGAAATAGAACGCCGTATAATTTTTTTTATACAAATGGCATGTCGTTATTGTGTAATTTGTTTTAACTTCAAACCTATAATAGTAATACTCAAAATTTTTAGTGCCTGCTTGGTTTGGCGGTGAAAGGCTCAAAACGTGGGTTGACTGAGGTAGAAACCCCTTCATGCTTGTTTGGGTGATTTCCAACTCGGTTTTCAATCGTGCTCGTCCTAAAAATCACGGCAAGGCTGAAGCTCCGATTTGCAGCTTCTACGTCAATCCTGAAGCGCTTTTCTTTGCTGTCACATCTAAGATCTTTGTTTTGCCCTTCATCAATTTGCTGGTGTTTTGCTGCCGTTTTTATTTTCCTTGTGTTTTTACAACTGTTGTGTTCCAAGGTTAGGGAAGAAGAAAGTTTGGGCTTGGAGCAAATTTCTATTGGGCCTAAAGTTGGACTCTGAGAACTTTAAGTATGACTATCACTTTTCCCACATCCCCTCCTACTCACCACACACCCCTTAACTCCAAATATTCAAAAAATACCCTTAAGGGGAGGACGTGTTTAGGTAAGATTCTGTTGGGATCAAGTCTTCTAATTGATGAACCCCCATCCAGTCACTGACGCGAAACCAAGTATCGTGAGCAAAGCTACACTCCAAAAACAAATGCTGAATATTTTCGCGTTGGTGCAAACAGAACGGGCAAGCTGCTGTCATCTCGGAATGAATGACCTTACGTCGATAAAGAAGGTCCCTTGTTGGCAAAGAGTCACGAATCAATGTCTACAATTTAAGTATAACAATAATAATACGAAGAAAAAAACTCAATGTCTACAATTTGTCCAGAACTAAAAATGTAGATTCGACCGATAATGATGATGATGATGATGATAATAATAATAATAATAATAATAATAATAATAATAATAATAATAATAATAATAATAATAATAATAATAATAATAATAATAATAATAATCATGGTTGTCAGACTCGAGAGTCTACATAGACTCGTGAGAGGACCGTAGACTTGACTCGTAGACTCGTAAGAGTTTATGAAAAAAATACACTAAAAAAATATGAAAAAATATTACTGTAGTGTCAAACAGTATCAATAACAATGAAGACATTTCATCAATAACAGCAAAATTTATCAAAATTTTCAACATTCCAACTTCAATACCAAAACTAAGCAAAATAATAAAGTATGTAGATAACAATTCCTATTAGATAAAACTCTAAGTTTCATTAAAAGCTTTTCTCTAATTTCATGATATGAAGGAGGTTTGTAACCAATTCCATACCTCTCAATCATGTCAAACATCTTTGCAAATTCCATATTTTTAATACTATTGAAAAGAATAGCACTTGTACACATCTTAGACATAATGAGCTTCCTCTACAAGTTAACCTAAAACACAGCGTTTTGGGCTTTTTTTTTAAAAAAATTCAATTCTGTGATAAACTCGTGAGTCTGAGCGAGTCTGACCGAGTCTGAGCGAGTCTATGAAGATTCCGATTCTACACGAAATTTGACTCGTTGGGGCATCATAAACTCGTAAACTCGTAGAATCGTACGAGTTGACTCGCGGTTTTGACAACCATGATAATAATAATAATAATGTTCAGTACCTAGCAGCGTTGCGGTGACTGCTGTTGGTAGGTCTCTTGCAGTTTGAGCGGAGTGTTGAAAGGATCCCGGGTGGGGAATCTGTGATGCCACTTCGACGCTCAAGTCAGTATAGGGAATAAGAGAGTAGTATCATCTAAGAATGAGAATGTACCTATTTATGGCAATGTGAGCCAGTATTTATAGAGATTCGTGCAGGATTTGAGCCGTTGGATCGATCGGATGAATCTGAGCCATCCAAGTGTGAGAGCCATAAGTGGGCTGATTTATTGTGGATATGGATCAAAATGATTGGGCCTATCCATGTCTAATTGCTGAATGGGACTATTGGTCCAGTCCAGAACAGTTTCCCCCCAAGCCGAGATTATTATGGAGGGTGGTCTTGACTTGAAGTCTTTGCTGACATCGTACCTGCCGGCTAATCCGCCTCTGCAGGTTGTCTCGGGTCGTTCCGGCAGGATGGCTTGTTGCTGCCGACAGTGTCATTGCCCCCAAGAGCACCTGATAGTTTGTTGTAACGAGGTGTCTTCTTATTTCCTAGTAACTGTTTTCATGGCTTCGGTCAAGGAAGTGAACTCTTACCCTTTGCAAAATCTAACTCACTCCACGAGAGAGGGAGAGGTGAAACCCAAAGAGTGAGAGAGAGGGAGAATAGGACTGAGACCCCAAGGTCCCCTGCTTGCGCTTGTCTCCGTTTCTAGTGGCTGAGACCATAGGGCCTCACCGTGCTATCTGAGTTATGCGCCCATCTCAGCACATGGGGGCTGGGACCATAGGGTCTCGCCCTGCTGCTTACTTGCTATGCCTGCCTTGGCGCCTGATACCCGAGACCTCGTGCTCTCTTGCCTGATGCGTGAGACCTCATGGTCTCATTCGTGCTGCTTGAGACCTCATGGTCTCATGCCTTGCTCATGACTTCGCGCATGTGCGCCTTTTCCTTGGACCTTTGATTGAGTGGAGAGTTTAAGGTAGACAAGTTGGTCTTGCCTTGATCATTGGAATGCACCAAAGATCAAGTATGAGATGCAAAAACCCAATATTTTTGAATTGGATTGGATCCCCCTTTGCTTTGGCTTCCCGCCGGCTTGTTTGCCTTGGTAGGCCATATTGAGTCTAACTGTCGTTTCGTAGTTGCATTTTTGCCCACTTCCTTGTGGAGAATAACTTTCCGATTACTATAAATATGTGAGCTTCCATCATTTGGTCCTTTTACAAAGTTTCACTTATATTTTAACAGATGGAGGTATAAGGTCTTCGTAGAATATCGAGAGGGAGAATAGAGAGAGGGAAGCGCTCAAGCCTGCTAGTCTGGGACCCATGACCAGCTCGACGCGCACCTCGCTTTCGCGACAGGCGCCTTACGCGCAGGATCTCCGCCTTTAGCTTCTCAAATCCAGCAAACTTGAGGCGGGAGGCGCTCCTCTCCCAGCTCGTCGCATCCAGGAGATCTGAGGCGCGATGCGCTCTTCTCCCGGCTCGTTACATCCAGGAGTTATGAGGCGCGAGGGTCTCCTCTCCCAACTGTCGCATCCAGGAGATCTGAGGCGCGCAGCGATCTTCTCCTAGCTCATCGCATCCAAGAGATTTGAGGTGCGAGGCGCTCCTCTCCCAGCTCGTCGCATCCAGGAGATTTGAGGCGTGAGGCACTTCTGTTCCAGCTCGTCGCATCCACGCGATCTGAGGCGCGGGGATCTTCTTTGGCAGCTCGCCGCATCCACAAGATCTGAGGCGCGAGGCGCTCTTCTCCCAGCTCGTCTCATCCAGGAGATATGAGGCGCGAGGCGCTCCTCTCCCAACTTGTCGCATCCAGGAGATCTGAGGCGCGTGGCGATATTCTTCCAGCTCGTCGCATCCAGGAGATCTGAGGTGCGAGGCGCTACTCTCCCAGCTCGTTGCATCCAGGAGATCCAAGGCGCGAGGATCCAGTCCCGGCTCGTCGCATTCAGGTGATCAGAGGCGTGAGGCTCTAGTCCCGCATCACACTCGTTCTTCTACTTGTCCACAGTGCCTCTCCTTACGTCTGCCTGTGATTTCGAAAGTTCGCCGAGCATCAGATCTTCGCCGAGCCTCGGTCAACTAGCCAAGCTCGTGCCTGCTGCTTGCTCATCCAGGTACCAATTTCAATTTCGGTCCTTTAAGCTCATGTGTTGCTTTGTTATTTGAAGTTTTTTTAACTTAGACATTTTTCTTGGTAGCTTTGCATCAAAATAGTGAAATTTTTGTCATTGTATGAGCATGACATGCCTTTCTCACAGCTTTCAACGATGTCCTCGGGAAAGGGGGGTCGTCAACAAGTTATCTTTTTGTTTTATAACACTTGTCTCGACTTCCTGCCCCCTCTCCTGCAGGTTGTGATCGATGTCGAGGATGAAGAAGACAACTCGAGTTCCTGGGCCATATCGAGGTCCCATTCATGCTTTGAGGGAGGCTGGCTATGAGATTGGTGGTCCGTCGGAGAAACCTAGTGAATCTGAGTCTGTGGCGTCGAAGGTGCCTCGAATGGCCGTATCTTCCTCGCCCGGAGACTCATGTTTTCATTCTGATTTTGAGGTAGTGGAGATGGATGGGGTTAACTATGACTGGGTTGCACGATCTATTCGGCCTGTCAGAAGTGTTTATGCCCCAGGGTGTGACCTTTCCGGTTTGCAGGATCTGATCAGGAATGATTGGAGGGTGGAAGGAGTTGATCCGGATGACAGAGTTTGTCGTGCTCCTGATAGTCTGAAGTTCATGATGTACCACTGCCTTATTTTTAAGATAGGCATCTACCCCTTTTTACCCCATTTCAGCTCGAGGTGTTGAAATTTTTGTCTATCGCTATGTCTCAATTACATCCTAACTCCTGGGCCTTTGTGAGATCTTTCGAGATTGTGATGAGGGCTATGAAGAGGAAATGCATGCTTAAGGTGTTTTTCACAATCTTTGAGGTGCTGCGTAGGCGAGAGCTCTGGTGCGCCGGTCCCCGCTATGAGTTTGTGACCATCCGAGTACGGAAAACTACCCCTTCTTCAAACTGCGGCGTGAGTCTCAAAAGGATTGGAGGGGCAAATACTTTTACCTTGTTCCTTCGAGTCAGCGTGCTAGGAATAGCCTGGGAGAGTTTGATGAGGAAGGAATTTTAATCAAGGAGAAGTTTTATCTTGGTTGGTTGATAACTCTATTTTATATAGAGTTATTTGTACCTCTAAACCTAACTAATTGCTTGAAATCAAATGTAATTTGTGTTTTATATAGTAGTATTAATAAGATAACATCATTCTAGGTTTCATAAGGAATTATGTGATGATTTAAGCATTTTGTATATATATATTGGTATGTTTGATGTGTTTGTTCAGTTTACCTGCAGTTGATGCTTCTGCACCTAGTGCTTCTGCACTTAGGTGCTTCTGCACTAAGGTGCTTCTGCACTTAGGTGCTTCTGCACCATCCTACGCCGAAGATTATAACCCAACAATGGAAGCACCTCAATTCATACCACTGCACCAAAACTTTTATGACATCATGCTGAGTCACATATCACATGGAGGCACGTGCCAACATGCATAAGGAGGTGCCCACTATTTGAAATCATCATGAAAGGCTACTCATCTAAAGACACATGACCTTCCACAATTGGACCTCCCCTTTTGGACTCAATCTTCTCAATTAAAGATCAGCAAAGTAACCATGGTTAAGCCACCTTTGGTCAGCTTAATCTCCAAGCAAAACCTCACTTGAAGGAAACCTCCAAGGCTATATAAAGGCTTCCACTTCTCACTTGAAGACATATCCCATTTTCATACATTTTAGTTCACATTCACATAGATTTTAGTAGTTTCATTTATTGTATTTTATTTCTCTTTTTAGTAGTTAGTTGTAAGAAGGTAAGGAGGGAATTGACAACTTCTTCCTTCACTTCTTCATAAGTTAGGCGAAGGAATCAGTGCATCTGCACCTAGTGCTTCTCACCAATCAGAATCTCATGCAAAGGGACTTCAATCTGTGTAACTTCTACCTTTTTTATTTCATTTATATTATACATATTATTATGCTCTTTGCAGATTCTCTCTATTATATAATGTCTAATATGAGCTAAACTCCTTTAGTTGAGATGTTCTAACTTTATGATGAACTTTTGAGTAAGTTAATATGCTTTTTAGTGTTGCACGCATTTTGGGTCTTGTGTTATACTACATCCATCTTATTTTAAGGTTGATCGCTTAGAATAAGTAGAGTTATATTCACAGACATGGTTTATAATTAGAAATCAAGACTAATAGGGGTGAGTGTTTTAGTAAAGGCTTTCTTAAATTGTGTAATAAAGAAAACTTTGTTAAAACCATGTTAAGTCCTAGACATAGGATAACATAGTCCTTAGGGTGATACAGTGGGTACTTCAATTCAAAGGCAGGAGTGAACTTATTTAGCAAGCCCAGACATGGGAAGGTTGTAACGAAACTCTGAAGAAAGTAGCTGAAAAACACACACTCATGCAGCTGCACTCAATGCTGCTGCACCTTGGTGCTTCTGCACCACTTAAAAGCATAGAAACTCTCAAAAGAACATTATTCAGTAAAGACATCTCAACTATCATTCTCAACTGATTTCATTCGTATCTTTTTACATATTTACATTCTGTCTCACTTAACATAAAACCCCAAATTTGTGAGTAGTATAGTAGCACTTGTTTATATCTCTCTAAGCATACAAGAGTTTAATCAATCCCTGTGGGTTCGACCTTTCTTATCATTATATTACTTGTTTGTGACTGTGTATACTTGCACACGTATTTTCACACACCATTGGTTCAATGTTGATTCTGGAAAAGTTAGTGCTGCCTACGCCATTTCTTCGAGTCTATTGTCTGAAGTGGAGCGTAAGACTCTGGATATGCTTAGGTTTGTTTTGATCATTTAACCTCCGAGCCCAAACTTCTTCAGTGTAGTGTGTTTTTTAGGATCGAGACTCTGGGGGATGCTAGGAAGGTGTTAGGTATCTTGTTTGTTCGTCTTGTCCTTTTCTTTTTAACCTTTTTGTTGTCATACTAATTTGCCGCACTGCCCATTTGCATATAGCATGGCTGCTCCTCTTTCTTTTTATGATTTTTGTGACTTTGGCTGGGGCGACCAATACCTAGCAGCGCTGCGGTGACTGTTGTTGGTAGGTCTCTTTCAGTCCGAGCGGAGTGTTGAAAGGATCTCAGGGGGGCACATGCAATGCCACTCTGACGCCCAAGTCAGTATAGGGAATAAGAGAGTAGTATCATCTAGGAATAGGGGTGGCAATTTCTACCCGAATGTGGGGATCCCCGAGGGGATTGCCCCATTTGGGGCCCCGTGGGTGGGGAATTTTCCCCTGTGGGGGCGGGGACGGGGGAGAAAATCCCCCCGCAGTCAAAGTGGGGATGGGGATCTTACCCCCCGCCCCGAATATATTACATAAATATTTTATATATATATATATATATATATATATATATATATATATATATTAAGTATTAATTTTTTAGTCTTTTTATACATGTTTTTAATTTTAAATATAAAAGTAAGACTAACTTTTATATTTTTTTATATTAAAATGTTAAAGTTTTGTTTTTTAGTATTACTTTTATATATTTTTTCTACCTTTTAATAAATTGTCGGGGTCCCCGTGGGGACCGTGGGGATCCGTGGGGATGGGGGTGGAGGAGGAAAACTCCCCGAAGCGGGGATCGGGGATGGGGACGGGGAGCGGGGGAGTACTCCCCGCCCCCGCCCCGCCCCATTGCCATCCCTATCTAGGAATGAGAATGTACCTATTTATGGCAATGTGAACTAGTATTTATAGATATTCGTGCAGGATTTGAGTCATTGGATCGATCGGATGAATCTGAGTCATCCAAGTGTGAGAGCTAAAAGTGGACTGATTTATTGTGGATATGGATCAAAATGATTTGGCCTATCTATGTCTAATTGCTGAATGGGCCTCTTGGTCCAGTCCAAAACAAATAACAACAAAGCTTTTTTTTGTCAAATAAAGTCTATTGTATCAAATTTTAATTTTCTAATTAAATTTTAAATTGATACCCATTTTGGTAATTTTTCACTAAAAAACACTTTTGATCTAATCAATCCAAACAACAATGATTGGTGAAACTCGCTTTTCAGTAAATGTATCCAAACCAAAATGACGTTACATTCAACTCACTTTTAACTAAACTCAATTCTACGAACTCAATTCTGCCAAACTCAGTTCTCATCATCGTGGAACCAAACATACACTTAATACCTTTCGCGTAATGGAGACAACCGTCTTGTATAATATAATTTTCTTGCTATAGTGTATTGTGTGTAAATTTTTTAAGAAGGAAATCTCTTTAAAATATATATTCCAAATTTAAATGTGTTATTGATTTTAGGCTTAAATATGTTTTAGGCCCCTGCAAATATAGCGTGTTTTGGTTTAAGCTCCTGCAATTTTTTTTAGAAAAAACTCCCTGCAAAATATAGTTTTTTGATTTAGGCCCTTATGTTAACTTGACGTTACAAAAACGCTAAGTTGGCTAATAGAAATTGACGTGTCATTTAATATTCATTTTTATTTATTTTAAATACTTATTTAATATGCCAAGTGATTATTTGTAATTTTTCATTAAAAAAAATTAGTCCAAAATAGAAGGAGGAAACCGAATGAAGTAGTGTTCATCTTTCTGGGTTTGGAATCAGGGATTAGAAATGAAGGAGGAAACAGAATAAAAGAATTGGATTGGAAATGAAGGGGGAAACAAAATTAAAGAAGTTGTGTTCATCCATTGACTCCCACCATTCCAATTTCTTCTTCTTCCCCGTCTTCCTATCATGTTTCCCCATCTTCCCTCCCTCTAAATCTCTACTCTTTGGTCTTTCACTCTTCAACAACTCTCTCTCTCTCTCTCTCTCTCTCTCTCTCTCTCTCTCTCTCTCTCTCTCTCTCTCTCTCTCTCTCTCTCTCTCTCTCTCTCTCTCTCTCTCTTCATTTCCCAATTTTTATTTCCCCCCTCAATCTCTTCGTTTTTTCCTTATCATCCAAAACCACCACCAACAAAAAATTATCTCAAAAAAAATTATCTCTAAACCCAAATAGTAATTTGTTCCCTCTTTCTCATTGAAGTTTCTGGGTTTGTGTTTTCATGTTCTGGGTTTAATTTAGGGTTTCTGAAATCAATTTTGGAGAATGAAATTTTGGGGTTTTTGAAATTGATTTTGGGGTTGGTTGATTTCGAGTTGATTTGGGGACTACACTTTCACTTTCTGGGTTGTGGTTGAGTTATGATTCAAGAAGGTTGAAGGACTTTGAGGATTTAGGGATTTGGGGATTAAAGGTTGAAGGTTGAAGAAGATGAAAAATAAAAGAAAATAATTTTTTTATAATTTAATATATGGCTGCCAACTCAACATAAAAAAATTAGAAAAGAAAAAAAATACATGTGGCAGACACTTTGGCAATTTTTGTAACGGAAATCTAACAGAAGGGCCTAAATCCAAAAACTGTATTTTGCAACGAGTTTTTTCTAAAAATGTTTTTTGCAGGGGCTTAAACCAAAACACACTATATTTGCAGGGGCCTAAAACATATTTAAGTCTTGATTTTATTATGAATTTACTTATCAAATTATAAATTATTAGCATATAAAGTAATAAAAAAAATAAGGATGGAATCACTTTACCATTAAGCAGCTGACCTGCTATTGTCCTTCAAGAATTCCTCCACTCTATGCACAAAACTAGAAAAAAAAGGGGAATGTGGCCTTCAAAATTGATCTGGAAAAAGCTTATGATCATGTTAGTTGGGATTTTCTAAAGTCTTGCCTGATTGATTTTGGCTTTCCAGATATTATTGTTTTGATTATGAACTGTGTATCCTCCTCCCATTTGTCCATCATTTGGAATGGTAACCACCTTCCTTCCTTCTCTCCTTCTAGAGGGCTCGGGCAAGGGGGCCCCCTTTCTCCCTACCTTTTTGTTATTTGTATGGAGAAGTTGTCTCATACTATTTGGCAGTTGTGAATGAGGGCAAATGGAAGCCTATGAAATTGTCTCATAATGGGCCTGCCCTTTCTCACCTCTTTTTTGCAGATGATGTCTTGCTGTTCTCCAAAGCCTCTGCCTCCCAGGCCAAAATAGTGGTTGAAATCTTCTCTGCTTTTGCTGATGAGCCATGGCTTAAAGTGAGTGTAACTAAATCCAGGTTTCTCTTCTCTAAAGGAGTGCCCCACAGAAAGAGAAATAAAATTGAAATAATCATTGGCATTAGGGAAACTACTTCATTTGAAAAATACTTAGGCTTTCCTCTGTTCCAAGGGAGAGTTACTAAGACTGACTTTCTTTTTATTATTGAAAAAATTCAGTCGAGATTATCTTCATGGAAGAATAAGTTGTTGAATAAAGCAGGTAGGCTAACCCTAGCCAAATCGGTGCTCAACACTATTCTAGTGTACTATATGCAAGTTGCATGGGTTCCTCAGACTGTGTGTGATCAAATTGACAGACTCACCCGTGACTTCCTTTGGAAAGGTTCTCACGACCGTGGCATCAATCTTGTTGGGTGGGACACTATTACCAAATCTAAGCATCATGGAGGGCTTGGAATAAGAGTGGCCCGTGATATGAATTCAGCTATGCTTGGAAAATTAATCTAGGACTTACATTCTGGGAAAGAGAAACTTTGGACCAATTATTGACTGACAAATATATGAGGAATGGGTCTATTTTGCAGTTCTCAAAAATAAATGACTCTTACACCTGGAATTCAATCATGAAGGCTAGGGACATTTTTAAAGATGGCTTTAAATTCATAATGGCCAATGGAAGCTCCTCCTTTTGGAACTCAACTTGGACTGATTTTGGAGCTCTGGCCAAACTAGTCCCTTATGTTGACATTCACGACACTGGCCTCAGAGTCTCCTATCTCTATGACAATGATGGTTGGAAGCTTGGGATCCTCTATACTCATCTCCCACATCAGGTTCTTGAGCATATTAATGGGTTCTCCTTCAATTTGAATGCTGATGTGGACGATGCTTGGATTTGGGATTACAATTTAGCTGGGGAGTACAATGCAAAATCTGGTTATAATTGGCTTCGTGAAAAGAGGAATCTTAGTCCTAGAACTAAGGAATCTAGCTCTTGAAAGTGGATTTGGTCTCTCCCTGGACCCGAGAAGATTAGATTTCTGATTTGGAGTGCATCTCATAATTTAATCCCTACTGCTAACATGTTGCATCACAGGGGAATGCTCAGCTTCTTGTCAGAGATGTGGGATTGGCGATTAAACAGTCTTGCACTGCTTAAGGGACTGCAATCTCCCTAAGAATATGTGGAGGTCCCTTGGCTTTGATTCTATCTCGTTCTATAGTGTGGTTGATCCTATGGAGTGGTTCATGCTCGATATCAAAGATACAAATCCCAATATTTTCCTTTCTTCTGTGTGGTGGCTTTGGAGATCTTGGAATGCAACTCTTTTAGCAGATGAAACCATTTACAACTACTCTCTCAAGTTACAGATTCTCAACTTTGCAGCCTCCATCAAGAATTGTTTCTCTGGTGTGGTGTACCCTCCTAGCCCACCTAGGTTGGTTTCCTGGTACCCCTCTAGGGACAATGATATCATTTTGAATGTTGATGGTAGCAGCCTTGGCAATCCTGGGAGGTCTGACTTTGGTGGTCTCTTGCAGAATAACAATGTAGGATGGATTGGAGGTTTTGTGGGCTATATTGGAATCTCTAATAACCTTCATGCTGTCCTAGCCTTGTACAACGGTCTCTGTTTTGCGTGGGATAAAGGATATCGTTTGCTGGTGTGCTTCTCGGACTCTCAAAATGCTTTACAGCTTGTCACTTCTCCCGTCAACATGTGGAGCAAGTATGCACCTATCGTTCAGAACATTAAGGACCTTCTTCATAGAGATTGGGAAGTGAACGTGATTCATACTCTTCGGGAAGGAAATGTGTGTGCTGATTTTTTAGCTAAACCAGGAGCTTTTGGCAATGACCATTGGATTGTCTTAGAGTCCCCTCCCTCTGGGCTCGCCCCGCACTTGCTGGCTGATGCCACTGGTGTTGAGTTTGTTCGTGCTTAGGCCTTTTGTCTCTTTTCTTTGTCTCTTTTCCCTTTTGTTACCAAAAAAAATTACGCAGCTGACCATTGAATCTCCAAACACGTGAAATCAAAGATAAGCATGACTCTGACTAACCTGAACTTTCCACAACCAATTGGTGATGCATCGTCATCCAGGTCAGGTTTATTAGGATAGAAAAGGTCGATGGTAATTCATCCTCTTCTCCCTCAATTTTGTATTTTATTCTTTTGTATTGTGATTATAACTGTAGTGATATTCTTCAGCTTGGAATTGGGCTTTTTTGAATTTATTCGAAAATTTGCCAAATACATAGTACCTAAGATGAATTGACTCTTTACCTTTTATATTTTGTTGAAAGATTTGGGGATTTCATGTTTTGCAACATGTTATGTACACTGTTTAGAGTGCGTATCCTACCTTTAACCTGAGTCTGATTTCTCACTGTGATTGTTCGCGACAGACATAGGAGGATGCGATAAAACATAGCTATGTGATTATGTATCTAGATTAATTCATTCGACGACTAAATTATTAACCCCAATTTTTAATTTTCCCATGTGAAGTGATAGTTAGAATAACAGTTATTTACCTATGAAATTTGCTTTTCTACGGTAAGTCACGTTGTTGGGTGCAAATTGATTGTTAATTTCAGGAGGGTTAGACACCTAATTTTATGCATTGACATGTATTTTCCACTAAATATAAATCCACATCATGGTGTTGTTTTTAGGCACTTATCTCCGACACATAAGGCGGCAAATACATTTGTAGTACAATTCAGATTGCAAGGTTTGGATCAGATTGCGACTCAGTACATGTTGCAAACGACAAATGACAAATACAGCCTTCTCTGATCAGTGGACTGATGCAATTTGAAACCCCCAGGAGATAATAACTGCTGAGATGAAAGGCCATGGACGAATTTGTTTGAGAAAATAGATGGGGAATCGTGGCTTGGACATGGGTGGATTTTAATTTATGCTCACTTTTTGCATTCAAGTAAATGATTCAGTATACTTCAATTACCGCAGCGGAGAAAGCTGTTCAAATCACTATTGGATGCAATACTCATTACGAAGTTCCATACTTGAGATTGAACCCGGTCGTCATTCAAAGACTGCTTACAACGGTGAGTATCAAGCCACAACAGTGAGTTTTACTACCACAATCACTTATATTAGTTGGCACTTGGCAATAGACCATTTCTTAAAGAAGACCACACTTGTTGTTCAGTTGGTTGAGAATTACATCATAATTATTTCAAATCACTTGGTGGTGAACAGTTTTTGCATTGTGCAGACATAATTTTCGATACCTTGGAATAGCAATCAGTTCTCATGACAGATATGTAAGTATTTGTATCAATTTTTTTGTTGAGATTAAAGAGAGCACACGGCCCGAGAAAAACTAGATAACAACTAGACGAGGAGTAGAGACTCCATTTACATCGGAAAAAACAAACGGTAAAACTTACGCTGGCACCACGTCATACTCCACACCCAGCAGAGATGTTTGTAGCTGGGACCGCACCATCCGTATTGACCGCTACCCAATCCACCGAACCTGCCTCAGCATCTTGCAAGGAGTAAATTGATTTTGGGCTATTGCTTTACTCTCCTTGTACTCCTTAGCATTTTTGACAATCCATTTCCAACCACCTATGGGCCTTTTAAACTCCTCATCATGAGCCTCCTTATTCCTCCACAACCACAAATTGTGATAGACTACACTAAGCTAAACACTAGGTCTAGGGTTGCAAGAGAAGAAATAAACATAAAACAACTTCTGATATTTCATATCCTTCAAAGGAGGCACATTACACTATATATAGCTAGGGTTGCTGCTGAACAGATAACATGGGCCATGGGCCACTTAAGGACAATAGAACTAAATTAAAACAAGTATAAGGTCCAGTACTAATTTCACCAACAGCATTACTGGATAAAACCCTTCAGCCATCCTGGCTTTTGGGTCACACGCGTGGGCTTGCTGGATGCCACCCCCAAATTGCTAACATTACTCCCGGATCCAATGAGAACCTTGTCCTCAAGGTTGCAGATGCCACGTGGCTGGACGGTAGTGGCTGTGACAAGTGGGAACGTGTCATGTGGGGGGGCTGTCAACGCTTCAATGGCGGACTTGGAGGAGAGAGCTTCCACTGAAATTAAATTGCGTTTGGCGTCCGGATCTTGAATTGATGGGCGAGATGTGGGGCGCAGGGAAAGGGTGGAATCCAACGGCTGGCCTTGATTCTCGCTGTTACAGGGCGAAAAAGCTGGCACGCGAGGGACAGCTGTGACAGGCTGCGTCAGCGCGTTGCAGGGCGCGTGGGGCAGCGACCTTTCAGCTGTTTCAGCTGCTTTTGAGATCAACGGTTGTGATTCGTGCAGCAGAGATTGGTTGGGATCCAGCGGTGCAGAATGGCGCGCGCTGTTCCGTGGAGGTACTGTAGGCGCGACAGCTGGCTGGGACAACGACGTTTCCTTCAGCGCAGGTCTGGGAAAGAGGAAACGTGTTGGACTGTGTGGTGCATTGACTTCCGCATCTTGGATCAACGGTGTGGATTGTTTTGGCAGGTATCCGTTCGGATCGTGTGGCGCAGGATGCAGCGCGCTGTTCCAAGGCGTCAGAGCAGGCGCGTTATTCGTGGAATGGGCAGCGTGGTTGGCGTGTATTGGGTGTTGGGTTGCGCCATTTACTCCATCTTGAGGGTATCCAATGTATTTCAATGGGTCTGATGCATTTTAAAATTCAATGGTCCAGATTTAAGAGCTGATGGGGTGTCCTGCGAACCATTATAAATAGGACCCTTAGGCGCCCATGTGGTTGCACTTTTATTTAAGTCCCTTGTAACTGTACTTGAACTTGTCACTTTAGCTTCCTTTTTCCCAGAAACTTCACCCTCAGTTACACAACCTTCAGTTAAAGAACTTAGCTGTTCTTCTGTCTTCCCATTCACACCCAACTCGTTTTTCTCTCTGTCTTCTTCAGACTGCCCTTCTTTTTCTACTAAGCCCGTAGGATTCGAACCATCTTCCCCATCTTTGAGCTCCTCCAGATTATGGGCTTGAAGGTCACCTCCAAAATAAGGGCGCAGCTGCGAAATGTGAACCACCGGATGTATACGAGATTCAGAGGGAAGCTCCAGTTCATATGCTACCTTCCCAATGCGCCGGAGGACCTTAAATGGGCCGTAGTAGTGCTTGGCCAGCTTCTGTGAAGATCTGCGTGCAACAGTTTGTTGGCGGTAAAGCTGTAAACGCAACAGAGCCAGATCTCCAATGTTGAAGGTATAGTCCCTCCTTTTTTTGTTAGCTTGGTCTACCATTCTTTGTCTGCTTTTTTTTAAGTTCTCTTTCAAAGCTTTCAGTATCTCTTGTCTCTGTTGTAGAGTGGACTCCAGGTTGTCTAGATCTGTTGCACTTGCGACATAATCTGGGACTACTGGTGGTGGACGGCCGTAGAGAGCTTGGAAGGGGGACATCTGAATTGCTGCGTGAAAGGAGGAGTTATGCCAATACTCTGCAAGATGCAAGAACTTGAACCATTTACGAGGGTGATCACTCGTGAAACAGCGGAGATACGTCTTTAGGGTGCGGTTGACGACCTCAGTCTGGCGGTCTCAGGGTGGTATGCAGTGCTGTACTTTAGTGTTGTCCCCTGCACGCGAAAAAGTTCCTTCCAGAAGTTGCTTAAAAACAAGGGGTCTCTGTCAGATATGATGGATTTAGGGATGCCATGGAGACGGCAGATCTCAACTGAGAACCTAGTGGCCAGATCTACTGCAGAGTATCTGGTTGGTAGTGCTATGAAGTGAACAAACTTGGTGAGCCTGTCGCAAATCACCCAGATGGCAGTGTGTCCAAAAGAGTTTGGAAGGTGAGTTATGAAATCCATTGTAAGTTCTTCCCAAACTTGATTTGGTGATGATAAGGGTTGAAGTAACCATTGTTTTTTCTGTGGTAGGTACTTGTTCTGCTGGCAAATGGTGCAGTGTTTGATGAAGAGTTTAACATCTCTGTGGATTCCTGGCCATGAAAAGGAAGCTGAGAGTCTCGCCAAAGTGAGTTTAACACCTGAGTGACCAGCTACAGGGGTGCTGTGATATTCATGCAGAAGGGTCCTTCGTAGATCGGCTGAGTCAGGTATGAAGAGTTTGCCCTTGTAATAGATCAAGTCATTTGAGTAACTGTAGTTGATCTTCATGTCTGTTTCTGATGTGCACTTTTGAACTAATTCCTTTCCCTTGTCATCTGTCTTGTAAAACTTTTGTAGTTGAGCAATGAGCGTTGGAACTAGAGATGAGATTGCTGAGAGCAGTGTTGCATCCTGTGTATTTGCGGCTAAGTGCGTCCGCAACCAGATTAGATGTAACACCCCGGTATATTTAACTTGTAAAAATACCAAAGCGTGCCAAAATATGAACATCAGAGATAATAATTTCCTGCTTAGACACTGAATACCATTTTAAAATTTTGCTGAAATACAACATAACCATCTTATACACAAATAAGATCATACGGTACTCAGACCATAACTGTCAGCAACTGTGGTAATCAGAGTCATACAAGAAAGCGGAAAAGGATAAACAAAACACTAATGCCATAGTGTTGTAATACATAGGCAACAGAAGGAAAATAAACTTGAACATAAAGCTAAGTCATCATTCTCCTCCCGGGGCCACCTACTCGTGCCTCTGAGGTTTCTTCTGTCCCTGTTTATCTGTAAAACAACAACATTTAAACAGTGAGATACAATCTCAGTGAGTTCTACCGAGACCCCTACTAACACTCTCGGTTCAATTATGAATTTTTTAATATAACGTGACACGACACCGACTGCGTTACCGCTTCCAAACCCGGTGGACCGCATTACTTAACTTTTAACAGATCACCGACTGCGTTACCGCTTCCAAACCCGGTGAACCTGTTGTGACTCAGTACGACACCGACTGCGTTACCGCTTCCAAACCCGGTGAATCGTACAACAAACAAATTTGACATAACACCGACTGCGTAACCGCTTCCAAACCCGGTGAACCCCCTTACCAATAGCATTTTTCCTAATGGCACGGAGCCTAGGGTAAGGGATCATGACTGCCCCGCCTAGTATGTCAACATGGGTCGTCACCCAAACTCGATATAATATATATATCTACAGCACTATGACCCACGGTCCATCAAATCAGACAATCAATGAAACACTTTAATTCCACGTTTTATAAAATCCAAGTTCACACTCGCACTCTATTTGACCACTTTTCGGCACAATTTTCAATATCAAAAACAGTTCATTTTGCCTTAAAAATAGAATATTCAGTTAGGCCTCTGAATAAGCTTTCCAACGCATCTTAGAACACCTCAATCGGGTTCCCGGATCAAAAGTTATCCCGAAACGAAAAACAGTGTTTGGTTGTTGAAAATTCTGCCAACTCGCGCGCGAGTGGCGCGTGGCGCGCAAACGGCGCGCGAGCTGACAGTAAGGTTCTGTCCACTGGCGCGCGAGTGGCGCGCGGCGCGCAAACGGCGCGTGGACTGACAGTAAGGGGAACCTGTCAAGTGCAGAATTTTGCGATTTTCGCGAAATCCGCTATTCCGCTCAATTCCGATTTTTATTCCGATCGAAAACAGATTTGACAACCTGTAAAATGAGTCCAATACAAACCACACAATCAATCAATCCAATCAAAAACTCAATCAAAACGAATTGTATTAAAACGCGACATATTTTCAAATAACGGTTTTCGTTCCAAAATCTCTCGAAATCAATTAACGTAAAAACTAACGAGACACAAAAACATCCTAAGCGTGAGTAAAACTCACCCTTGAAGCGAGAGCCGATATCGAACCGAATTTGCCGAGACTTGAAAAACTCTCGAACGGAACCCTATTTCACCAAATCGCTCTAAACTTCGATTCGAACTTCACAACGCGATCAATCCGCTCCTAGCTTCGATCCTAAGCATAACCCAATCATCAACACAACCTATTAATCCATGATTTCAACAAATTTTCCCCACAAACCCTCAATTTTCGAAATCAAAAGGAAGGGGGAAAAATGGAGGAAAACTCACCAAGTTATTGGGTTATGGTGATGGTGATGAGATGATGAAGATGATGAATTTTTGGAGGAGTGGGCTCACCTCTTCTTCTTCCTTTCTCTTTTCCTTTCTCCTTCTTCTTCTTTCCTTTTCTTCTTTCTTTTCCCTTCTTTCTTTCCTTCTGCGTATTCTTTCTTTCTCTCTTTTCTTTCTTTTATTCAACACACACTCACACACATATATTTAATTAATATTTAAGTGGTAGCGTGGTCCAATTACCATATTGATCTTAATTCCTTATTTCGATTCCAAAACTTCCTTGATCCGTATTATTCGGTCAACGATCCTGTGACAGCCAATAATTAATTTTAGCACTCAATAATTTTACTAATTAAGTACCAAATTAATTCAATTGGGTTAACATCCAAATAATTCGATTAATTATTTTGAGGATGTTACATTCTCCCCAACTTGAAAGAATTTTGTCCTCAAAATTAAACACAACATACCTCAAGAGAACAGATACGGATACCGAGTCCGCATATCGTCCTCCAACTCCCAAGTAGCTTCCTCGGCGGAAAAACCATCCCAAACCACCTTGACAATGGGAATTGACTTTGTCCGTAGCGTCCTCTCGCCACTTTCCATGATGTAATTCGGATTAGGTTGGAAGGACAAGTCCGGTCGAAGGTCAATTGTTTCAAAATCTAACGGTTGACTTGGATCGGGAATGTACTTCCGCAACTGAGACACATGGAATACATCATGCAGATTTGACAATGGTGGAGGCAAAGCAATACGGTATGCCAGAGACCCTATTCGCTCAATAATCTGGAAGGGTCCAATATACCGAGGACTGAGTTTCTTCACCCGTAATGCCCTACCTGTGCCAATTGTCGGCGACAATTTCAAAAACACATGATCGCCCGATTCAAACTCTAACGGCCTTCTCCTTTTGTCGGCATAACTCTTTTGCCTACTTTGAGCAGCTTTCATTCTTTCCCTTATCTGGCGGATCTTTTCAGTAGTGTCATGAATCATCTCGGGTCCTAACAATCGGTTCTCACCTACTTCCCACCAACACAATGGAGTCCTGCATCTCCTACCATACAAGGCTTCAAAAGGTGCCATTCCGATACTGGAATGATAACTGTTGTTATATGAGAATTCCACCAATGGAAGATGATCCTCCCATTTCTTTCCGTTATCAAGTACCGAAGCCCTAAGCATATCCTCTAACGTCTGGATAGTTCTCTCGGTCTGACCATCTGTCTGCGGGTGATAAGCGGTACTAAGAAGTACTTTAGTTCCCAATGCTTCATTCAGAGCTTTCCAAAATCGAGAAGTGAATTTCGGATCTCGATCCGACACTATACTGGTAGGAACCCCATGTAACCTTACTATGTTCTTCAAATACACCTCAGCTAACTTGGATACTTTACTGCTCGAACGCACTGGAATAAAATGAGCTGATTTAGTTAACCGATCCACAACTACCCAAATGGAGTCGTTACCGGCTTGAGACCTTGGCAACGCCATTACAAAATCCATAGAAATGTCTTCCCATTTCCATACTGGCACGTCTAGTGACCGTAACAGACCAGCAGGTTTCTGATGTTCTATCTTAACTCTTTGGCAAGTTAAGCATTTTGATACAAATTCTGCAATCTCTAACTTCATTCCGTGCCACCAATACATCTGCTTTAAATCTCTATACATCTTGGTGGATCCAGGATGTACGGAAAATAAACTTCGGTGTGCTTCCTCAAGCACTTGCTTTTTAATATCTTCATTATCGGGCACACAGATCCTACCGTTGAAACAAATAACTCCATCACTATCTTCGGTAAAATCTGGCAACACTCTTTGTGATTGAAGTTTCACGTCAACTTCCTGTGCTATGCGAATAGACTCTCTTAAGGAACTAGAGATCCTCATATGGCTCAACACTAACCTATTCTTTCTTGATCTTGCATTCAAATTTAGGTCTCTAAAGGACTCCAACAATTTCATTTCATGCATCATGAATTCCGCTAAGTGAATGGATTTCCTACTTAGTGCATCAGCTACAACGTTAGCCTTTCCCGGATGATACTTCAATTCGAAGTCATAATCCTTCAGAAATTCCACCCACCTTCTCTGCCTGTTATTCAGCTCCTTCTGATCAAACAAATATTTCAAGCTTTTATGATCACTAAAGACTTCGAAACGAGACCCATACAGGTAATGTCTCCAAATCTTTAGTGCGTACACAATAGCTGCCAACTCCAAATCATGAGTCGGATAATTCTCTTCATGAGTCTTCAACTGTCTGGAGGCATAAGCTACAACTTGTTGGTTCTGCATGAGAACACATCCCAAACCCTTCCCAGAAGCATCGCTGTAAATTTGAAAATCCAAAGACGGATCTGGAAGAATTAGGATTGGAGCAGAAGTCAACCTAACCTTCAACTCTTGAAAACATTCCTCACAATCGGCATTCCATATAAACGGTTGGGCCTTGCGAGTCAACCGAGTAAGTGGAAGAACCAATTGTGAAAAACCTTGGATAAACCTCCTGTAGTAACCAGCTAGACCCAAGAAACTTCTTATTTCAGAGACAGATGTTGGTCGTTCCCAGTTCAACACCGCTTCTACTTTACTGGGATCCACCGCAACTCCCGATTGGGAAATCACGTGCCCCAAAAACTTCACTTCCGGCATCCAGAAGTCACACTTCGACGGCTTAGCATACAATTTCTTTTCTCGGAGTACGTTCAGAACAATGCGGAGATGTTGAACATGGTCCTCAATGGTCTTAGAGTACACCAAGATATCGTCAATAAAAACTACCACAAACTGATCAAGGTACGTGTGAAACACTCGGTTCATGTAATCCATGAATACCGCTGGAGCATTAGTCAAACCGAAGGGCATCACTACGAACTCGTAATGTTCATACCTAGTACGGAAAGCTGTCTTCGGAATATCTAAGGCCCGTACCTTTATTTGATGATAGCCCGACCTTAGATCAATTTTTGAAAATACCACGGCACCCCTAAGTTGGTCGAGTAAATCGTCTATCCTTGGCAATGGATATTTATTCTTGATCGTCACTTTGTTGAGTTGTCGATAATCTATGCACAATCTCATGCTACCATCCTTCTTTTTGACTAGCAACACCGGAGCACCCCATGGAGAAGCACTCGGTTGGATAAACCTTTTCGATATTAATTCCTCAAGTTGAGACTTCAGTTCCTTCAACTCTAAAGGAGACATCCTATAAGGAGCAATAGATATTGATCCTGTACCAGGAACCAATTCTATAGAAAATTCTACCTCTCGCTCAGGAGGTAAGGATGAAACCTCTTCTGGAAAGACATCTAGAAATTCATTTACCACTTGCACAGATGACAAATCTAAACCCGTTTCAGTAGATGCAGACAACATAATAAGAATAGCTTCCGCACCTTGGAATAATGACTGGCTTGCTTCGGTGTAAGAGATCATCACTTCAGAATCTGCCTGTGTCAAGCCTACGGATTCGGATGCGAAGCTAATGGTTCGATCGGCATAGTTGATTGTTACATGATTTTCAGCCATCCAATTCATACCCAGAACAATGTCCATACTTCTCATAGGCAAGCAAATAAATTTCACAACAAACTGTCTGTCGCCTATGACAAGTAGGCAATTTTCACATAATGATTGGGTCTGGACACGACCCTTGGCAGCAGTTAAAATAGTTATCGGTTCGGATAGCTCAGACAATGCTAGTCCCAACCGATCCACACATGCTTGCGAGATAAAACAGTGAGTTGCACCAGAATCATATAAAATATTGACTGAATTATTAAAAAGAGATCCCGTACCCCTCAGAAGATTATCCGTAGGTGTGATGGTTCGAGCATCTAGAGTGTTGATCCGCCCCTGACTAGGTGCGTTTGGTGCTCTTTGGATGTTCTTCTTTGCTGGGCATTCATTTGCATAGTGGCCCTCCTCATTACAATGATAGCACCTAGTAGATCTTAGTTGACACTCACCACGGTGATACCTTCCGCACTTAGGACAATTTTTAAACCTCGTTTGGTCAGCTGTTTGCACCTGCTTCCCTTTATAATTACCACCCCTGCCCGAGTCATGCTTGGGGCCCATCTGAGAACTAGATGACCCAGTGCTCTTTCTATTCTGATGGAATGCCTTTCTGCTTGCATACAACCTGGACAAATCACTTTCGGCGATATAAGCTTGTTGTACCATGGCTGCATAGTTGGTCCTCGGAAAAGAACTAAGACTTTGAGCAATATCCTCTCTCAACCCATATTTGTACCTGTCAGTTTTCCATCGGTCATTGGGGGCATATCCAGCTAAACCGAAGAATTGATACAACTCTTCAAATTTAGCCGTGTATTGGCCCACGGTCAAGCCTCCTTGTGTAAGAGCCAAAAACTCATTTTCCTTATCCAACCTCATAGCCGTGGGGAAGAATTGTTCCAAAAATGATGTTCGGAAATTTTCCCAAGTCGGGGGAGTTCCCATTGTCTCCATCATGGCCCTAGCATTTGTCCACCAGTTATTGGCCTCTCCCTTCAACATATGGGATGCCAACCTCAACTTATCTTCATCGGTCACTTGCATTGTTACAAAGATCTTTTCAATGTCATCCAGCCAATGTTGTGCTCTCATGACATCTGGCCCACCTCTAAACTCGGAGGGTTTCATTTTCAGGAACTCTGTGAAAATTCTCCTTGGGTTCACTTGTGGCTCTGGAGCTTGATGCTGCTGAGCGTTTTGCTGTTGGATTTGTTGCTGTTGATGCATAAGCATCATGTCTTGCATCATTTTCTGCTGGTTCTCAATGACATTCTGCATCCACTCAAAATTTGGATCAACAGGAGGAGGAACGCCTCTACCTCTTCTGGCCATGATTCTGCGAAATATGCACAAAGTATTAAGTTGATCAAGCTCAATGTCTAATAGCATACTAAGAAAATCACGACTGGAAAAAGCAAAGACCCTATAAGCTAAGTCCGACTAGGTCGAACCGCTCTGATACCAACTGTAACACCCCGGTATATTTAACTTGTAAAAATACCAAAGCGTGCCAAAATATGAACATCAGAGATAATAATTTCCTGCTTAGACACTGAATACCATTTTAAAATTTTGCTGAAATACAACATAACCATCTTATACACAAATAAGATCATACGGTACTCAGACCATAACTGTCAGCAACTGTGGTAATCAGAGTCATACAAGAAAGCGGAAAAGGATAAACAAAACACTAATGCCATAGTGTTGTAATACATAGGCAACAGAAGGAAAATAAACTTGAACATAAAGCTAAGTCATCATTCTCCTCCCGGGGCCACCTACTCGTGCCTCTGAGGTTTCTTCTGTCCCTGTTTATCTGTAAAACAACAACATTTAAACAGTGAAATACAATCTCAGTGAGTTCTACCGAGACCCCTACTAACACTCTCGGTTCAATTATGAATTTTTTTATATAACGTGACACGGCACCGACTGCGTTACCGCTTCCAAACCCGGTGGACCGCATTACTTAACTTTTAACAGATCACCGACTGCGTTACCGCTTCCAAACCCGGTGAACCTGTTGTGACTCAGTACGACACCGACTGCGTTACCGCTTCCAAACCCGGTGAACCCCCTTACCAATAGCATTTTTCCTAATGGCACGGAGCCTAGGGTAAGGGATCATGACTGCCCCGCCTGGTATGTCAACATGAGTCGTCACCCAAACTCGATATAATATATATATCTACAGCACTATGAACCCACGGTCCATCAAATCAGACAATCAATGAAACACTTTAATTCCACGTTTTATAAAATCCAAGTTCACACTCGCACTCTATTTGACCACTTTTCGGCACAATTTTCAATATCAAAAACAGTTCATTTTGCCTTAAAAATAGAATATTCAGTTAGGCCTCTGAATAAGCTTTCCAACGCATCTTAGAACACCTCAATCGGGTTCCCGGATCAAAAGTTATCGCGAAACGAAAAACAGTGTTTGGTTGCTGAAAATTCTGCCAACTCGCGCGCGAGTGGCGCGTGGCGCGCAAACGGCGCGCGAGCTGACAGTAAGGTTCTGTCCACTGGCGCGCGAGTGGCGCGCGGCGCGCAAACGTTGCGTGGACTGACAGTAAGGGGAACCTGTCAAGTGCAGAATTTTGCGATTTTCGCGAAATCCGCTATTCCGCTCAATTCCGATTTTTGTTCCGATCGAAAACAGATTTGACAACCAGTAAAATGAGTCCAATACAAACCACACAATCAATCAATCCAATCAAAAACTCAATCAAAACGAATTGTATTAAAACGCGACATATTTTCAAATAACGGTTTTCGTTCCAAAATCTCTCGAAATCAATTAACGTAAAAACTAACGAGACACAAAAACATCCTAAGCGTGAGTAAAACTCACCCTTGAAGCGAGAGCCGATATCGAACCGAATTTGCCGAGACTTGAAAAACTCTCGAACGGAACCCTATTTCACCAAATCGCTCCAAACTTCGATTCGAACTTCACAACGCGATCAATCCGCTCCTAGCTTCGATCCTAAGCATAACCCAATCATCAACACAACCTATTAATCCATGATTTCAACAAATTTTCCCCACAAACCCTCAATTTTCGAAATCAAAAGGAAGGGGGAAAAATGGAGGAAAACTCACCAAGTTATTGGGTTATGGTGATGGTGATGAGATGAGAAGATGATGAATTTTTGGAGGAGTGGGCTCACCTCTTCTTCTTCCTTTCTCTTTTCCTTTCTCCTTCTTCTTCTTTCCTTTTCTTCTTTCTTTTCCCTTCTTTCTTTCCTTCTGCGTATTCTTTCTTTCTCTCTTTTCTTTCTTTTATTCAACACACACTCACACACATATATTTAATTAATATATAAGTGGTAGCGTGGTCCAATTACCATATTGATCTTAATTCCTTATTTCGATTCCAAAACTTCCTTGATCCGTATTATTCGGTCAACGATCCTGTGACAGCCAATAATTAATTTTAGCACTCAATAATTTTACTAATTAAGTACCAAATTAATTCAATTGGGTTAACATCCAAATAATTCGATTAATTATTTTGAGGATGTTACATTAGACTTGCCAGGTTTGTAGTAAATATCAAAACTGAACCCTTGTAACTTAAATGCCCATTTCTGTTGTTCTGGTGTTTGAATCTTCTGAACAAGGAGGTTCTTAAGGCTCTTCTGATCTGTGTACATGTGAAAATGTCGTCCTAAGAGGTACTGACGCCACTTTTTGATTGCTTCAGTGACTGCAAACATTTCTCGCACATACACTGAGGCAACTTGCATCCGAGGGCACATCTTTTTGCTGAAGAAGGCTAAAGGGTGACCGTCTTGGGAGAGGACAGCACCAATGGCAGTAGCGGAGGCATCAGTTCCAACCACAAAGACCTTGGTAAAATCCGGGAGAGCAAGCACTGGCACTGATGTAATTTTTTGCTTTAACTCTGTAAATGCCTCTTCGGCATCTGTACTCCATGTAAACTTAGTGGAACGCAACAATTCGGTGAGAGGAGCGGCGAGAGAGGCGTAGAGACGCACAAATCGTCTGTAGAATCCGGTGAGGCCTAAAAATCCCCTGAGTGCCGTGAGTGAACGTGGCTTTGGCCAGTCTAGTATAACTTGAACTTTATCAGGATCTGGGGATACACCATTAACAGAAATAACATGGCCTAGGTAATGAACAACATCAACTGCAAAAACACACTTAGACAGCTTTGCAACAAAGTGATGAGTCTGAAGTAAATCTAAAACAAGTCTTAAATGAAGTAGGTGATCAGATAAACAACGGCTATAGATTAAAATATCATCAAAGAAAACCAGAACAAACCGTCGTAAAAAAGGTCTTAGTAAATCGTTCATTGCTGATTGAAATGTAGACGGCGCGTTAGATAGCCCAAAAGGCATGACTAAGAACTCGTAATGTCCGTCAAAAGTGCGAAAAGCTGTTTTATGAGTGTCTTCCGGTGCAACCCGAATCTGGTGATAACCTGAGCGTAGATCTATCTTGGTGAATATTTTAGCTGACCCAAGTTCATCAAGGAGTTTATCTATAGTGGGGATTGGGAATCTGTCCTTAACAGTGACTGCATTTAGTGCTCTGTAGTCAACACAAAATCTCCAAGTTCCATATTTCTTTTTAACCAACAAAACTGGGGAGGAATAAGGGTTGTTGCTAGGGACAATAGTGCCTTCTTGTAGCATGTCATGGATTAGGGAGGTCATGGCTTCTTTTTGGGAGTGAGGGTAACGATAGGGTTTGACATTGATGGGAGGTGTGTTTGGGAGTAGTGGAATGTGGTGGTCATGAGGTCTGGGGGGTGGTAGGCCATGTGGTTCTTGAAAAACAGTTGGGTAGTTTTGGAGTATAGAGTTAACCTCAGGTGATAATGTATGGGCTATTGAGTCAATGAGGTTGTTGGTGGTTTGGTGGGGTTTCAAGGCTTTGTCAGTGGGCTCAAAGCTTAGGAGGTGAAGTGAGGCAATTGAGTCTGTATGTAGCAGGTGGCAGAGTTGGTGATAGGTAGTTTGGGCTGGGTTGGGTTTAGGTTCTCCCTTTAGTGTGATAGGCTCATTATTGTGTTGGAAAGTGATTGATGGTATGGAGAAATCTGCCTGAATTGGGCCCAAGGTTCTAAGCCACTCCATCCCAAGGACTACATCAGCACCTTCAATTGGGAGTAAATAAAATGGTAAGCAAAATGACTGGTTTTGTAGGTTGATAGGAACGTCATTACAAATCCCTCCACATTGTAAGTGAGAACCATTTCCAACCATGACAGAAAATGCTGGGATTTTTGAAGTTGGCATTTTCAAATGCTCTGCAATTCTTGGTTGCAGTATGTTATGTGTGCTCCCAGTGTCAACTAGAACCATAACTATCAGTCCACCAATTAGGCCGTAAAACCTGCGTATTTGGGGGGCGAATTGACCTGTTAGAGCCTGAGGTGATAGTTGAAAGTAAGATTCTTCCGGTCCACTTTCAATTTCTTCATTTTGAGATTCAGTGGGGTCTAGTTCTTGACCTTCCTCAAGCATGAGTAAGAGATAGCGACCATTAGCACATTTATGCCCCGGAACAAACTTTTCATCACAATTGTAACATAGACCTTGAGCACGGCGTTCTTCCCGTTGGGATAGACTGATGCGCCTTATAGAATATTTAGGTTGGTTTGGTTTTGGTGTGTTTGGGGTGTTTTGGGTGGTAGGTGCAGTGGTTGGGTGTTGGTTTGGCTTGTGTGAAGGTGGGTTTGTGTTTGGGGTTTGGTCATAGGTTTGGGAAAAGGGTCTGGAGAATTTGGGTTTGATGGCTTTAATCTTATCCTCAATGAGTTTGGCTAGACCAATAGCTTGAGAAATTGAATAGGGTCGTTGTATGGCTATTTCATTTCTGATTTCTGGGTTTAAGCCCGAGATAAAACAGTTTAAAATCGCATCAGGTGGTAGCCCTAGGACTCTATTTCCCAATTTCTCAAAGTTAGCTTGGTATTCAGCAACAGACCCAGTTTGTCTAAGCTTAAAAAGTTGGGCTTGGTGATTTTCATAGGTAAAGGGACCAAACCTTAACTCTAGCGCTCTAGCAAAGGTTGGCCAATCAGCAAGTTGGCTGTTGTGATGCATCCACTTAAACCAACTAAGCGCTTCCCCTTTCATATAAAATGAAACCATAGGCAAACGATTTACCATAGGAATGTTGTAAAAGGAGAAAAACTGCTCAGCTTGGAACAACCATTCCAAAGGGTCTGTTCCATCATAAATTCTCATTTCTACTTTTGGTTGTCTATAAGGGATTTGAGGGTTAGTTTGGGAAAACTGTGGAGAGTACATCTGCTGCATAAAATTAGGGAACATATTTTGGTAATGTGAGGGGTTGTATGGGGGAATTTGGGCGAATGCAGGGTAGGTTGTCGGGCCATATATGTTAGGGGGTGGTATAGGTGGTGGTTCAGATCCAGAAAGGGAAACAGTGGGTTGGGTCGAGGTGGGTTGAGTCAGAACTGTGGGTATTGGGGTAGAGACAGTGTGGGTAACAGCATGTTCATAACCAGGGGGTAATAAAGGGGAAGAAGGGTTACCTGTTGAAGGAGAGTGTTGTTGTGCAGGCAATCTGTCATTAATCAGTTTTGTGAGTGTCTCAAATCGTGAATCCATTAGCTGTTGTTGATTATCGAGCCTTGTATTCACAGTACCCAGTTGTTCACCCAGTTGTTGCTCCAGCTGCTGGTTATTTTCATGGAGGACAGCATCCATGTGTTGATAGGAAGCTTGAATGGCATCATCCAGATCCTTGGATGTTGGGTTGGTAGCTTTTGGAGGCATTGAGAAACAAAATGAAAGCACCAATTGATAGACTACACTAAGCTAAACACTAGATCTAGGGTTGCAAGAGAAGAAATAAACATAAAACAACTTCTGATATTTCATATCCTTCAAAGGAGGCACATTACACTATATATAGCTAGGGTTGCTGCTGAACAGATAACATGGGCCATGAGCCACTTAAGGACAATAGAACTAAATTAAAACAAGTATAAGGTCCAGTACTAATTTCACCAACAGCATTACTGGATAAAACCCTTCAGCCATCCTGGCTTTTGGGTCACACGCGTGGGCTTGCTGGATGCCACCCCCAAATTGCTAACAAATTGTAGCAAGCATTCGCCCACACAGCACTCCACTGCACTTCAGCCACCCTCCCCACATTATGGCTCAAATTATAGTCAACCCAAGTCACAAGGTCCATCTCAAAGAACTGATAAATGGCATCACTAGGAACAATTTATCCAAACAGCCCAAGCATTAGGACAATCTCTCATAACATGAAGAGTTGTTTCCACCTCATCACCACACAAAGCACAAAATGGATTACCAAGCTGCATTGAAGCCTTCCTAACATTTGTCAAAAGCTTGTCATGTCTCAAGAGCCACACAAAGTGTCTAACTCTCTCAATGACCTCCAATTTCCAAATACTCCTCCAACCCCTATCAGCATTCATAGCTTCAAAGCCAGAAAGAAGGTTGCCACTGAGAAATTACCATATATGTTAGCATTGTATTACCACTTACATGTGTCAGCAATAAGTTTGATAATGAGCTGTTTCCTAAACCATAATTACTTTGCATAGTTAAGATTGAGTCTAAAAGTATTATGTATCAACCAGTGAAACTAAAATTTAATTATATAGCACACTACCATTGATTTGATTATTTTCCATGGTATATAAACTACAGGTTTCATACGAATAGACAGTGATTATCATACATGAGGACTTACATTCAAGGAGTTCGTATCTGCTATTAAGACTCCATATCATATCTTACTATTACATTTTAGTTATTTTTGACACACACACATATATATATATATATAGTTTAAAGGTTGGATGATGCAATTATGTCTACAATTTCACACTTAAGGAGTCATGGTATTGCACTGGAGATGATTTGCGACAATCCAGAGTTGTGCATATAAAATATAATCAGGTAGGTACTATGGACAAAATTCAATTTTCCGTATTGTATCCCTTTATAGTGTGGCAGCTAAAAAATTGTGACTCATACACATTATGAATTAGTTATAGAATTTATAAGATTTTTACAGTCACCTAAACTATACAGCTAGTGAGATGCTATACTTGTTGGACACAACCAAAATTTATCATCAAGAATCCATAAATAATTGGCCATAAAAGGTTATTTGATAAATGTAAACACTTTGCATTCGAATCCAACAATAAGGAAAAATTTATAAAACATAAAATTTTTGTTTAGTTAGGCATAAATATTAAAGGAGGGTTCATGAATGACCTATAGATCGTCAAACACTCCAGGGTAGACCACATTCTTTGTACTGCTGCTCACTTGTCCATCTTCATCTATTATCAAAATCTTCGGTCCTTTCCTCGACCTCACTCTGGATAAAACTACATAAAGCTGACCATGGGTAAAAACGGGTTTTTGTAGATATAACCCAACATGTGATAGTGATTGACCTTGACTTTTATTTATAGTCATCGCAAAACAGAGTGACAATGGAAATTGTCTTCTTTGGAATTTGAAAGGTAGGCCTGGATCAGTCGGTATGATATTCATCCTAAGAATCAAAATTGTATCCCCAACATGTGTGCTAGTAAGAACAATTGCACCAATGATGTTAGATCTCAAGTGTGTGACCACTAACCTGGTACCATTGCATAACCCAGCTGACTGATCAATGTTTCGCATAAGGATGACTGGATCACCGATCTTCAATTGCAATTCATGACTTGGTATACCGGAACATTTAATTTCATTCAAAAACTCAATTGTAAACCACTCACCCCGGACCTCATCCCGTTCATCAGAATGACACTCTGAATCTGAGCTAAGGTACAACTTGTCATTACCTGGGATGACAGGCAACACAAACTCATTAACCTTTTCAACTGCATCTAAAGTAGGTGCTAGTATAAATTTGTTTATTTAGTTGATTAAATCCTGTATTCCACTACTATGTATCATTGAATTGGGTAATAGATGTTTTGAAGATGCAATTACTTACCTTCATGTTGTGTCATGTTTCGTTTTTCTCTATCCCGTATATAGCGCTTTCGTCTTAGCCGTGCTTGTTGAGAAGCTGTCTGGGCCATGATAGGCTGGATAGGACATGGGAGATTGGTGACATCTCGAAAATGAAGCACACCTATTAAGTGTACAACAGGCATAAAATTATAAACCGGTTTAATCCGTATAGTAAAGACTAAAATTCCGGTAACAAAGATTCAGTTGTATCTGTAAATGTACCTTCACGATTCGGAGTCTCTGTTCCATCCTGATTAGAGAATAATCTAGTCGCTCCAATGGATTGAAATGTTGTGTTGTTTTGAACTTTACGCCTGTGTCGATTGACCGGAGGGGTTTGATTAAGTATATCAGGCAACTGAATAAAACCCGAACCCAGTTCTGATGCATGAGTACTACTTGTTCATAAACTACTGATCGGTTTCCAGGAATGTGACTTGAACTGTTTGAAATATCTAAGAGCAAATTGTGTTGAACTTTGTCAATAATAATATAACATTGCATTTGAATTCATAAGAGGGATTTACATTAGAATATATATGTCAGCAAATCTTACCTCTTGAATATTTACCTTTTTGTTTTTTTAGCAGTAACTATTGGCTATATTATGTGCTGTGTTTAAGCTGTAACGACACTCTGCATTTCCTGTTTTTAATCGACACCAGTAGATACGAAATGTTTATATACAAACAATGTTTTCCTAACATGCATACTTGAATAATCAAATAAAATGATATCCGGTGGTTGTTAATATATAGATAAAATACATAGGCAGTTCACATGTATATAAAATGATATCTCTCTCTCCCCTCTCAATCGCACCTCCCCCTCTCACTTCGCTTTCTCCCCCCCTTTCCTTTCATCATTTCTCAGTTCACATGTATCTAAATTCAGCTCACCATCAAAATCATGAACCCACCTTCTTCCACTTTCATTTCCTTTCCTTCTCTTTCCACGATATTGATACAAGGCAGTGATAACGAAGAAACCGCTCCCACGAAGTCGCCGCCGACGACTAAGAAGAATCTCTCATCGCCGTCGATCACGCAAGCCTCACCGCCGATGCTCCATTGAAGAAGTCTCTCGTTGACGGATGATGCTAGGTTCGTTTTCGTTTTTTGTTTTTTTTTGCAATTTCTTTCTCTCTCTTGGTTTTTCCTTCTTCTGGCTTTCCTTCTCTTCCGTTTCTGTGGATTTTTAAAACAAGGGAGTAGGGGAGGGTTTCAATCTGATATGAATATTGCTTATGTGTGTTTGAGGAAATGTCAGGCTTGGTTTAGGGAAGATTTAGGGGGTTTGTTGATGAGAAAAATATGTATCGTATTTTTCCTAAGCTTCTGTTGATTGACGGTATATATTGTTGATTAATATTCACCAATATTTCAGGATTTGTTCTTGGGTTTTAGTTTACTTATGTTTTTTGTGTATTGTTATGTTTTCTCGTTTAGGTTTTTGTGTTCTTATGTTGCTCTTCTTAGGTTTTTTGCTTTCCCTTAACTGGTTTTGATACTCTAACAAGTTAATTTTCTTTGTTTCATGTTTGGGGTTATGTTTAGTTAGGGTAATTAGTTACTGTGTTGTTAACAAATACTATAGCTTTGTGTCTCTCATCCAAATACAAGTTGTCATACTCTGAAATGATCAGGGGTGCTTTTCATTCAAAGAATATTCATTGATTGATTTGTGCCTTCCATTCTCTTTTATATTCAAAGCCAAATTATTAAAATATTGCTTATAAGGGGACTATATCTTTTTATATTAGGTCTTAAACACTGTTATATGCAACTTTCATTTGAATAAGCACCTAAATCTTTTACAATTGGAGCCTGCGGTTTGAAGGTTATCAGCTCATTCTTAGTCTTTTTTGATTGTTGTTTCATTGCTGTAATGGAAGTTTGGTTATGACTTCAAGTGAAGGAAGTAGCATTTCTAGAAACCTTGATAAAACACCAACATGGGCTGTTGCTTGTGTTTGCACCGTTTTCATCTTGATTTCAATCATTCTTGAGAGAAAAGTCTTCACAAAGTGGGAACGGTATGTCACCAATTGCAAATCTTTTTTTGCCCCTTCTTATTGTTAATTGTTATCACTGTTTCCCTTGGTTTTGTGTTTCACATTTGTATTAACTGTTCTTTCTAGATGGGATTTGATCTTTGTTTTTGTCCCATTTAGTTTAATTTGCTTCAATTTCAATTCATTTCTCTTTTACTGTTATCAAAGCTTCTGCCTTTGTTACTTGCACTTGTAGTTGTTGGTAGTTATATGATTTTGCTGTCATGTTATGTGCATTGTCTTTCATTTGTTGCTTTTGGGGAAGTTCTTTCTATGAGCAGCACTTACATACAGTATCGTAGGTGCTATACCTTCTGTTCTAGAGATAAAGTGTCGGTTCTTTATAACTCACATAACAATTGCTAATAAAAATTACACCCCACAGGTAGTTTCTAGCAGTTACCTAATTTATTATGTGAGGAACAACACCACCAGTACTTACCGTATCTTAGTTTTTTCCTTTTTTCTATTTATTTTTTGTTATTGCTCTATTAGTGTCATAATAAGCGAAATTTTAGGAATTTTTGAAGCTGAGGGGTTGTTTTGATTAGTTGAGGACTAACAAGTCTTTTGTATTTTGTCAGTGGTTAGAACAAAGGCATAAGAATGCTTTGCTTGAAGCTCTAGAAAAAGTCAAAGCTGGTAAGTTGTGAACTTATGTTATGATGTTTATGGACTCTTCTTGAATTGATTTTCTTTTACTGTCTTTGACCCTCTTTCAGATTTATGAGGAATAATAATGATGGTGATGATGGTTATTTCTTTCATTTGTTTTTATGCAGAGCTCTCTAATTTCTGGGAAAGTTGAAGTACAAGAATGAAAATGATTTTGTTCAAGACGTGAAAGCAAAGGACCTTCGGCAAATGTTTCTGGCTATGACAGAGGAGGTGATCTCTTTTACATAAAAGTTATTTGTCTCTTTCCCTGTGTATTATATGCTGAAATCAGCTTGGCAACTAATGAATTTGTCATTGCAGGTTCGTGTTATTACTGTTAAATTGGCAGATAGGTTACATAACATGCGCACTCTATCACATATGCCTCCACACAAACAGGTAATTTCCGTTGGATTGAATACTATTGCTATGAAGAACTGTTTTTTTTTTCTTTCAGTGGCCTTTATTGCATTCTTTTATTATCATTGATTTTCGTAGAAAAGTGACATAATGTTGATAGGGTTGAATAAGCCCTAGGTATTTATGCCATCAACATTATAACAGTATTGTCATTTTATCCCGTTATATGTATATCAAATGGGTTTAGTGTGTGATAAGCCTTGCTCCTAAATTTTTTTCTAACCTTAGCATAATTTGTACAGACTAGCATTGCGATGGAGACATTACAAGTATTTGCTCCTTTGGAAAAGTTGCTTGGGATGTATCAAATTAAGGTATAACATAATTGCACAGCTGCTAAGGACTTGCACATATTTTATAAAATAAAAAAATGACTTGCATACATGTTTTGTTCTTGCAATGCCATGAGTTGACCTATTTAGAAAAGAACCCATGGTATAATTATAAATACTTATTTTCAACATTATTAGGAAATTCCTGCATTTCATCACATTGAGGAAATTCTCTTACATCATGAGTGATAATTATAATTTTTATAATGCAGTCAGAACTGGAAAATCTATCATTTATGTACACAAATGCTGAAGATCATGCTAAAGTGAAGAGAAGAGTTGCAGACCTGTTCAAAGAACATGAGAAAAAACTTTTAGAGGTAATGCTGGTCAGCCTATCATAAATTTTTGCTCAAATAGACATGTAGAAACATTATTACTGCAATGCCACCTCACTCTATGTTCATTTATTAAACCTTTTTCTGGGAGATTGTGTATCATTGCAGTCCAGTGATTAACTTCTTTTATCCCGTTCTTGATAGGCAAACAAAATATTGTTAAAGAAAATCCAAGATGATCAATTCTTTGATGCTTTGGTTCTTGCGTGCCCGGGTTTACATAAAGGTCAGATTCGCATTGAACACTTTGCGCAGAACAAAACTAAATTTATTCTGCGTATGCTGTCTTTGCTGGGTTATTCATTTCAGGTTATGGTCGTTGGTGGTTACGGGTGTCTTATGGATGTTATCTCGCAGTTTGGCAGCCACATGTGCACATTTCGTTGCCGCTGTGTATAGCGAAGTTTGCAGATAGTCTGGAAAGCTGTAGAAAAGGGGCATCTGTGATTAGGATGCTGCAAAGCTATCTTGGTGCTGAATGCTTTCAGGTCAGTACTTGCCTAGGCGAACCTAAGTACAAGTGAGGGGGTTCTGAAATATTTTAAGAAGCACGCAATAGAATTTGTGCATACTACATTACATATAAAATAGAATATGGCTGAGTTATGTTATATGGCGGACTATTTGTGATCGAATAATACACTTTATCGCGTTGTGTTTGTCCTGAAAGAGAAACTCAGTCTTTATGGTCTAAAGATAATTTGTTCTATTTTTCAGTTTTATTATGGCAATTGATGAGATTAACAATGCTACAATTTTTATAAAATATATGCAGAAATCACATTGATCAGTAACATAAATGTACCTTTGTGAAGAAACAAAAAAATGCTCAATAAGTACCTTCTACATTTAAGAGTGTCTTCAGTATTTAGTTTTATATTTGCTTTTTTTCGGACCTCTATTTCTTAACATGTCTAAAACGCATGGCATCATTAATAGCAAAGATCTCGTCTCAATCACATTTAATGTGAGACCAGGTAATTACGCCTACACTAGCGGATACCACCCGGTTAGAGTTTGCATCACTACACCTAGGGTTTCTTGAATGACACAGTGTCATTGACACTCTTATAAATAGGGGTCTCCTGCATGGAGACTTGAAGTTATCAACCACTGCATACAGAGTAGATTTAATACTAACAAATATCAGTTTAGTGTTTTTACATTCATTAATACTGGAGCTCCTTTGCATCACACGCGTTGTATGGTATAACCGAGAAAGAAACAAAGTAAGAAAATACTATATCTAACATTTTAAGAGTGTCTTCAGCATTCAGCATTCAGGTGTATATTAGCTTTTTTTTTCAACCTCTATTTCATAACGTGTCTAAAACACAATGACATCAATAATATCAAAGATCTCGCCACGATCACATTTACTGCGAGACCACGCTTAAATTAGCGGAAACCACCATTGTTAGAGTTTGCATCACTACACCTAGGCTTTACTGAACAACACTCTTATAAATAGGGGTCTCCGGCGTTGAGACTTGAAGTTGTAAACCACCGCATACAGAGTAGATTTAATACTAACAAATATCAGTTCCGTGTTTTTATATTCGTTAATATCGGCGCTCCCCTTACATCGCACGAGTTGTATGGTATAACCGAGAAAGAAAAAAAGTAAGCAAATACTATATCTAACATTTTAAGAGTGTCTTCAGCATTCAGGTGCATATGAGCTTTTTTTCTCGACCTCTATTTCATAACGTGTCTAAAACGCAATGACATCATTATTAGCAAAGATCTCGCCATGAGCACAGTTACTGCGAGACCAGGTAATTACGTCTAAATTAGTGGAGACAACCACAGTTAGAGTTTGCATCACTACACCTAGAGTTTGTTGAACAACAATTTTATAAATAGAGGTCTCTGGTGTGTAGACTTGAAGTTGTCAACCACTGCATACAGAGAAGATTTAATATTAACAAATATCAGTATAGTATTTTTACATTCGTTAATCATAGGGCTCCCCTTGCATCACACAGGTTGTATGATATAACTGAGGAATAAACAAAGTAACCAAATACTATATCTAACATTTTAAGAGTGTTTTAAGCATTCAGGTGCATATTAGCTTTTTTCCGACCTCTATTTCATAACCTGTCTAAAACGCAATGACATCATTAATAGCAAAGATCTCGGCACTATCACAGTTACTGCGAGACCAAGTAATTACGCCTAAATTAGCGGAGACCACCACATTTAAAGTTTGCATCACTACATCTATGGTTTGTTGAACAACACTCTTACAAATAGGGGTCTCCGGCGCGGAGACTTGAAGTTGTCAACCACCACATACGAAGTAGATTTAATACTAACAAATATTAGTTTAGTATTTTATATTCGTTAATACTGGCGCCCCCTTGCATCGCACGGGTTGTATGGTATAACCGAGAAAAAAAAGTAAACAAATACTATATCTAATATTTTAGTACAAAAGCAGCACGATTTCATTTGCAACATTTTTATTATTTCGAATAAATATAATTTATTATATCACATTTCTGTTAATAACATACTAATAAAATTGTGAACTGACCATTCGGGTATCTGCTTTGGTTAGATCTGTTGTCCATAGTTCTTCTACTCAGATAATTAATCTCCAAGTCCAAGGTATCAACACAACCAGTTTTACTCATTTTCCCAATAAATCCACTGTCACTACATATCACGTCCACTTTCATGTTAGCAGTTCCATTGAACTTAAAAATTAGGAAATCCTTTTTCTTCAATCCATAATTCTCCACAAACTCTCTCCATCCATTAGTAAACCAAATGGATCCATGGATCGACAACCAATGCACTACCCACTTTATTTTGTCAAATTCAAGAAAACTAGGCGGATTTTTTAATGATCTTCCAAATGATGTAATGAATTTATCTGGGACTGCTTGTATAACGCAATACAATATTACATTGAATTTTTTTGGTTCAGACCATTGCTGGCTACCCACGGAGTTTCTCAACGCTTTCAACAAAAGACTAATCTCCTCTCGTGCTTAGGATCAAATTTCGCACTGGCCAACACCGAGTTTGTCAACTGCGGGAATCGAACCCGGGAGTAGGGGTGTTCAAAACCGAACCAAACCAATAGAAAACCGCAAACCGAACCAAACCAAACCGAAAACCGCAAAAAACCGCTTTTTATTGGTTTAGTTCGGTTCTTTTTTTCATTGCACCGCGTGGTTTGGTTCGGTTCGCGGTTTTGATTACAGAAACCGAACCAAACCAAACCAAACCGCACGTAACACTAAGACTTATTGACTTACAATCTTCCTTACTAACTTACTAGCCCAAATGCAACTAAAACCCAACTCTCACTCACTTACTAGCCCAACTACAATTAATTCTTTGACTCACTTAAAAATTACAATAAAACTTTTAATTCAAATTCTTTTAAACATTTTCTTAGCTATCTTAAAAGAATTAATAGAGCGTAATTTATATACTATATATATTTGAGTAGATTTTTTCTTAAAGATTTATGTTAGCCATTTTTTATGTTAGTTAATTTTAACTTCGTTTTAAATTATCTTTTGTCTTGGAAAAAACCGAACCAACCGAACCAATCCAAACCGCATTAGTTTGGTTTGGTTTGGTTCGGTTTTATTTTAGGAAGCCAACCGAACCAAACCAAACCGCATGTAGTTTTACCTTGCGGTTCGGTTCACTTTTTATCTCAAAACCGAACCAAACCACACCGCGAACACCCCCACCCGGGAGCACCGGGTTGACCCCCGTGTCCCATGGTAGATTAAGCCATTGGGAAAGTCGAAAGCAGTGAAGCATGGCTAGATGATGTCCCGCTTGATGATATTGAAGACTAGTTATTGCTTATGTAGTTTCCCTTATTTTAAGTGCTTTGATTATATGACTTGTATCCGTACTTAAAGTTGTATATCGTTTCCGCTTATATTTGTATTTTGGATATTGAACTTTAGGAAGGAGGCAAGGATGTTTAACTATGAAACTTAAGTAAATTATGTCATTCGTTTTGAAGTTTTAAATTATAAGTGATGCTTTGACCAAGTTCGTCAAAGCTGTTAGTATTGTTCAATGTCCATAAACAGGAATTACACTCTGATGTATGCTTGAAAGTACATTCTGGTATATCCATGTAGGTTTGATATATCGGGGTGTTACATTATGGTATCAGAGCAGTTCGACTTAGTCGGGCTTAGATAAGTTAGGCTCATTTGTGCCTTGAGTAAACTTGTTGTTTTTCTTCTTATAATGCTAAGAGATAGTGAGACTGATCAACTCAGTGCTTGGTGCATTATTTGCGGAACTATGGCTGGTGGCTCAAGGAATAATCAACCAACCGATCCGTACTCTGCTTGGATGCAGACCATGATAGAAGGGCAGCAAAAGATGACCGAATATATGTTGCAGCTGCGACAACAGGCTCATCAGCAACCTAATATGCAACCTCGTCCGGAAGATCCGAATAGAGCTTACTTCTGTTTCCAAAAGATGAATCCCCCAAGTTTCAAGGGAGGACCTGATGTGATGACATCTCATTACTGGCTGAATGTTATGGAGAAAATTTTCAGAACTCTTCAATGCAGTGAAGAGGAAAAAGCACTCTTTGCGGCTCATATGCTCGAAGAGGAAGCACAGACCTGGTGGACCAATGCTCATGAGCAGGTGGTGAGTCAGGGAACTTCTATTACCTGGTAGTGGGAATGCATTGGGCACGTACTTGAGCCCCAGAGTACATGGTTCGATTCCCACGGAAAACAAAAACTTCACAGGGGTGGAGAAGGTCATGAGTGCAGTTTTGAGGTAACCTACTAGAAAGAAAAGTGCCCAGGCTGTTACAAAAAAAAAGACATTTTTTTTGTAACAGCCCAACCCTTTTGCCTACTCATTTTCGGCTTATGGCATTGCCACTGTCACTCATGATCTTCTCCACCCCCCTGTGGAGTTTTTGCCTTCAGTGGGAATCGAACCATGTACCCTGGGGCTCAAGTAAAATCTCAATGCATTCCCACTACCAATTGAGCTACTAGATCAATCGGTAGTGGGAATGCATTGAGATTGTACTTGAGCCCCAGGGTACATGGTTCGATTCCCACAGAAGGCAAAAACTCCACAGGGGAGGTGGAGAACAGTGCCAATGCCATAAGCCAAAAATGAGTAGGCAAAAGGGTTGGGCTGTTACAAAAAGCTCAATTGGTAGTGGGAATGCATTGAACTTGTACTTAACCCCAGGTACAAGGTTCGATTCCCACGGAAGGTAAAAATTCCACAGCGGGGTGGAGAAGGTCATGAGTGCATCGCTGGGTAGCCTACTATAAAGAAAAGGGCCCAGGATGTTACAAAAAAGGCGCCTTTTTTGTAAAAGCCCGGCCCTTTTCTTTCTATTAGCTACCCCAGAGCTGTGCATCATGACCTTCTCTACCCCCTGTAGAGTTTTTGCCTTCCGTGGGAATCGAACCATGTACCCTGGGGCTCAAGTACACGCTCAACGCATTCCCACTACCAATTGAACTAGTTTCCCTTATTTTAAGTACTTCGATTATATGACTTGTATCCGTACTTAAAGTTGTATATCGTTTCCGCTTATTTTTGTATTTTGGATATTGAACTTTAGGAAGGAGGCGAGGATGTTTAACTATGAAACTTAAGTAAATTATGTCATTCGTTTTGAAGTTTTAAATTATAAGTGATGCTTTGACCAAGTTCGTCAAAGCTGTTAGTATTGTTCAATGTCCATAAACAGGAATTACACTCTAATGTATGCTTGAAAGTACATTCTGGTATATCCACTAGGTTTGATGTATCGGGTGTTACATTATGGTATCAGAGCAGTTCGACTTAGTCGGGCTTAAATAAGCTAGGCTCGTTTGTGCCTTGAGTAAACTTGTTGTTTTTCTTCTTATAATGCTAAGAGATAGTGAGACTGATCAACTCAGTGCTTGGTGCATTATTTGCGGAACTATGGCTGGTGGCTCAAGGAATAATCAACCAATCGATCCGTACTCTGCTTGGATGCAGACCATGATAGAAGGGCAGCAGAAGATGACCGAATATATGTTGCAGCTGCGACAACAGGCTCATCAGCAACCTAATATGCAACCTCGTCCGGAAGATCCGAATAGAGCTTACTTTTGTTTCCAAAAGATGAATCCCCCAAGTTTCAAGGGAGGACCTGATGTGATGACATCTCATTACTGGCTGAATGTTATGGAGAAAATTTTCAGAACTCTTCAATGCAGTGAAGAGGAAAAAGCACTCTTTGCGGCTCATATGCTCGAAGAGGAAGAAGCAGACCTGGTGGACCAATGCTCATGAGCAGGTGGTGAGTCAGGGAACTTCTATTACCTGGTAGTGGGAATGCATTGGGCACGTACTTGAGCCCCAGAGTACATGGTTCGATTCCCACGGAAAACAAAAACTTCACAGGGGTGGAGAAGGTCATGAGTGCAGTTTTGAGGTAACCTACTAGAAAGAAAAGGGCCTAGGCTGTTACAAAAAAAAAGACTTTTTTTTTTTTTGTAACAGCCCAACCCTTTTGCCTACTCATTTTCGGCTTATGGCATTGGCACTGTCACTCATGATCTTCTCCACCCCCTGTGGAGTTTTTGCCTTCAGTGGGAATCGAACCATGTACCCTGGGGCTCAAGTAAAATCTCAATGCATTCCCACTACCAATTGAGCTACTAGGTCAATCGGTAGTGGGAATGCATTGAGATTGTACTTGAGCCCCAGGGTACATGGTTCGATTCCCACAGAAGGCAAAAACTCCACAGGGGAGGTGGAGAACACTGCCAATGCCATAAGCCAAAAATGAGTAGGCAAAAGGGTTGGGCTGTTACAAAAGCTCAATTGGTAGTGGGAATGCATTGAACTTGTACTTAACCCCAGGTACAAGGTTCGATTCCCACGGAAGGTAAAAATTCCACAACAGGGTGGAGAAGGCGCCTTTTTTTGTAAAAGCCTGGGCCCTTTTCTTTCTATTAGCTACCCCAGACCTGTGCATCATGACCTTCTCTACCCCCTGTAGAGTTTTTGCCTTCCGTGGGAATCGAACCATGTACCCTGGGGCTCAAGTACATGCTCAATGCATTCCCACTACCAATTGAGCTAGTAGTTCAATTGGTAGTGGGAATGCGTTAAGCGTGTACTTGAGCCCTAGGCTACATGGTTCGATTCCCATGGAAGGCAAAAACTCTAAAGGGGGTAGAGAAGGTCATGTTGTACGGTTTTGGGGTAGCCTACTAGAAAGAAAAAGGCCCAGGCTATTACACGATGCATATTATTTTGATGACTTCGGTACGATGCAACTATAGGAATAGAAACTTTAGTCTCTAGAATTGTCTATGGTCAAATAGAAATTATGTAAAAATTATGTAGTTGTGTTTCTTTTTAAATTCTAGTGGAAATGTTGAAATTAAGCGAAGTGATGAAGGCTTGGGTTGTTGGCTCCTGGATATTTAAGTCAGAAAGATGCAGGTTTTATTTGTTTATGGAATGTCTGAAAAATAGAGGAGACTCTACTGAATTTTTGCAGATGTTGTAATTGTAAATGTGAGTTAGGCTTGCCAAGTTATGACGAGTTAGTCTTAGATTGTGCGCCGGTCATGGTCTAAGATTGGGTCGTGACAAAGGTGGTATCAGAGCCTAGGTTTGAAGGTCCTGTAGCTGCATCATTTTATGATTAATTGTAGAGTCTTATTTGTAATTTGTGTACCCTAGCGCATTTTACAAATAAGAAGCTATGATTGCCCACTATCGCACTGAAGTTTGTTATCGCATTTGATATATTCATCCCTTTTCCTAAATCTAGATTTTGTCTCCGGTGGATATGCCACCGAGAATTTCACCTAGTAGAGAGCATACTATTTCTGATGAGGCTTTCACACAGATGGTGGAGTTGGCTGCATCTTGACTTCGTGATGTTGATAGAGAATGGTGTGAAAGTATGCTATTTGCTAGACTAGTTGGATTACCTTCTTTGGAGTAGGATGAGTTTGTTAGGCGATTCTTGGCACAATTTCTCCCTCGAAGTATTAGACATAGCAAAGCACGAGAGTTTGATATTCTTATGTGCAAACAGAATATGTCAGTGATGGAGTATAATGTTCAGTTTATGCGGCTAGCAGGATATGTACCACATCTGGTAGACTAAGCAACTCATAGTTCATAGATTTATTGATGGCTTGAAGAGTTATTTGTTTAAGGCAATTGTAGGCCACATTGACATGACTTATGAGGAGGTCTTGAATAGGGCCTTAACTATTGAGCGGGGAAATAGAGATAGAAGCCAGGGACAAGTTGGTGGAGGACAGACTCGTATCTTTGCTTTGACTCGTCAGGATGCTCAGACATCCAATGTTGTTGTGACATATATGCAGTTCTTGAATGGATCTTACTTCTCCTCCTTCTTCTAAACTCTTTGTTTACTTATCTCATCACAATTTTGCCAAATGTTTTGACCTAAAACCACCTTGTTTTTTTTGTGTTCAAGAGTTGATCTCGATACAAATTTTCACAATGACTTGTTTGGTAGACTCATGCAGCTAAAATTTCAAAGCTTAGTTACAGTCCAAATCATTAAAGGTTGACTGAAACAAACAACATGTGTGAGAATTGCTTGGCTTTTAGACCAAACAATCATGGAAAAAAAGACTCATTTGAAATAAGACAAAGATAGGATTGATTTGCTTTCATGGACTAGTCATGAAGATGAAAAGAATGTTAACAAGTGCTCTGGCTGCAATGAGAGTTTGAGTAGTCATCTTTACTCTTCTTATTTGCTAATAAAACCTTCTTAGGGTGATTATGAGAATTATCCAAGTATAGAATCCCTTGCTGTGGAATCAATAGAAGAAGAAAAAGAATGTGATACTTTCTGATCATGAAGAGGTAGTACTAGTAGTAGATGAGCATCAGATACTTTCTGATATTGGAAGTTTATACTTAGAGGGGTCAGAGAGGATCGATCGAGTTCCGTCCCAAACTTGTATTCTGATGAAAATGATGCTGAAAAGGATACTGAAAAGGATGATAAGAAATATGATTATGATCTTGCCATTACAAAATTATCATCCAAGTGATGCTGATAATTTTATTTTGTGAATTTGTTGATGCTCCAATTATGCAGGGCTCATATTGGAAAGATAGATCACTTGAAATCATCAATACGCACTGTGATAGCCATTATTTAATACATGTCAAGTTTATGGATTCTATTACTTTTTGAATTTTGAATCTTGCATATTGAATGAGGATTTGGAGGAGGTAGAGCAGAATATTCAGACTTTTGCTACTGGGTCAGCAATTGAAGTACAATCAAGTACTTCAGAAGAGGAAGTATTACTGATAATGGACGAGAGTGTAGAAAAAAAAACATGATCAATCTTGAAAGCTTTGAAAAATTTATCACTTTGGAAGATGAAGGGTCAAAGAAGAATTTTGTAGTTGAAGTACATCCATAAGATGATCTACCTCGATCTCAAGAATCGATCGGTGAATGCGCACAAGAAGATGAGTCCCAATCAAGTGATGATGCATACCAAAAGATCAATCTTCAGCAAGTGAGGATGATTCCGAAATTTCTAATGCATTTGAGGATTTCACTGCTCAGAATAATCTATGTCCAAATAAAACAGTTGCAAATGCTAATGTATATGCTGAGATGATTGAGAAACCAATATTAGTTGAAAAAAAACATGAAGAAACAAGTCATCAATCATCAAAGTGTTCAGACTCTTGTGATGTAGAAGAAGATAAACTTCCTGAAATTCCCAGATCTGCAGATGGCCTTCACTTCCTGAAAGGGAATTAATGCTCTTTGAGAAAAGAGAATCAGGAGCAGAAATTTTGGAGATGGTAGTGTTGCAAGTGAGGTAGAACCCAGCAATCCGCTATTAACATTTAAACGTCTAAGAGCCGCAATGCAGATGGAAGCACTACAATATCAAAGAATGATGGAAGAACAAGCAGAATATGATCAAGGAGCCTTACAACTTTTGAATGATTTAATAATGAAAAGAGAGAAAGAGAAGAGAGAACTTGAGAAGGAATTAGAAGAGTATAGGCAATAGGTTATGGATTATGAGGCAGAGGATAATTTAAGAGTGTTGAAAAAATGAAGAGAATGAAGAATGGAAGTATAAGAAGTAGAAAATTTTCTTGTTCTTGTTGCAGTTGCAACACTGATGACTTATCTATCTTAACCATGAAGCAAGGGTAAAAGAAGAACAAGAAGATAATAATGCAACATCTGAAATAGTTTCTAAATTGAGGGAGATTGCATTAGATTGTCTAAAGCATGTAAGCACACTTGATAGTACCTTGTAAGAATTTGAGGAAGAAAAAGCTTATATTCTAGATCGGTTAAAAGTATTAGAAGAGAAGATAATTTCTTTGGAAGAGAATGAGAAATTCCTTGATAGCATAAAGCTGATTGAGAGTACATCAACACATGGTGACACAAACTTGAATGAGAAGTGCAATTTTAGCAGTCCAGAGGAATACTCTAATAGATTTTCGAATGATAAACATTTTCCAAGAAAAACAATGAGTTCATTAGCAAAGAGGTTACTCTCATACTTAGATGCAGGTGATGAGAGTGAGAATGAAGAAACTTATGCATCTGATAGACAATTCGAAAGTGAGTCATTTGATATGCAAAACTCAGTTTCCATAAGTGAAATGGATAATAGTATGGGAGGGTGCATTAAAGAGGAAGTTGATCGTGTTTATGAGAGGCTACAAGCTCTCAAAACAAATAGGGAGTTTCTGTATTAGTGCTTGGGCTCCATAAAGAATGGTGGAGGTAAAGGAATTGATCTTTTTTTAAGAAATCTTGTAACATCTTCGTGATCTTAAAGTTGTTGAACTCTGCATGAAGAACTTGAGTAATGATCCGATACAGTGAAGTTGCATTCACCAACCAAAAGCATGTAGCCATAAGGCTACTTTGTTGGAGGTTGTAAAATCCATTTCTTCGATATGTTGGAACTCGATCAGATCCGAGCATTGCTTTTCACCCTCAAGCAGATGGCCAGTCTAAAAAACAATACATATCTTAGAAGATATGTTTCGAGCGTGTGTGAGATCAATTATTACTCCAAATGGAATTTGCCTATAGTAGTAGTTATCAATCTAGTCTACAAATAGCAACATTTGAGGCATTGTATGGGAGACGTTGTAGATCACCAATTGGTTGGTTTGAAGTTGGGAAGTCTAAACTTGAAGGTCGAGATTTGATTCAGGAAACAATTGAGAAAGTCAAGATAATTTGAGATCGTTTGGTGATGGCTCAACTCAAAGTAGACAAAAGTCATATGCATATCGAAGGAGACGACATTTGGAGTTTAGTGTTGGAGAACTTGTGTTCATATGCGTGTCTCCGTTGAAAAGCATTTTGAGGTTTGGAAGGAAAGGTAAGCGAAGTCCGGGATTTATCGGACATGTTGAAATTTTAGATAAAGTGGGGCAAGTGGCCTACCGTTTAGCCCTTCCATCTGATCTCTCAGATGTTAACCACAGTTTTTCATGTATCGATGCTTCGGAAGTATGATTCTAATCCCTCTCATGTTACTCAACACCAATCAGTAAAAATTAAGAAAATCTCAACTATAATGAGTAGCCAATATCTATAGTGGGCAGATGCATCAGGCGCTTGCGGTCTAAGTATACCACTTCTGTAAAACTGGTTTGGCAAGGGTCAAGTGGTAACTAGATGAAATGGGAACCAGAGTCAATTATGAGTGAGAAATACCCTCACTTGTGTGAATCCAAAGGTTAGAATCACTTTAAGAATTCGAGGACGAATTCTCTAAAGGGGGGAAGAATGAAACAGACCATTTTATTTAAAGTATAATAATAATAATAATGATAATAATAATAATAAAAGAAATAATAATAATAAAACAAAAGGGGTGGGGTGTCTATCGGATAACACCCACTCTCCCCATTTTATTTCTTCTTTCCCTTTCCCGTAACCCATTCCTCCTTAAATAAATGAGATAATGATCCATCTCTCATTCAACTAGCTTCTTCCAATAGTGAGTGCTTTTCTCCCTCTTCCATCTTATTTCTTATAATTTCCATCCTAATTTCTACAACTATGGAGAATGCAAGCTTACGGAGGTTTTTGAGTGGGTATTGGAAATTACTCATTCTTGGATATATATTTTGTTCCTTGGAATTATTGGAGGTAAAATTCTATTACCCATTAGTTTTAGAGTTGATATTGAGTATGAATGAGTAGTAGGGTTGTTTAGGATACCATGCTCTAGCTTTTCTATGGATTCCTTTGAAACCCTAAATTTAATAATTTGGGGCTTTTTGTTCAATTGTTGTGTTTATCGTTAATATGACCTTAAGTAGATTTGTGGATGGCTGAAACTATTTTTGTTGGTGGTTAGATGCTGTGGAAAGCAATTTGATGGCTCCTCTTGAAGGCATGGGAAGAGATTAGTTCCTTCTTCATAGTTGTGAGTAGCTAATTTACAATGTAGCGTTGATTTTTAAATATAATTTTTATGGGAGAAGCAATAAATTTCTTAAATAAAATTTGTCTACAAATGAGTTGAAACCTTGTTTCTATTTTATGTGTTCCAATTGTTGTTATGGTTGCTATTGTTGTTATGGATGTTGTTGTGGTTGTTGTTGAATACCGTTTGCTGCAACAAAGAGATAATGCAGCCTATGGGCTAAATGTTCATAGTCCTTTTGTTGTCTGTTTGCTGCAACGAAGAGAGAATGCAGCCTGTGAGTGAAATGCTCATAGCCCTTTAAGATTACCGTTTGCCGTGACGAAAAAATAATACGGCTTATGATTACCGTTTGTCGTGACGAAGAAATAATACGGCCTATTATTACCGTTTGTCACAACGAAGAGAAAATGTGGTCTATGTGCACATAGTAGAAATACGTTATCTTGCTTGTGAATTATGATATTGATGATATGAGACATGTTGATGAGTTTGAAGCCTATCTCAATTGTGGTTTGATGATGTATGTTTTGTTTCTTGGTTATAAGCTTCTTTTAATTTGAAAACACTCGTGCATTTCCTGCTTCTTCTTCCTGTCCACTTTGTTTATTGTGCTCTCCACTGAGTCTTTGTGATTCACCCTATCGTTTCTATATTTTTTTCTTCAGATTGGCAGATATCAGAGAAGATTGTCCCTGGGGTCTATTGTTCAACCCATGACTTATTGCATTTTGGGTAGGTCTCATCTTAAGCGATGCATATTATTTTGATGACTTCGGTACGATGCATCTATAGGAATAGAAACTTTAGTCTCTAGAATTGTCTATGGTCAAATAGAAATTATGTAAAATTATGTAGTTGTGTTTCTTTTTAAAATCTAATGCAAATGTTGAATTTTAGCGAAGTGATGAAGGCTTGGGTTGTTAGCTCCTGGATAGCTGCTTTTAATTTAAAAACACTCGTGCATTTCCTGCTTCTCCTTCCTGTCCACTTTGTTTATTGTCCTCTCACTGAGTCTTTGTGACTCACCGTATCGTTTCTATATTTTTTTCTTCTTCAGATTGGCAGATATCAGAGTAGATTGTCCCTAGGTCTATTGTTTAATCCAGGACTTATTGCATTTTGGGTAGGTCTCATCTTAAGCGATGCATATTATTTTGATTACTTCGGTACGATGCAGCTATAGGAATAGAAACTTTAGTCTCTAGAATTGTCTATGGTCAAATAGAAATTATGTAAAATTATGTAGTTGTGTTTCTTTTTAAAATCTAGTGCAAATGTTGAAATTAAGCGAAGTGATGAAGGCTTGGGTTGTTAGCTCCTGGATATTTAAGTCAGAAAGATGCAGGTTTTATTTGTTTATGGAATGTCTGAAAAACAGAGGAGACTCAACTGAATTTTTGTAGATGTTGTAATTGTAAATGTGAGTTAGGCTTGCCAAGTTATGACGAGTTAGTCTTAGGTTGTGCGGCGGTCATGGCCTAAGATTGGGTCGTGACACCGATTATACTGAGTTTGAAAGCACAATCGTCTGATTTTTGATCTAACGACTTTGAAATGCCGACCGCGTGAATGTGTGGAACATATGACAAAATTGAATCGAATTTTTGATATTTTAGTTCATTTAGTTTTCATTCTCTGACTCGTCTTTGTTTTTTTGGGTCTCGATAATATTCTTTAGGCATTTGAGAAGTCGTGGAATGAGGAATGTTCTAAAGGGCGTGTTCTCATGGTACCTAAAAAGAGAGTTTATCATCTAAAGCCAATAACATTTTCAGGTCCACATCACCCCAATACTGCATTTAAGGTAACATATGTACAAACATTCATTAGCAATTTATATAGTAGAAACGTTTAATAGGAAATTAAGTTGGCACTAATAGAGCTCACGTGGCCATGACAGAGTCTACGTGCCATCTATCTGGTGACAATTTGGTCATTTAAGATTACTGTCATGTAACAATTTGGTCATTTAAGATTACTGTCATGTAACAATTTGGCCTCTAAGCGGACGCTATTAGCGTCCATTTAGCGCCCGCTTGTCTCACGCTAGGTAACCTTTTTTTTTTATTTGGTAAAATAAATATTAGAGTCGGCTTTGACCGACGCTAAACGTGGACGCAAAATATTTTTAAAAATATCACACGGGTAGCGTCCGCTAAGCCCACACTTCCTTCAATTTTTTTTGGGAATAAAACCCTAAAATTCCTTTGGGTTTTTTTGTACCCCCCTATTATACCATGTACCCCCATAAATCACCAAACAGACGATTTTACCCCTGATTCCTCAAAAAAATTCCGGAAACACATAATTCCGGAACACATTTTTTGACTTCCGGAATTACGTCAAAACACATAAATCTGGAACACATTTTTTGACTTCCGGAATTATGTTGTTTGGGGTAATTCCGGAAATCTTTAAAAAAATGTGTTCTGGAATTACTCCCTTCGTCTCAAAATAACTGTCCTGTTTGGAATGTTTTTTTGTCCCAAATTATCTGTCACTTTAGAATCCCAATACAACATTTACTATCCTTTTCCAATAATACCCTTAGACTTTCCTTTTTCTAATATTTACTTTTTGCTGTCAAAAGAAAAGCATCCGTATTTGTAATTGAAGTTTCCAAAGCTCACCATCATTACTTTTAGCCGTAAAAAAATATCATGGCTGACAATTGATATTGAGTATATGGAGTGATATGACTATACCACACTTCTTCTTTCTTCAAAAAAAAATCCCACTTCTTCCAGAATAAAATCCGTCAACTATACGTCTATACTTCTTCTTTCTTCATAAATAAAAACCACACTTGTTCCAGAATAGTATATGGAGTGATATGGATACAAAAAGTGTTGAAAATTTCATGGATTCAATAAACCTAGTGGGAGACTCAATGGATGTAGAGAGAGTGGAAGACTCCATAGATTTGGGAGAAGTGGTGGCAGACTCAATGGATGATGAAGAGGGAGTTGAAGACTCCATAGATTTTGGAGAAGTGGTGGCAGACTCAATAGATGTAGAAAGAGTTGAAGACTCCGTGGATTCAGAGACAATCTCTATGGAAGAAAATGAGGTAACTTTAGAGCTTGACTTGAATATGCCAGCAGAACTAGAAGTTGATTTACATGGACTAGATTTGAATATGCCGGGAGTGGCAGAACATGAAATAGATTTGAATAAGTTTCCAGCGGATGAAAACGATAATGAAGTAGTTAGGTTGATGCAATATTGAAAATGGTTTGCCTTGTATTGATACAATATTCATACTTATATAGAAAAATTAAGGAGGGAAAATAAAAGATTTGAGTACATGTTTAAATGATTATGAAAAGAAAATTGAGAGGGAAAAGTGAATTTTTGTTTAATGCTCCCAGTTGAAACTAGAAATTGAGTGAATTAAAAAAAAGTTGATTAACAAAAAAGTTGAATGAATAAAAAAGAAATCATGAAAATAAGGTGCACATCAGCTGCACTTCTTTTTTGAGAAGAAACATCACTTCTACTCCTATCTCACGTAATCATAATGAGGAAAAAAGCCAATAAAAAAATGGGTTTGTTTTGTTTTAATCAAGAAACAAAATAATCATACCCCTAAGTATTTTAGTCTAAATATATTTTTTCACCATAAAATTTAGCACATCCAATTATTTTCTTAATACCCGTGCATAACCTTAAACGACAGTTATTTTGAGACGGAGGGAGTACCTCAAAAGGCTGGAAAACTTTAGTTTAAAACATTCTGAAATCACCTCAAAAGAGGTATTTCTAGAAAGTTTTAAATTTTTTAAGGGGTATTTTGGACATTAAATAGGTTATGGGGGGTATAAGGGAGAAAGGGTAAAAAAAAACCCAATTCCTTTTCCTTTCTCTATTCATTTCCCGCAAAACATTTCCCCTCCTTATTCATTTCCCGCAAACATATCCACCGAAAACCCTAACTCTCTCAATGGAAAACTCTCTTCTTCTCGTCGCTGCTAGTCGCTAGTTGCTGCTCATCGTTGCTAGGTTCTGCGGTAAGCTCTTCTTCTCTTGATTTCGTTTGCTCCTTCTCTCCATCGCTGCTAGTCACTACTTTTTTGATTTGATTTCAGAGAAAATAACTGTGTTTTGTGGGTGTGTTGTTGTACGTGGTCTCTTTCTTTTCGATTTGATTTCAGAGAAAAGAACCGGTGTGTTGCTAGGTTCTGTGGTAAGCTCTTCTTCTCTCCATATCGTTTGCTCCTTCTCTCCATCGCTGCTATTTACTACGTTTTCGATTTTATTTCAGAAACAGAACTGTGATTTCAGAGAAAAGAACTGTGGTAAGGTCTCTTTCTTTTCTTTTCTTTTTTGTGTTTTGTTATCTTCCTTTTCTTTCTTCCCATTTATTGTTTGTTTGATTGATTATTTGAATGAATAAAAACATGTTTTAGATTTCTTGCATGTTTTGTCTTCTGATTGAAGGCTTTGAATTTTGAATGGAGATGGGTGTTTGTGTTTGAGAATGTGTAAAGAGATTTTAGATTGAGATTGAGAGAGAGGATGGGATGAGACCAGATTTCGAAGAATGGGATGAGTGGGAAGAGTTACATAACTGTCTGAAGTTAATACAACCTACTAAGTAAGTATGCCAGTTTGCTATCTCTAGTTAGCCTGACCATATACAGTCAGTATTAGAGTTAGTCCTGTAACTAACTTAGTCTTTGGTAACTGGTAACTGCCTGAGTTCCTCATATATAAGGACTCTCTGTATTCTGTAATCAATCAATGAGACAGTTATTCAAATCCACTTTCTGTTACTCTAATAGTAAATGGCTATGTACAGTTCAACTAGAGCTGTCAAAACAGCCCAAGCCCCTTAGTCCAGCCCCCTAGCCCACTTGCTTAAGCCCCTAAATTTTAAGCCCCTAACAGATGCTTGCGATTCTTCTCTGGGTTGTCTCTCTCAAATGGTATTTCGATTCTCCTGATCTCCATCTCTGTCTCTGTTTCGATCGCGATTCTTCTCTCATCTCTATTTTTCTATCTATGCTTTGTTATTGTTATTCGATTTATTTTGCTTCTGGGTATTTCGTTTCTGGGTTTTGAGCAATTTATTTTGCTTCATTTGGATGGTTGATTACTTGATTTTTTTAGAGTTGATATGAGCAACAACTCAATGAATCTAAATTTACTGAGAAGCCCTTTTCAGTAATTTCACTTCTCGATGAGAACTCATTCTGAGCTTCTTTAGAATCCAAAGTAATTTATAATTTGCTTTTGGAAACATCAATACAGAAATTGTTTCAAAGTAATTTATTATGGGGATGCTTCTGAATGAAACAGTAAATGGGGGTTTCTGATTTTCAGTAGAACTCATTTGTTGAATATTCAAATTAATGTGAGTGGAATACTTTTGGGTCAATATAAAAAAAGGCTTTAGTCCCTATTATGAGAATTCTGTTTTTCTTGAAAAACTAAGAGGATTTGATGTTTTGCCATGCTTATTGTATGCTCTCTTTTTTCAGAATAACTTGGTTCATCAGTGTCATTGAATAGCATCTTTAGGGATCATTTGATTGGTAAATCTTCTTTATTCCGCTACATCAAATTGTTTGAGTGGTTGCCTCTTTTGGCCTTTTGGGTGGTACGCAAACTGAAACTGAAATTGCTGGCAGTGCCTCTTTTGATATATTTTGTTGTTTTTGGGTAATCTTTTGAAGGCTCAGTGCTTCTTACTTTGATCACTTTGCAAATGTAATACTTTGTCTACTACAGATATTGGAAGGTGCTGTGATGACCATTTATATTTTTATTTGTTTGTCATATCAATCAAGTGATAATAAAAAAGCACTTCTAGGGACTGGCTTAGGCCCACAAAGGTGGGTTGGCTATTTCTCTATTTTGTGCAAAAAAGTTGAAATTCGGGGCCTCTGTAGTTGTAATCTCTTCAATCATGGCCCTCCTTCACTCAGGATTGTGTAAATTCTGATTCATAGACGTTGCTAACTTGAAACTATAGTTCTTATAGTTTAGATTGAGATTTGGTAGCTGAGCATCTAAGCATGGTCTAGTTGATGAGGGGCCAGTGAGGAGGTGACTAAAAGAAAAAACAATCTCAATGAATGAAACATTTCTAGATATACTCCAAATGGATAGCCCAGAAAAATATAGGAAATCAACCTTGGGGATCAATTTAGAATTGTGGAGCCTTAACTCAAGTATCCAAAGGTTTTGAGAGTCATTTAGTTAGGTGGCTTTCCAACAACATTGTGAGAATCACAGCAATTTATGAGATTCATAAGGTGAACTGATACTGAAATTAGTAGTTGGTGTGCAATTTATGAGAATCATAGCATTGTCACAACATTGGTTTCATTTGTTAGATAGCCTCTGCTGCTACAAGTATTAACCATCTTTCATCTTTTTGTGGACAGGGTACTCATGGGTTTGAGAATATATTCTCCGTTGTGCTTTTTGCTGCTCATTCCAGCTGCAATCATGATAATAATTTTAGTAGCGCGCCACAGGCCCCGCCTGCCCCACCGGGCCTGCCTGCCCCACCGGGCCTGCCTGCCCCACCGGGCCCGCCTGCCCCACCACCAATTCCGCCTCACAAATATAGTTTGAATCATTACTTATTGGTCCTTCAATGGCCAATAAGTTATTGTCAGCTCAATCCTTGTAATAGTCCCATACCCCTTGAATTCACAATTCATGGGGTATGGCCTCAAACAAGAAATTGGAATAGCCTTGTGAATTGTCATGCAAACGATTATTTCCCACCAAAAGCATCAAAACGTGTAAGTTTAGAAATTATTTAAATTAGTTTGTATATGCATTCATTTTTATCGTAATGTAATTTTTTTTAATTTTATTTGTCAGTTCCTTCGCTCCCTTAAGGAGCTCTACTATGTGTGGCCTAACCTTGGAGGCAAGGCTGAAGATTTCTGGTCAAAGCAGTGGCTGAAGCATGGCACATGTACCACATACAACACAAAAGGAAGGTCGAAAGAGTATTTTATTTTTGCTCTTAATTTGTATAAAACTCTTAAACTTTCTACTCATGAACTCATTGATAAAGGCTATTGTCCTCAAAGAAAGGATCGTTATAAATATAAAGAGATCTTAGCTGTATTGGAGTGTGTAACAAATGTTACACCAGAATTACGCTGTACAGCTAATAGTGCACAGTCTGGCGGTGGTTTTAACCTTTTGGAACTTTGGTTCTGCGTGGATTCTATGGGTAAGTTTTTTCACTGTCCAAACCCGGCTAGCAATTGCCCCAACCATTTATATTGGCCTGATGTTGTGCTCTAAGAGGATCTGGTGAATCGCAGTAGCGAATTGGTATGTTTTATTATTATTATTATTATTATTATTTGAAAATTTTCAATTCTTGTATTTTAATGTGTTTTAAAATTCAAGAATTGAAGTTAAGTGAAGTTAATTGAAGTTAATTGAAGTTAAGATACTAGTACTAGACATTCATAATATTCAGAAGGATGTGAAATATTAACTTGAAAAGTCAAAACAACATAACGATCAGAGGAGTCAGAAAAAATCAGAGGAACCATCAATTCTCTTGTAGAGTCATCATGCAATAATAACGCTAGAGAATTGATGATTCCTCTGATCTTTTTGACTCCTCTGATTGTTATGTTGTTTTGACTTTTCAAGTTAATATTTCACATCCTTCTGAATACTATGAATGTCTAGTACTAGTATCTTCACTTAACTTCAATTCTTGTATTTTAAAACACATTAAAATACAAGAATTAAAAATTTTCAAATAATAATAATAATAAAACATACCAATTCGCTACTGTGATTCACCAGATCCTCTTGGAGCACAACATCAGGCCAATATAAATGGTTGGGGCAATTGCTTTGGACAGTGAAAAAACTTACCCATAGAATCCACGCAGCACCAATGTTCCAAAAGGTTAAAACCACCGCCTGACTGCACTATTAGCTGTAATTCTGGTGTAACATTTGTTACACTCTCCAATACAGCTAAGATCTCTTTATATTTATAACGAACCTTTCTTTGAGGACAATAGCCTTTATCAATGAGTTCACCAGTAGAAAGTTTAAGAGTTTTATACAAATCAAGAGCAAAAATAAATTAGTTTTTCGACCTTCCTTTTGTGTTGTATGGGGTACATGTGCCATGCTTCAACCACTGCTTTGACCAGAAATCTTCAGCCTTGCCTCCAAGGTTAGGCCACACATAGTAGAGCTCCTTAAGGGAGCGAGGGAACTGACAAATAAAATTAAAAAAATTACATTATGATAAAAATGAATGCATATACAAACTAATTTAAATAATTTCTAAACTTACACGTTTTGGTGCTTTTGGTGGGAAATAATCGTTTGCACGACAATTCACAAGGCTATTCCAATTTATTGTTTGAGGCCATACCCCATGAATTGTGAATTCAAGGGGTATGGGACTATTACAAGGATTGAGCTGACAATAACTTATTGGCCATTGAAGGACCAATAAGTAATGATTCAAACTATTTTTGTGGGGCGGAATTGGTGGTGGGCAGGCGGGCCCGGTGGGGCAGGCGGGGCCTGTGGCGCAGGCTGAGGATTCATCATTGCAGCTACTAAAATTATTATCATGATTGCAGCTGGAATGAGCAGCAAAAAGCACAACAGAGAATATATTCTCAAACCCATGAGTACCCTGTCCACAAAAAGATGAAAGATGGTTAATACTTGTAGCAGCAGAGGCTATCTAACAAATGAAACCAATGTTGTGACAATGCTGTGATTCTCATAAATTGCACACCAACTACTAATTTCAGTATCAGTTCACCAACTACTAACAAGTCTTTTTGTATTTTGTCAGTGGTTAGAACAAAGGCATAAGAACGCTTTGCTTGAAGCTCTAGAAAAAGTCAAAGCTGGTAAGTTGTGAACTTATGTTATGATGTTTATGGACTCTTCTTGAATTGATTTTCTTTTACTGTCTTTGACCCTCTTTCAGATTTATGAGGAATAATAATGATGATTATTTCTTTCATTTGTTTTTATGCAGAGCTCTCTAATTTCTGGGAAAGTTGAAGTACAAGAATGAAAATGATTTTGTTCAAGATGTGAAAGCAAAGGACCTTCGGCAAATGTTTTTGGCTATGACAGAGGAGGTGATCTCTTTTACATAAAAGTTATTTGTCTCTTTCCCTGTGTATTATATGCTGAAATCAGCTTGGCAACTAATGAATTTGTCATTGCAGGTTCGTGTTATTATTGTTAAATTGGCAGATAGGTTACATAACATGCGCACTCTATCACATATGCCTCCACACAAACAGGTAATTTCCGTTGGATTGAATACTATTGCTATGAAGAACTGTTTTTTTTCTTTCAGGGGCCTTTATTGCATTCTTTTATTATCATTGATTTTCGTAGAAAAGTGACATAATGTTGATAGGGTTGAATAAGCCCTAGGTATTTATGCCATCAACATTATAACAGTATTGTCATTTTATCCCGTTATATGTATATCAAATGGGTTTAGTGTGTGATAAGCCTTGCTCCTAAATTTTTTTCTAACCTTAGCATAATTTGTACAGACTAGCATTGCGATGGAGACATTACAAGTATTTGCTCCTTTGGAAAAGTTGCTTGGGATGTATCAAATTAAGGTATAACATAATTGCACAGCTGCTAAGGACTTGTTCATATTTTATAAAAAAAAAATGACTTGCATACATGTTTTGTTCTTGCAATGCCATGAGTTGACCTATTTAGAAAAGAACCCATGGTATAATTATAAATACTTATTTTCAACATTATTATGAAATTCCTGCATTTCATCACATTGAGGAAATTCTCTTACATCATGAGTGATAATTATAATTTTTATAATGCAGTCAGAACTGGAAAATCTATCATTTATGTACACAAATGCTGAAGATCATGCTAAAGTGAAGAGAAGAGTTGCAGACCTGTTCAAAGAACATGAGAAAAAACTTTTAGAGGTAATGCTGGTCAGCCTATCATAAATTTTTGCTCAAATAGACATGTAGAAACATTATTACTGCAATGCCACCTCACTCTATGTTCATTTATTAAACCTTTTTCTGGGAGATTGTGTATCATTGCAGTCCAGTGATTAACTTCTTTTATCCCGTTCTTGATAGGCAAACAAAATATTGTTAAAGAAAATCCAAGATGATCAATTCTTTGATGCTTTGGTTCTTGCGTGCCCGGGTTTACATAAAGGTCAGATTCGCATTGAACACTTTGCGCAGAACAAAACTAAATTTATTCTGCGTATGCTGTCTTTGCTGGGTTATTCATTTCAGGTTATGGTCGTTGGTGGTTACGGATGTCTTATGGATGTTATCTCGCAGTTTGGCAGCCACATGTGCACATTTCGTTGCCGCTGTGTTTAGCGAAGTTTGCAGATAGTCTGGAAAGCTGTAGAAAAGGGGCATCTGTGATTAGGATGCTGCAAAGCTATCTTGGTGCTGAATGCTTTCAGGTCAGTACTTGCCTAGGCGAACCTAAGTACAAGTGAGGGGGTTCTGAAATATTTTAAGAAGCACGCAATAGAATTTGTGCATACTACATTACATATAAAATAGAATATGGCTGAGTTATGTTATATGGTGGACTATTTGTGATCGAATAATACACTTTATTGCGTTGTGTTTGTCCTGAAAGAGAAACTCAGTCTTTATGGTCTAAAGATAATTTGTTCTATTTTTCAGTTTTATTATGGCAATTGATGAGATTAACAATGCTACAATTTTTATAAAATATATGCAGAAATCACATTGATCAGTAACATAAATGTACCTTTGTGAAGAAACAAAAAATGCTCAATAAGTACCTTCTACATTTAAGAGTGTCTTCAGCATTTAGTTTTATATTAGCTTTTTTTCGGACCTCTATTTCTTAACATGTCTAAAACGCGTGGCATCATTAATAGCAAAGATCTCGTCTCGATCACATTTAATGTGAGACCAGGTAATTACGCCTACACTAGCGGATACCACCCGGTTAGAGTTTGCATCACTGCACCTAGGGTTTCTTGAATGACACAGTGTCATTGACACTCTTATAAATAGGGGTCTCCTGCATGGAGACTTGAAGTTATCAACCACTGCATACAGAGTAGATTTAATACTAACAAATATCAGTTTAGTGTTTTTACATTCATTAATACTGGAGCTCCTTTGCATCACACGCGTTGTATGGTATAACCGAGAAAGAAACAAAGTAAGAAAATACTATATCTAACATTTTAAGAGTGTCTTCAGCATTCAGGTGTATATTAGCTTTTTTTTTCAACCTCTATTTCATAACGTGTCTAAAACACAATGGCATCAATAATATCAAAGATCTCGCCACGATCACATTTACTACGAGACCACGCTTAAATTAGCGGAAACCACCATTGTTAGAGTTTGCATCACTACACCTAGGCTTTACTGAACAACACTCTTATAAATAGGGGTCTCCGGCGTTGAGACTTGAAGTTGTAAACCACTGCATACAGAGTAGATTTAATACTAACAAATATCAGTTCCGTGTTTTTATATTCGTTAATATCGGCGCTCCCCTTACATCGCACGGGTTGTATGGTATAACCGAGAAAGAAAAAAAGTAAGCAAATACTATATCTAACATTTTAAGAGTGTCTTCAGCATTCAGGTGCATATGAGCTTTTTTTCTCGACCTCTATTTCATAACGTGTCTAAAACGCAATGACATCATTATTAGCAAAGATCTCGCCATGATCACAGTTACTGCGAGACCAGGTAATTACGTCTACATTAGTGGAGACAACCACAGTTAGAGTTTGCATCACTACACCTAGAGTTTGTTGAACAACAATTTTATAAATAGAGGTCTCTGGTGTGTAGACTTGAAGTTGTCAACCACTGCATACAGAGTAGATTTAATATTAACAAATATCAGTATAGTATATTTACATTCGTTAATAATAGGGCTCCCCTTGCATCACACAGGTTGTATGATATAACTGAGGAATAAACAAAGTAACCAAATACTATATCTAACATTTTAAGAGTGTTTTAAGCATTCATGTGCATATTAGCTTTTTTCCGACCTCTATTTCATAACCTGTCTAAAACGCAATGACATCATTAATAGCAAAGATCTCGGCACTATCACAGTTACTGCGAGACCAAGTAATTACGCCTAAATTAGCGGAGACCACCACATTTAAAGTTTGCATCACTGCATCTATGGTTTGTTGAACAACACTCTTACAAATAGGGGTCTCCGGCGCGGAGACTTGAAGTTGTCAACCACCACATACGAAGTAGATTTAGTACTAACAAATATCAGTTTAGTATTTTATATTCGTTAATACTGGCGCCCCCCTTGCATCGCACGGGTTGTATGGTATAACCGAGAAAAAAAAGTAAACAAATACTATATCTAATATTTTAGTCCATAGTTCTTCTACTCGATCATTAATCTCCAAGTCCAAGGTATCAACACAACCAATTTTACTCATTTTCCCAATAAATCCACTGTCACTACATATCACGTCCACTTTCATGTTAGCAGTTCCATTGAACTTAAAAATTAGGAAATCCTTTTTCTTCAATCCATAATTCTCCACAAACTCTCTCCATCCATTAGTAAACCAAATGGATCCATGGATCGACAACCAATGCACTACCCACTTTATTTTGTCAAATTCAAGAAAACTAGGCGGATTTTTTAATGATCTTCCAAATGATGTAGTGAATTTATATGGGACTGCTTGTATAACGCAATACAATATTACATTGAATTTTTTTGGTTCAGACCATTGCTGGCTACCCACAGAGTTTCTCAACGCTTTCAACAAAAGACTAATCTCCTCTCGTGCTTAGGATCAAATTTCGCACTGGCCAACACCGAGTTTGTCAACTGCGGGAATCGAACCCGGGAGCACCGGGTCGACCCCCGTGTCCCATGGTAGATTAAGCCATTGGGAAAGTCGAAAGCAGTGAAGCATGGCTAGATGATGTTCCCCTTGATGATATTGAAGACTAGTTATTGCTTATGTAGTTTCCCTTATTTTAAGTACTTTGATTATATGACTTGTATCCGTACTTAAAGTTGTATATCGTTTCCGCTTATTTTTGTATTTTGGATATTGAACTTTTGGAAGGAGGCGAGGATGTTTAACTATGAAACTTAAGTAAATTATGTCATTTGTTTTGAAGTTTTAAATTATAAGTGATGCTTTGACCAAGTTCGTCAAAGCTGTTAGTATTGTTCAATGTCCATAAACAGGAATTACACTCTGATGTATGCTTGAAAGTACATTCTGGTATATCCACTAGGTTTGATATATCGGGGTGTTACATTATGGTATCAGAGCAGTTCGACTTAGTCGGGCTTAGATAAGTTAGACTCGTTTGTGCCTTGAGTAAACTTGTTGTTTTTCTTCTTATAATGCTAAGAGATAGTGAGACTGATCAACTCAGTGCTTGGTGCATTATTTGCGGAACTATGGCTGGTGGCTCAAGGAATAATCAACCAACCGATCCATACTCTGCTTGGATGCAGACCATGATAGAAGGGCAGCAGAAGATGACCGAATATATGTTGCAGCTGCGACAACAGGCTCATCAGCAACCTAATATGCAACCTCGTCCGGAAGATCCGAATAGAGCTTACTTCTGTTTCCAAAAGATGAATCCCCCAAGTTTCAAGGGAGGACCTGATGTGATGACATCTCATTACTGGCTGAATGTTATGGAGAAAATTTTCAGAACTCTTCAATGCAGTGAAGAGGAAAAAGCACTCTTTGCGACTCATATGCTCGAAGAGGAAGCACAAACCTGGTGGACCAATGCTCATGAGCAGGTGGTGAGTCAGGGAACTTCTATTACCTGGTAGTGGGAATGCATTGGGCACGTACTTGAGCCCCAGAGTACATGGTTCGATTCCCACGGAAAGCAAAAACTTCACAGGAGTGGAGAAGGTCATGAGTGCAGTTTTGAGGTAACCTACTAGAAAGAAAAGGGCCCAGGCTGTTACAAAAAAAAGGCGTTTTTTTTTTAAACAACCCAACCCTTTTGCCTACTCATTTTCGGCTCATGGCATTGGCACTGTCATTCATGATCTTCTCCACCCCCTGTGGAGTTTTTGCCTTCAGTGGGAATCGAACTATGTACCCTGGGGCTCAAGTAAAATCTCAATGCATTCCCACTACCAATTGAGCTACTAGATCAATCGGTAGTGGGAATGCATTGAGATTGTACTTGAGCCCCAGGGTACATGGTTCGATTCCCACAGAAGGCAAAAACTCCACATGGGAGGTGGAGAACAGTGCCAATGCCATAAGCCAAAAATGAGTAGGCAAAAGGGTTGGGCTGTTACAAAAAGCTCAATTGGTAGTGGGAATGCATTGAACTTGTACTTAACCTCAGGTACAAGGTTCGATTCCCACGAAAGGTAAAAATTCCACAGCGGGGTGGAGAAGGTCATGAGTGTATCGCTGGGTAGCCTACTACAAAGAAAAGGGCCCAGGATGTTACAAAAAAAGGCGCCTTTTTTTGTAAAAGCCTGGGCCCTTTTCTTTCTATTAGCTACCCCAGAGCTGTGCATCATGACCTTCTCTACCCCTGTAGAGTTTTTGCCTTCCGTGGGAATCGAACCATGTACCCTGGGGCTCAAGTACATGCTCAATGCATTCCCACTACCAATTGAGCTAGTAGTTCAATTGGTAGTGGGAATGCGTTGAGCGTGTACTTGAGCCCTAGGCTACATGGTTCGATTCCCACGGAAGGCAAAAACTCTACAGGGGGTAGAGAAGGTCATGATGTACGGTTTTGGGGTAGCCTACTAGAAAGAAAAAGGCCCAGGCTGTTACACGATGCATATTATTTTGATGACTTCGGTACGATGCAACTGTAGGAATAGAAACTTTAGTCTCTAGAATTGTCTATGGTCAAATAGAAATTATGTAAAATTATGTAGTTGTGTTTCTTTTTAAATTCTAGTGGAAATGTTGAAATTAAGCGAAGTGATGAAGGCTTGGGTTGTTAGCTCCTGGATATTTAAGTCAGAAAGATGCAGGTTTTATTTGTTTATGGAATGTCTGAAAAATAGAGGAGACTCTACTGAATTTTTGCAGATGTTGTAATTGTAAATGTGAGTTAGGCTTGCCAAGTTATGACGAGTTAGTCTTAGATTGTGCGCCGGTCATGGTCTAAGATTGGGTCGTGACAAAGGTGGTATCAGAGCCTAGGTTTGAAGGTCCTGTAGCTGCATCATTTTATGATTAATTGTAGAGTCTTATTTGTAATTTGTGTACCCTAGCGCATTTTACAAATAAGAAGCTATGATTGCCCACTATCGCACTGAAGTTTGTTATCGCGTTTGATATATTCATCCCTTTTCCTAAATCTAGATTTTGTCTCCGGTGGATATGCCACCGAGAATTTCACCTAGTAGAGAGCATACTATTTCTGATGAGGCTTTCACACAGATGGTGGAGTTGGCTGCATCTTGACTTCGTGATGTTGATAGAGAATGGTGTGAAAGTATGCTATTTGCTAGACTAGTTGGATTACCTTCTTTGGAGTAGGATGAGTTTGTTAGGCGATTCTTGGCACAATTTCTCCCTCGAAGTATTAGAGATAGCAAAGCACGAGAGTTTGATATTCTTATGTGCAAACAGAATATGTCAGTGATGGAGTATAATGTTCAGTTTATGCGGCTAGCAGGATATGTACCACATCTGGTAGACTAAGCAACTCATAGTTCATAGATTTATTGATGGCTTGAAGAGTTATTTGTTTAAGGCAATTGTAGGCCACATTGACATGACTTATGAGGAGGTCTTGAATAGGGCCTTAACTATTGAGCGGGGAAATAGAGATAGAAGCCAGGGACAAGTTGGTGGAGGACAGACTCGTATATTTGCTTTGACTCGTCAGGATGCTCAGACATCCAATGTTGTTGTGACATATATGCAGTTCTTGAATGGATCTTAATTCTCCTCCTTCTTCTAAACTCTTTGTTTACTTATCTCATCCCAATTTTGCCAAATGTTTTGACCTAAAACCACCTTGTTTTTTTTGTGTTCAAGAGTTGATCTTGATACAAATTTTCACAATGACTTGTTTGGTAGACTCATGCAGCTGAAATTTCAAAGCTTAGTTACAGTCCAAATCATTAAAGGTTGACTGAAAACATGTGTGAGAATTGCTTGGCTTTTAGACCAAACAATCATGGAAAAAAAGACTCATTTGAAATAAGACAAAGATAGGATTGATTTGCTTTCATGGACTAGTCATGAAGATGAAAAGAATGTTAACAAGTGCTCTGGCTGCAATGAGAGTTTGAGTAGTCATCTTTACTCTTCTTATTTGCTAATAAAACCTTCTTAGGGTGATTATGAGAATTATCCAAGTATAGAATCCCTTGCTGTGGAATCAATAGAAGAAGAAAAAGAATGTGATACTTTCTGATCATGAAGAGGTAGTACTAGTAGTAGATGAGCATCAAATACTTTCTGATATTGGAAGTTTATACTTAGAGGGGTCAGAGTGGATCGATCGAGTTCCGTCCTAAACTTGTATTCTGATGAAAATGATGCTGAAAAGGATACTGAAAAGGATGATAAGAAATATGATTATGATCTTGCCATTACAAAATTATCATCCAAGTGATGCTGATAATTTTATTTTGTCAATTTGTTGATGCTCCAATTATGCAGGGCTCATATTGGAAAGATAGATCACTTGAAATCATCAATACGCACTGTGATAGCCATTATTTAATACATGTCAAGTTTATGGATTCTATTACTTTTTGAATTTTGAATCTTGCATATTGAATGAGGATTTGGAGGAGGTAGAGCAGAATATTCAGACTTTTGCTACTGGGTCAGCAATTGAAGTACAATCAAGTACTTCAGAAGAGGAAGTATTACTGATAATGGACGAGAGTGTAGAAAAAAAAAACATGATCAATCTTGAAAGCTTTGAAAAATTTATCACTTTGGAAGATGAAGGGTCAAAGAAGAATTTTGTAGTTGAAGTACATCCATAAGATGATCTACCTCGATCTCAAGAATCGATCGGTGAATGCGCACAAGAAGATGAGTCCCAATCAAGTGATGATGATGCTGCTGTTCAAGTAGCCTTTCAAAAAATTCATTGCTTGGAATAATCTAGAACCAACCTACTCAAGTGAATGCATACCAAAAGATCAATCTTCAGCAAGTGAGGATGATTCCGAAATTTCTAATGCATTTGAGGATTTCACTGCTCAGAATAATCTATGTTCAAATAAAACAGTTGCAAATGCTAATGTATATGCTGAGATGATTGAGAAACCAATATTAGTTGAAAAAAAAACATGAAGAAACAAGTCATCAATCATCAAAGTGTTCAGACTCTTGTGATGTAGAAGAAGATAAACTTCCTGAAATTCCCAGATCTGCAGATGGCCTTCACTTCCTGAAAGGGAATTAATGCTCTTTGAGAAAAGAGAATTAGGAGCAGAAATTTTGGAGATGGTAGTGTTGCAAGTGAGGTAGAACCCAGCAATCCGCTATTAACAATTAAACGTCTAAGATCCGCAATGCAGATGGAAGCACTACAATATCAAAGAATGATGGAAGAACAAGCAGAATATGATCAAGGAGCCTTACAACTTTTGAATGATTTAATAATGAAAAGAGAGAAAGAGAAGAGAGAACTTGAGAAGGAATTAGAAGAGTATAGGCAATAGGTTATGGATTATGAGGCAGATGATAATTTAAGAGTGTTGAAAAAATGAAGAGAATGAAGAATGGAAGTATAAGAAGTAGAAAATTTTCTTGTTCTTGTTGCAGTTGCAACACTGATGACTTATCTATCTTAACCATGAAGCAAGGGTAAAAGAAGAACAAGAAGATAATAATGCAACATCTGAAATAGTTTCTAAATTGAGGGAGATTGCATTAGATTGTCTAAAGCATGTAAGCACACTTGATAGTACCTTGTAAGAATTTGAGGAAGAAAAAGCTTATATTCTAGATCGGTTAAAAGTATTAGAAGAGAAGATAATTTCTTTGGAAGAGAATGAGAAATTCCTTGATAGCATAAAGCTGATTGAGAGTACATCAACACATGGTGACACAAACTTGAATGAGAAGTGCAATTTTAGCAGTCCATAGGAATACTCTAATAGATTTTCGAATGATAAACATTTTCCAAGAAAAACAATGAGTTCATTAGCAAAGAGGTTACTCTCATACTTAGATGCAGATGATGAGAGTGAGAATGAAGAAACTTATGCATCTGATAGACAATTCGAAAGTGAGTCATTTGATATGCAAAACTCAGTTTCCATAAGTGAAATGGATAATAGTATGGGAGGGTGCATTAAAGAGGAAGTTGATCGTGTTTATGAGAGGCTACAAGCTCTCAAAACAAATAGGGAGTTTCTGTATCAGTGCTTGGGCTCCATAAAGAATGGTGGAGGTAAAGGAATTGATCTTTTTTTTAAGAAATCTTGTAACATCTTCGTGATCTTAAAGTTGTTGAACTCTGCATGGAGAACTTGAGTAATGATCCGATACAGTGAAGTTGCATTCACCAACCAAAAGCATGTAGCCATAAGGCTACTTTGTTGGAGGTTGTAAAATCCATTTCTTCGATATGTTGGAACTCGATCAGATCCGAGCATTGCTTTTCACCCTCAAGCAGATGGCCAGTCTAAAAAACAATACATATCTTAGAAGATATGTTTCGAGCGTGTGTGAGATCAATTATTACTCCAAATGGAATTTGCCTATAGTAGTAGTTATCAATCTAGTCTACAAATAGCAACATTTGAGGCATTGTATGGGAGACGTTGTAGATCACCAATTGGTTGGTTTGAAGTTGGGAAGTCTAAACTTGAAGGTCGAGATTTGATTCAGGAAACAATTGAGAAAGTCAAGATAATTTGAGATCGTTTGGTGATGGCTCAACTCAAAGTAGACAAAAGTCATATGCATATCGAAGGAGACGACATTTGGAGTTTAGTGTTGGAGAACTTGTGTTCATATGCGTGTCTCCGTTGAAAAGCATTTTGAGGTTTGGAAGGAAAGGTAAGCGAAGTCCGGGATTTATCGGACATGTTGAAATTTTAGATAAAGTGGGGCAAGTGGCCTACCGTTTAGCCCTTCCATCTGATCTCTCAGATGTTAACCCCAGTTTTTCATGTATCGATGCTTCGGAAGTATGATTCAAATCCCTCTCATGTTACTCAACACCAATCAGTAAAAATTAAGAAAATCTCAACTATAATGAGTAGCCAATATCTATAGTGGGCAGATGCATCAGGCACTTGCGATCTAAGTATACCACTTCTGTAAAACTGGTTTGGCAAGGGTCAAGTGGTAACTAGATGAAATGGGAACCAGAGTCAATTATGAGTGAGAAATACCCTCACTTGTGTGAATCCAAAGGTTAGAATCACTTTAAGAATTCGAGGACGAATTCTCTAAAGGGGGGAAGAATGAAACAGACCATTTTATTTAAAGTATAATAATAATAATAATAATAATAATAATAATAATAATGATAATAATAATAATAATAAAAGAAATAATAATAATAATAAAACAAAAGGGGTGGGGTGTCTATCGGATAACACCCACTCTCCCCATTTTATTTCTTCTTTCCCTTTCCCGTAACCCATTCCTCCTTAAATAAATGAGATAATGATCCATCTCTCATTCAACTAGCTTCTTCCAATAGTGAGTGCTTTTCTCCCTCTTCCATCTTATTTCTTATAATTTCCATCCTAATTTCTACAACTATGGAGAATGCAAGCTTACAGAGGTTTTTGAGTGGGTATTGGAAATTACTCATTCTTGGATATATATTTTGTTCCTTGGAATTATTGGAGGTAAAATTCTATTACCCATTAGTTTTAGAGTTGATATTGAGTATGAATGAGTAGTAGGGTTGTTTAGGATATCATGCTCTAGCTTTTCTATGGATTCCTTTGAAACCCTAAATTTAATAATTTGGGGCTATTTGTTCAATTGTTGTGTTTATCGTTAATATGACCTTAAGTAGATTTGTGGATGGCTGAAACTATTTTTGTTGGTGGTTAGATGCTGTGGAAAGCAATTTGATGGCTCCTCTTGAAGGCATGGGAAGAGATTAGTTCCTTCTTCATAGTTGTGAGTAGCTAATTTACAATGTAGCGTTGATTTTTTAATATAATTTTTATGGGAGAAGCAATAAATTTCTTAAATAAAATTTGTCTACAAATGAGTTGAAACCTTGTTTCTATTTTATGTGTTCCAATTGTTGTTATGGTTGCTATTGTTGTTATGGATGTTGTTGTGGTTGTTGTTGAATACCGTTTGCTGCAACAAAGAGATAATGCAGCCTATGGGCTAAATGTTCATAGTCCTTTTGTTGTCTGTTTGCTGCAACGAAGAGAGAATGCAGCCTATGGGCTAAATGTTCATAGTCCTTCTTTTAATTTGAAAACACTCGTGCATTTCCTGCTTCTTCTTCCTGTCCACTTTGTTTATTGTGCTCTCACTGAGTCTTTGTGATTCACCCTATCGTTTCTATATTTTTTTCTTCAGATTGGCAGATATCAGAGAAGATTGTCCCTGGGGTCTATTGTTCAACCCAGGACTTATTGCATTTTGGGTAGGTCTCATCTTAAGCGATGCATATTATTTTGATGACTTCGGTACGATGCATCTATAGGAATAGAAACTTTAGTCTCTAGAATTGTCTATGGTCAAATAGAAATTATGTAAAATTATGTAGTTGTGTTTCTTTTTAAAATCTAATGCAAATGTTGAATTTTAGCGAAGTGATGAAGGCTTGGGTTGTTAGCTCCTGGATAGCTGCTTTTAATTTAAAAACACTCGTGCATTTCCCGCTTCTCCTTCCTGTCCACTTTGTTTATTGTCCTCTCACTAAGTCTTTGTGACTCACCGTATCGTTTCTATATTTTTTTCTTCTTCAGATTGGCAGATATCAAAGTAGATTGTCCCTAGGTCTATTGTTTAACCCAGGACTTATTGCATTTTGGGTAGGTCTCATCTTAAGCGATGCATATTATTTTGATTACTTCGGTACGATGCAGCTATAGGAATAGAAACTTTAGTCTCTAGAATTGTCTATGGTCAAATAGAAATTATGTAAAATTATGTAGTCGTGTTTCTTTTTAAAATCTAGTGCAAATGTTGAAATTAAGCGAAGTGATGAAGGCTTGGGTTGTTAGCTCCTGGATATTTAAGTCAGAAAGATGCAGGTTTTATTTGTTTATGGAATGTCTGAAAAACAGAGGAGACTCAACTGAATTTTTGTAGATGTTGTAATTGTAAATGTGAGTTAGGCTTGCCAAGTTATGACGAGTTAGTCTTAGGTTGTGCGGCGGTCATGGCCTAAGATTGGGTCGTGACACCGATTATACTGAGTTTGAAAGCACAATCGTCTGATTTTTGATCTAACGACTTTGAAATGCCGACCGCGTGAATGTGTGGAACATATGACAAAATAGAATCGAATTTTTGATATTTTAGTTCATTTAGTTTTCATTCTCTGACTCGTCTTTGTTTTTTTGGGTCACGATAATATTCTTTAGGCATTTGAGAAGTCGTGGAATGAGGAATGTTCTAAAGGGCGTGTTCTCATGGTACCTAAAAAGAGAGTTTATCATCTAAAGCCATAACATTTCCAGGTCCACATCACCCCAATACTGCATTTAAGGTAACATATGTACAAACATTCATTAGCAATTTATATAGTAGAAACGTTTAATAGGAAATTAAGTTGGCACTAATAGAGCTCACGTGGCCATGACAGAGTCTACGTGCCATCTATCTGGTGACAATTTGGTAATTTAAGATTACTGTCATGTAACAATTTGGTCATTTAAGATTACTGTCATGTAACAATTTGGCCTCTAAGCGGACGCTATTAGCGTCCATTTAGCGCCCGCTTGTCTCACGCTAGGTAACCTTTTTTTTATTTGGTAAAATAAATATTAGAGTCGGCTTTGACCGATGCTAAACGTGGACGCAAAATATTTTTAAAAATATCACACGGGGTAGTGTCCGCTAAGCCCACACTTCCTTCAAATTTTTTTGGGAATAAAACCATAAAATTCCTTTGGGTTTTTTTGTACCCCCCTATTATACCATGTACCCCCATAAATCACCAAACAGACGATTTTACCCCTGATTCCTCAAAAAAATTCTGGAAACACATAATTCCGGAACACATTTTTTGACTTCCGGAATTACGTCAAAACACATAAATTTGGAACACATTTTTTGACTTCCGGAATTATGTTGTTTGGGGTAATTCCGAAAATCTTTAAAAAAATGTGTTCTGGAATTACTCCCTCCGTCTCAAAATAACTGTCCTGTTTGGAATGTTTTTTTGTCCCAAATTATCTGTCACTTTAGAATCCCAATACAATATTTACTATCCTTTTCCAATAATACCCTTAGACTTTCCTTTTTCTAATATTTACTTTTTGCTGTCAAAAGAAAAGCATCCGTATTTGTAATTGAAGTTTCCAAAGCTCACCATCATTACTTTTAGCCGTAAAAAAAAATATCATGGCTGACAATTGATATTGAGTATATGGAGTGATATGACTATACCACACTTCTTCTTTCTTCAAAAAAAAATCCCACTTCTTCCAGAATAAAATCCATCAACTATACGTCTATACTTCTTCTTTCTTCATAAATAAAAACCACACTTGTTCCAGAATAGTATATGGACTGATATGGATACAAAAAGTGTTGAAAATTTCATGGATTCAATAAACCTAGTGGGAGACTCAATGGATGTAGAGAGAGTTGAAGACTCCATAGATTTGGGAGAAGTGGTGGCAGACTCAATGGATGATGAAGAGGGAGTTGAAGACTCCATAGATTTTGGAGAAGTGGTGGCAGACTCAATAGATGTAGAAAGAGTTGAAGACTCCGTGGATTCAGACACAATCTCTATGGAAGAAAATGAGGTAACTTTAGAGCTTGACTTGAATATGCCAGCAGAACCAGAAGTTGATTTACATGGACTAGATTTGAATATGCCGGGAGTGGCAGAACATGAAATAGATTTGAATAAGTTTCCAGCGGATGAAAACGATAATGAAGTAGTTAGGTTGATGCAATATTGAAAATGGTTTACCTAGTATTGATACAATATTCATACTTATATAGAAAAATTAAGGAGGGAAAATAAAAGATTTGAGTACATGTTTAAATGATTATGAAAAGAAAATTGAGAGGGAAAAGTGAATTTTTGTTTAATGCTCCCGGTTGAAACTAGAAATTGAGTGAATTAAAAAAAAGTTGATTAACAAAAAAGTTGAATGAATAAAAAAGAAATCATGAAAATAAGGTGCACATCAGCTGCACTTCTTTTTTGAGAAGAAACATCACTTCTACTCCTATCTCACGTAATCATAATGAGGAAAAAAGTCAATAAAAAAATGGGTTTGTTTTGTTTTAATCAAGAAACAAAATAATCATACCCCTAAGTATTTTAGTCTAAATATATTTTTTCGCCATAAAATTTAGCACATCCAATTATTTCCTTAATACCCGTGCATAACCTTAAACGACAGTTATTTTGAGACGGAGGGAGTACCTCAAAAGACTGGAAAACTTTAGTTTAAAACTTTATGAAATCACCTCAAAAGAGGTATTTCTAGAAAGTTTTAAATTTTTGAGGGGTATTTTGGACATTAAATGGGTTAGGGGGGGGGGGGTATAAGGGAGAAGAGGGTAAAAAAAAAACCAATTCCTTTTCCTTTCTCTATTCATTTCCCGCAAAACATTTCCCCTCCTTATTCATTTCCCGCAAACATATCCACCGAAAACCCTAACTCTCTCAATGGAAAACCCTCTTCTTCTCGTCGCTGCTAGTCGCTAGTTGCTGCTCATCGTTGCTAGGTTCTGCGGTAAGCTCTTCTTCTCTTGATTTCGTTTGCTCCTTCTCTCCATCGCTGCTAGTCACTACTTTTTTGATTTGATTTCAGAGAAAATAACTGTGTTTTGTGGGTGTGTTGTTGTACGTGGTCTCTTTCTTTTCGATTTGATTTCAGAGAAAAGAACCGGTGTGTTGCTAGGTTCTGTGGTAAGCCCAAGCCCCTTAGTCCAGCCCCCTAGCCCACTTGCTTAAGCCCCTAAATTTTAAGCCCCTAACAGATGCTCGCGATTCTTCTCTGGGTTGTTTCTCTCAAATGGTATTTCGATTCTCCCGATCTCCATCTCTGTCTCTGTTTCGATCGCGATTCTTCTCTCATCTCTATTTCTCTATCTATGCTTTGTTATTGTTATTCGATTTATTTTGCTTCTGGGTATTTCCTTTCTGGGTTTTGAGCAATTTATTTTGCTTCATTTGGATGGTTGATTACTTGATTTTTTTAGAGTTGATATGAGCAACAACTCAATGAATCTAAATTTACTGAGAAGCCCTTTTCAGTAATTTCACTTCCCGATGAGAACTCATTCTGAGCTTCTTTAGAATCCAAAGTAATTTATAATTTGCTTTTGGAAACATCAATACAGAAATTGTTTCAAAGTAATTTATTATGGGGATGCTTCTGAATGAAACAGTAAATGGGGGTTTCTGATTTTCAGTAGAACTCATTTGTTGAATATTCAAATTAATGTGATTGGAATACTTTTGGGTCAATATAAAAAAAGGCTTTAGTCCCTATTATGAGAATTCTGTTTTTCTTAAAAAACTAAGAGGATTTGATGTTTTGCCATCTTGCTCTGAAAAGCTTATTGTATGCTCTCCTTTTTCATCAGTGTCATTGAATAGCATCTTTAGGGATCATTTGATTGGTAAATCTTCTTTATTCCGCTACATCAAATTGTTTGAGTGGTTGCCTCTTTTGGCCTTTTGGGTGGTACGCAAACTAAAACTGAAATTGCTGGCAGTGCCTCTTTTGATATATTTTGTTGTTTTTGGGTAATCTTTTGAAGGCTCAGTGCTTCTTACTTTGATGACTTTGCAAATGTACTACTTTGTCTACTACAGATATTGGAAGGTGCTGTGATGACCATTTATATTTTTATTTGTTTGTCATATCAATCAAGTGATAATAAAAAAGCACTTCTAGGGACTGGCTTAGGCCCACAAAGGTGGGTTGGCTATTTCTCTATTTTGTGCAAAAAAGTTGAAATTCGGGGCCTCTGTAGTTGTAATCTCTTCAATCATGGCCCTCCTTCACTCAGGATTGTGTAAATTCTGATTCATAGACGTTGCTAACTTGAAACTATAGTTCTTATAGTTTAGATTGAGATTTGGTAGCTGAGCATCTAAGCATGGTCTAGTTGATGAGGGGCCAGTGAGGAGGTGACTAAAAGAAAAAACAATCTCAATGAATGAAACATTTCTAGATATACTCCAAATGGATAGCCCAAAAAAATATAGGAAATCAACCTTGGGGATCAAGTATCCAAAGGTTTTGAGAGTCATTTAGTTAGGTGGCTTTCCAACAACATTGTGAGAATCACAGCAATTTATGAGATTCATAAGGTGAACTGATACTGAAATTAGTAGTTGGTGTGCAATTTATGAGAATCACAACATTGGTTTTATTTGTTAGATAGTCTCTGCTGCTACAAGTATTAACCATTTTTCATCTTTTTGTGGACAGGGTACTCATGGGTTTGAGAATATATTTTTTGTTGTCCTTTTTGCTGCTCATTCCAGCTGCAATCATGATAATAATTTTAGTAGCTGCAATGATGAATTCTCAGCCTGCGCCACAGGTCCCGCCTGCCCCACCGGGCCTGCCTTCCCCACCGGGCCCGCCTGCCCCACCACCAATTCCGCTCCACAAAAATAGTTTGAATCATTACTTATTGGTCCTTCAATGGCCAATAAGTTATTGTTAGCTCAATCCTTGTAATAGTCCCATACCCTTTGAATTCACAATTCATGGGGTATGGCCTCAAACAAGAAATTGGAATAGCCTTGTGAATTGTCGTGCAAACGATTATTTCCCACCAAAAGCATCAAAACGTGTAAATTAGAAATTATTTGAATTAGTTTGTATATGCATTCATTTTTATCATACTGTAATTTTATTTGTCAGTTCCCTCGCTCCCTTAAGGAGCTCTACTATGTGTGGCCTAACCTTGGAGGCAAGGCTGAAGATTTCTGGTCAAAGCAGTGGCTGAAGCATGGCACATGTACCCCATACAACACAAAAGGAAGGTCGAAAGAGTATTATATTTTTGCTCTTGATTTGTATAAAACTCTTAAACTTTCTACTGATGAACTCATTGATAAAGGCTATCGTCCTCAAAGAAAGGATCGTTATAAATATAAAGAAATCTTAGCTGTATTGGAGAGTGTAACAAATGTTACACCAGAATTACGCTGTACAGTCTGGTTTTAACCTTTTGGAACTTTGGTTCTGCGTGGATTCTATGGGTAAGTTTTTTCACTGTCCAAACCCGGCTGGCAATTGCCCCAACCATTTATATTGGTCTGATGTTGTGCTCCAAGAGGATCTGGTGAATCGCAGTAGCGAATTGGTATTTATTATTATTATTATTTGAAAATTTTCAATTATTGTATTTTAATGTGTTTTAAAATACAAGAATTGAAGTTAAGTGAAGTTAATTGAAGTTAAGATACTAGTACTAGACATTCATAATATTCAGAAGGATGTGAAATATTAACTTGAAAAGTCAAAACAATATAACGATCAGAGGAGTCAGAAAAGATCAGAGGAACCATCAATTCTCTTGTAGAGTCATCATGCAATAAGAATGCTTTAAAATACAAGAATTGATGTTAAGTGAAGTTAATTGAAGTTAAGATACTAGTACTAGACATTCATAGTATTCAGAAGGATGTGAAATATTAACTTGAAAAGTCAAAACAACATAACGATCAGAGGAGTCAGAAAAGATCAGAGGAACCATCAATTCTCTTGTAGAGTCATCATGCAATAAGAACGCTAGAGAATTGATGGTTCCTCTGATCTTTTCTGACTCCTGATTGTTATGTTGTTTTGACTTTTCAAGTTAATATTTGACATCATTCTGAATACTATGAATGTCTAGTACTAGTATCTTAACTTCAATTAACTTCACTTAACTTCAATTCTTGTATTTTAAAACACATTAAAATACAAGAATTGAAAATTTTCAAATAATAATAATAATAATAATAAAACATACCAATTCGCTACTGCGATTCACCAGATCCTCTTGGAGCACAACATCAGGCCAATATAAATAGTTGGGGCAATTGCCAGCCGGGTTTGGACAGTGAAAAAACTTACCCATAGAATTTACGCAGCACCAAAGTTCCAAAAGGTTAAAACCACCGCCAGACTATTAGCTGTACAGCGTAATTCTGGTGTAACATTTGTTACACTTTCCAATACAGCTAAGATCTCTTTATATTTATAACGATCCTTTCTTTGAGGACAATAGCCTTTATCAATGAGTTCATCATTAGAAAGTTTAAGAGTTTTATACAAATCAAGAGCAAAAATAAAATACTTTTTCGACCTTCCTTTTGTGTTGAATGGGGTACATGTGCCATGCTTCAGCCATTGCTTTGACCAGAAATCTTCAGCCTTGCCTCCAAGGTTAGGCCACACATAATAGAGCTCCTTAAGGGAGCGAGGAAACTAACAAATAAAATTAAAAAAATTACATTATGATAAAAATGAATGCATATACAAACTAATTTAAATAATTTCTAAACTTACACGTTTTGGTGCTTTTGGTGGGAAATAATCGTTTGCACGACAATTCACAAGGCTATTCCAATTTCTTGTTTGAGGCCGTACCCCATGAATTGTGAATTCAAGGGGTATGGGACTATTATAAGGATTGAGCTGACAATAACTTATTGGCCATTGAAGGACCAATAAGTAATGATTCAAACTATTTTTGTGGGGCGGAATTGGTGGTGGGGCAGGCGGGCCCGGTGGGGCAGGTAGGCCCGGTGGGGCAGGCGGGGCCTGTGGCGCAGGCTGAGGATTCATATTGCAGCTACTAAAATTATTATCATGATTGCAGCTGGAATGAGCAGCAAAAAGCACAACGGAGAATATATTCTCAAACCCATGAGTACCCTGTCCACAAAAAGATGAAAGATGGTTAGTACTTGTAGCAGCAGAGGCTATCCAACAAATGAAACCAATGTTGTGACAATGCTGTGATTCTCATAAATTGCACACCAACTACTAATTTCAGTATCAGTTCACCAACTACTAACAAGTCTTTTGTATTTTGTCAGTGGTTAGAACAAAGGCATAACAACGCTTTGCTTGAAGCTCTAGAAAAAGTCAAAGCTGGTAAGTTGTGAACTTATGTTATGATATTTATGGACTCTTCTTGAATTGATTTTCTTTTACTGGCTTTGACCCTCTCTCAGATTTATGAGGAATAATAATGATGGTGATGATGGTTATTTCTTTCATTTGTTTTTATGCAGAGCTCTCTAATTTCTGGGAAAGTTGAAGTCCAAGAATGAAAATGATTTTGTAAGGACCTTCGGGAAATGTTTTTGGCTATGACAGAGGAGGTGATCTCTTTTACATAAAAGTTATTTGTCTCTTTCCCTGTGTATTATATGCTGAAATCAGCTTGGCAACTAATGAATTTGTCATTTCAGGTTCGTGTTATTGTTGTTAAATTGGCAGATAGGTTACATAACATGCGCACTCTATCACATATGCCTCCACACAAACAGGTAATTTCCGTTGGATTGAATACTATTGCTATGAAGAACTGTTTTTTTTTCTTTCAGTGGCCTTTATTGCATTCTTTTATTATCATTGATTTTCGTAGAAAAGTGACATAATGTTGATAAGGTTGAATAAGCCCTAGGTATTTATGCCATCAACATTATAACAGTATTGTCATTTTATCCCGTTATATGTATATCAAATGGGTTTAGTGTGTGATAAGCCTTGCTCCTAAATTTTTTTCTAACCTTAGCATAATTTGTACAGACTAGCATTGCAATGGAGACATTACAAGTATTTGCTCCTTTGGAAAAGTTGCTTGGGATGTATCAAATTAAGGTATAACATAATTGCACAGCTGCTAAGGACTTGCACATATTTTATAAAAAAAAAATGACTTGCATACATGTTTTGTTCTTGCAATGCCATGAGTTGACCTATTTAGAAAAGAACCCATGGTATAATTATAAATACTTATTTTCAACATTATTATGAAATTCCTGCATTTCATCACATTGAGGAAATTCTCTTACATCATGAGTGATAATTATAATTTTTATAATGCAGTCAGAACTGGAAAATCTATCATTTATGTACACAAATGCTGAAGATCATGCTAAAGTGAAGAGAAGAGTTGCAGACCTGTTCAAAGAACATGAGAAAAAACTTTTAGAGGTAATGCTGGTCAGCCTATCATAAATTTTTGCTCAAATAGACATGTAGAAACATTATTACTGCAATGCCACCTCACTCTATGTTCATTTATTAAACCTTTTTCTGGGAGATTGTGTATCATTGCAGTCCAGTGATTAACTTCTTTTATCCCGTTCTTGATAGGCAAACAAAATATTGTTAAAGAAAATCCAAGATGATCAATTCTTTGATGCTTTGGTTCTTGCGTGCCCGGGTTTACATAAAGGTCAGATTCGCATTGAACACTTTGCGCAGAACAAAACTAAATTTATTCTGCTTATGCTGTCTTTGCTGGGTTATTCATTTCAGGTTATGGCCGTCGGTGGTTACGGATGTCTTATGGATGTTATCTCGCAGTTTGGCAGCCACATGTGCACATTTCGTTGCCGCTGTGTTTAGCGGAGTTTGCAGATAGTCTGGAAAGCTGTAGAAAAGGGGCATCTGTGATTAGGATGCTGCAAAGCTATCTTGGTGCTGAATGCTTTCAGTTCAGTACTTGCCTAGGCGAACCTAAGTACAAGTGAGGGGGTTTTGAAATATTTTAAGAAGCACGCAATAGAATTTGTGCATACTACATTACATATAAAATAGAATATGGCTGAGTTATGTTATATGTCGGACTATTTGTGATCGAATAATACACTTTATCGCGTTGTGTTTGTCCTGAAAGAGAAACTCAGTCTTTATGGTCTAAAGATATTTTGTTCTATTTTTCAGTTTTATTATGGCAATTGATGAGATTAACAATGCTCCAATTATTGAAAAACTTGAGATCTCATTCAGTGGCAGAAGATGAAAGCTACTCACTATGTGGTGAGTTCTCCAATATGAGTGTTGATGAGACAATCTCTGACACAGCAACAGTCTCTTCACAACTTGAGTCTGATGAGCTATAATTTTGAGTCTGAAATGTTTTTGTTAGAGCCAGAAAATATATATATAGCTACCACGGTCTCAACAACCTACATGCAATGCAAAACATGTCACGTATGCAAACCTTTATGTATAGAATAGATGTGAATAATCTGTACAAAAATTTATTGTTCTTTGGAGAGAAATTCTCAATGAGTCGAAAAAATAAGGCCTATAGGAGAAACAAATGAGATAGATCAATAAGGGGTCCCTTATTGCTCCAATTTTCTTTAGTAATATTACCCTCAAACCAGATTTTGATTGGTTGGTCAATCAATAGTTCAATACCTATTAGTGCTGCTTCAAATTGTAATGAATTAATCTGGGTACATCCATTATTGTATAGAGTAGGTAAAAGTCATTCTGAAATCTGAATATTGGCTTGAGGAGGGTATATATACCCTACAGTGTGATGTTTAGCATTGGTTTTGGTTCTTAGACACCTCAAAAGATTAGAACAGTTGCTTTTTATCAGTCTCCTGAAAATCAACATATGGGATTGCATCCTTAAAGAACTGACATGTGCTCTTTTTTTTTTTCAGGAACATGGTTCATCTTTAAAGCTTCAGTTTCTAGAGAACCATTTTCTCTTGGCTTCAATCAACAAATTCGGCCAACTTCGTTATCAGGATGTTAGGATGGGTTCAATGGTTGTTAGTATTACCTTTTTTCTTTGTATTAGCGAATAAGACTAGCTTATTAATATGTTGCTGTTGTAGTTCAGTTAGTCTAGTAGTTAGTTAGAAATATAACTGATATTCAGTTATATTGTAAGTGAGCAGTTAGAGTTTGTTAATCAGTTAGTTCCTGTTCAGTGTATCTTTAGATTGCTATATAAGATAGCACTGTAATCAGCTTTCAATCAATCAATAACAATATCACTTTTCTAAATGCTTAGCAATATTTCTATCCTTTGTCTTCAATTTGATCTAAGTTTATAACGTTTTGTTAAAGTAATTGGAGGATGAACCCTAATTCCGTTGCGGTTCTTTATTCATTTTATGAATTTTCTTTTCATATTCATTTTCCTTTCCTACTTTTTCTTCTGCTTACGTTCTTTCTTTTTGTTTGTTGATCTGCTCTTGAATTTCATTTTTTTTCTTTGATTTTCCCTCTTTCTTCGTTTTCGATTTCGTTTCTGCAATTCGATTTCGTTTCTGCAATTCGAATTCGATTTCGTCACTTCTGGTTTTATGCACTTTCTCAGATTTCTTGAAATCGCAAATTCCTTTGTGCGATTCTTCAGTTTCACCAAATCGCAAGTCTATTAATGCTTTGCTTGGATGTTTAAAAGTCAGAATTTAGATAATTGATGCTTTATATTACTTTTGATGCATATGGAGTTTTCAATGAGGAATTTGCAATATGGAATCCCATCTTCTCTTCTATTGCTTATTCTTCTTTTTGCTTGCAATGAGAAATCATGTTACGTAGACATGCAAGGTTGGCGGTCAAAGATAATATATATAACTTTGTGGGATCTATTATTACTAGGATTTGCAAGGTTGGAGGTCAAAGCTAGACACGCATGTGACAGTCTATAGGAATGTAAGTGATGGTGCTCAATTTCTCTATGGAATCTTTGCCTATTTGGATGTTGGGAGTTTCTAAAAAAAAAAATTAGGGTTCAGCACTTTTTTTAGTTGCATTTGAGGCAAGTAGATTTGATTGCATTATGAGGATTCTGGACATGTTATGTTTGATGAAATGTCTTAATGATGAGGGAAAACCTTAGATGATTGGGTCAATATATGGGAGATTGAATAGGAAGCTCAGCTGATATTGCGCCAATATAATTAATAAGCAGATGTTAGCTTCTCTGCCTCATCACTTGCATGTAGTTACATGGTCATCTCCAAGGTAGTTGAAATTAGTTCCTATGTGGAAAATTTTGGTATATTAGTTGTTGACATTTTTGAACTTTGATTAAGCTATGGTAATTTTTTGGTATCTTTGTTGTTTACAAGTCTGATAATATGCTTTTCACTTGCAAAGTTTACTTGCATTTGGACATTCTGGACTTTACGATGATGTTTTTTCTCAAATTAAAGATCATGGCATGATGGTTGTGAATCTTCAAAAGAGGGTTGATTCTTTTTTTTAATCATTAGGGGTGGGAGAAAATAGGGATCCTTAGGGTATATTAGTTGTTGCAGTTTTTTTGTTGTGCTCTGATTGCTTATTTTCTTATTTGCATCTAATTTATTCCTTGGTTCTTTAAATGCTAAAGAGAAGCTGATCTCTGAATTGAACATGGAGCTACACAATATTGAAACAACCTTATCAAACGAAACAGTCGAACATGTAAATGAAGTCAAGAAATTTGCTGCAATGCTCAATGAAAAGGTGATATTTCAGTTGGCCAAGTATAGCCAAAGATTTTGATCTCTTATGCAATGCTCATCCAATGCATCGTAGTTGATGTATTAGTATTTATAAAGAAATCATACTAATTCATTTACATGACACATGGTTTAGCTCTTTTTTCATAAAATTATGAAACAATTTTTTTAATTAACCCATTCACAAAATTCTCAGTTCTTATTGTGGTTTTGGCGTAGAGCATCATCATGAACGTTTTCCAGGATGATTAGAATTTCTTTCCCTTGCTTAGTTATGTGCATGATATACCAGTTACTGATAAATGAAAAATTCTCATTCATAGACGTTGCTAACTTGAAACTATAGTTCTTATAGTTTAGATTGAGATTTGGTAGCTGAGCATCTAAGCATGGTCTAGTTGATGAGGGGCCAGTGAGGAGGTGACTAAAAGAAAAAACAATCTCAATGAATGAAACATTTCTAGATATACTCCAAATGGATATCCCAGAAAAATATAGGAAATCAACCTTGGGGATCAATTTAGAATTGTGGAGGCTTAACTCAAGTATCCAAAGGTTTTGAGAGTCATTTAGTTAGGTGGCTTTCCAACAGCATTGTGAGAATCACAGCAATTTATGAGATTCATAAGGTGAACTGATTATGAAATTAGTAGTTGGTGTGCAATTTATGAGAATCACATCATTGTCACAACATTGGTTTCATTTGTTAGATAGCCTCTGCTGCTACAAGTATTAACCATCTTTCATCTTTTTTGTGGACAGGGTACTCATGGGTTTGAGAATATATTCTCCGTTGTGCTTTTTGCTGCTCATTCCAGCCGCAATCATGATAATAATTTTAGTAGCTGCAATGATGAATCTTCAGCCTGCGCCACAGGCCCCGCCTGCCCCACCGGGCCCGCCTGCCCCACCACCAATTCCGCCCCACAAAAATAGTTTGAATCATTACTTATTGGTCCTTCAATGGCCAATAAGTTATTGTCAGCTCAATCCTTGTAATAGTCCCATACCCCTTGAATTCACAATTCATGGGGTATGGCCTCAAACAAGAAATTCGAATAGCCTTGTGAATTGTCGTGCAAACGATTATTTCCCACCAAAAGCACCAAAACGTGTAAGTTTAGAAATTATTTAAGTTAGTTTGTATATGCATTCATTTTTATCATAATGTAATTTTTTTAATTTTATTTGTCAGTTCCCTCGCTCCGTTAATGAGCTCTACTATGTGTGGCCTAACCTTGGAGGCAAGGCTGAAGATTTCTGGTCAAAGCAGTGGCTGAAGCATGGCACATGTACCCCATACAACACAAAAGAAAGGTCGAAAGAGTATTTTATTTTTGCTCTTGATTTGTATAAAACTCTTAAATTTTCTACTGATAAACTCATTGATAAAGGCTATCGTCCTCAAAGAAATGATCGTTATAAATATAAAGAGATCTTAGCTGTATTGGAGAGTGTAACAAATGTTACACCAGAATTACGTTGTACAGCTAATAGTGCACAGTCTGGCAGTGGTTTTAACCTTTTGGAACTTTGGTTCTACGTGGATTCTATGGGTAAGTTTTTTCGCTGTCCAAACCCGGCTGGCAATTGCCCCAACCATTTATATTGGCCTGATGTTGTGCTCCAAGAGGATCTGGTGAATCGCAGTAGCGAATTTGTATGTTTTATTATTATTATTATTATTATTATTATTATTATTATTATTATTATTATTATTATTATTTGAAAATTTTCAATTCCTGTATTTTAATGTGTTTTAAAATACAAGAATTGAAGTTAATTGAAGTTAAGATACTAGTACTAGACATTCATAGTATTCAGAAGGATGTGAAATATTAACTTGAAAAGTCAAAACAACATAACGATCAGAGGAGTCAGAAAAGATCAGAGGAACCATCAATTCTCTTGTAGAGTCATCATGCAATAAGATCGCTAGCATTCCACCCAACAAGATTAGAGGAATCATCATAATGTACCTAGATTAAAATTTACAAATAATAATAATAATAATAATTGTAATAATAATAATAATAATAAAACATACCAATTCGCTATTGCGATTCACCAGATCCTCTTGGAGCACAACATCAGGCCAATATAAATGGTTGGGGCAATTGCTAGCCGGGTTTGGACAGTGAAAAAACTTACCCATAGAATCCACGCAGAACCAAAGTTCCAAAAGGTTAAAACCACCGTCAGACTGTGCACTATTAGCTGTACAGCGTAATTCTGGTGTAACATTTGTTACACTCTCCAATACAGCTAAGATCTCTTTATATTTATAATGATCCTTTCTTTGAGGACGATAGCCTTTATCAATGAGTTCATCAGTAGAAAGTTTAAGAGTTTTATACAAATCAAGAGCAAAAATAAAATACTCTTTTGACCTTCCTTTTGTGTTGTATGGGGTACATGTGCCATGCTTCAGCCACTACTTTGACCAGAAATCTTCAACCTTGCCTCCAAGGTTAGGCCACACATAGTAGAGCTCCTTAAGGGAGCGAGGGAACTGACAAATAAAATTAAAAAAATTACATTATGATAAAAATGAATGCATATACAAACTAATTTAAATAATTTCTAAACTTACACTGCTTTTGGTGGGAAATAATTGTTGGCACGACAATTCACAAACTATTCCAATTTCTTGTTTGAGGCCATACCTCTCGAATTGTGAATTCAAGGGGTATGGGACTATTACAAGGATTGAGCTGACAATAACTTATTGGCCATTGAAGGACCGATAAGTAATGATTCAAACTATTTTTGTGGGGCGGAATTGGTGGTGGGGCAGGCGGGCCCAGTGGGGCAGGCGAGGCCTGTGGCGCAAGCTGAGGATTCATCATTGCAGCTACTAAAATTATTATCATGATTGCAGCTGAAATGAGCAGCAAAAAGCACAACGGAGAATATATTCTCAAACCCATGAGTACCCTGTCCACAAAAAGATGAAAGATGGTTAATACTTGTAGCAGCAGAGGCTATCTAACAAATGAAACCAATGTTGTGACAATGATGTGATTCTCATAAATTGCACACCAACTACTAATTTCATAATCAGTTCACCTTATGAATCTCATAAATTGCTGTGATTCTCACAATGCTGTTGGAAAGCCACCTAACTAAATGACTCTCAAAACCTTTGGATACTTGAGTTAAGCCTCCACAATTCTAAATTGATCCCCAAGGTTGATTTCCTATATTTTTCTGGGATATCCATTTGGAGTATATCTAGAAATGTTTCATTCATTGAGATTGTTTTTTCTTTTAGTCACCTCCTTCTGAATTTTCAATTCTTGTATTTCAATTCGATGTAATTACAAAGTACATCATTTTCTCATATAAACTTGCATTTTTCATTTTTTAACTGTCTTAAGAACACTCATCAATACCTCCTTAAATTAAAATAAAGGACAAGTGGATTAATTGTCTTTAACAGGTTAGTACTACCAACAGAATTTTCCCAAATAATTCTTTTGAAAACCCTTATAAAAAATTAACCAGCAAACAAACACACATAATTAGTTTAAGACTAATAACTTCGATGAGGTTTCTTGCATTGTAAGAAAGCTATAAAACATCATTTATTTAACAAAGTAAAAACAATGAAATAAAGAGTGAAGGGTACCTGTATTGGTTAGTGTGGACCAAAGTATGAACTTTAGGTTGGATTTGAGGATCATAGGAGTCACCATGGTCGTGATCATACCAATAATTATAATGATTGGGTACATTCCACTTACGAGATGCAGCAACAAGAACTTAGGCAATAGTAGTGAATGGGCTCCCTTTTGGGCTTTCCTTCCTATACCTTTTCATTCCTAGCAAGAATATTATAAACTAGTATGAAACCCCCCGTGGGATGCACCGGCAAGAATTTTCTAGTTATATTAAAATAAGATATTTTTGTGTATATGAAATTAATATTTTTAGAAAAAACAATAATAATTAATTTAACCTTTTTTATTTACGAAATTAAGTTAAAGTTTACACTTGATGTATTTTTTTATGAATACTATTTTAAAATGTACTTCATTTCTATTTCTATTATTATATTAATTATAGTACTACGATAAGTAATAGTAATAGAATTAAGGGTGTATACCATCACACGTGGTCAAGTTTTTTTATTTTTCCCGAACAAATCAGCAAACAAACATTAACATCATGCTGCCAACTGGTGAGATGAAGTTGTGGTGGTTCATGTGGTATGCCACATCATGCAATAAGAGAATTAAGCCTAATCAGGCCCACTTTGGAGTTGGGTGGTACGATTTCATTATAAGTACTGAACTGCCATTGGGACAACAAATTAGATTATTTAAGAAGCGTAATGGGGTGTTAATTCGTTCCTGCTGGGGAGTGATTGTTGCCGTTTCTTGGTCGAGGGTGCAATGGCGAGGGTGAGATGAAAGGCTTTTCTAAAAAGGAAAATGAGGTTCTGATCGTAGTTTGGCGTGGATGATGCTTTGGCGCTTTGGTCTCTTTTGCCAAATTAGGGTTAACTTAACAGATAAACTATTTCCAATTATGGTCCCCCCCCCCCCCCCCCCGTTTCGTTCATGGGCTTTCTGGGTGCCTTATTTAATTGCTTCTTGTAAGTCACTTTTGCTTTTGTATCTCCCACGAAGGTTGGGCTGTATCTTCTTTGTAGTTGTTTGGTTTGGGCCTGGCCCATCTTCTTCTAATCAAACAACTTTTAGACCAAAAAAAAAAAGAAGCGTAATGGGGATAACATCAGAGTATAGGTTATTAAGTCATCAAGTAAATTCAAGCCTTCTAATTGTTGAACCCCCATCGAGTGACTGACGCGAGACCAAGTATCGTGAGCAAAGCTACACTCCAAAAACAAATGCTGAATATTTCCGCGTTGGTGCAAACAGAACGGGCAAGCTGCTGTCGTCTCGGAATGAATGACCTTACGTCGATAAAGAAGGTCCCTTGTTGGCAGAGTCACGAATCAATCGCCACCCGAAGATGGGTTATTTTGGATGGTGTAATTGTTTTCCACAGCTTCTCTAAAATACCATTTACGTCAATATCGTCAACAACAAAATCGGATAGCAAGTTATAGTACGAGCTGACTGAGTACACCTTCGCTGCATCCAAAATCCACACCCACTGATCATGCCCCTCCCTAGATGGCTTCACGTCTTGCCGAATGGAGTGCAACATAGCAGCTTCCTCAACGCAAGCTGTATTTTGTAAGTGCATCCACAGCTCTGTCCAATGCCAGCGATCGCCAATTCACGCTCCAATGTCTGAGATTGTGATTGTTTTGTGAGAACAACCTGCATAAAGGTTAGCAAAATCCAAACATAGAGGAGAATTTCCAATCCAGTGATCCTTCTAAAAGCTTGTTGCGCCGACATTTCCCACCCTTCTTCTTACACAAGAACCGAACTAGTCGAGTAGAGTAATACCACGATCCAAATGAAGCAAATCGCGCCACCAAATAGAGCCAACCGACCCCTATTAATAGCCTCCACAGAACCGTGAACGAGAGCTGATGAGAAATCACCATATTTGAACAATAACAAAAACCCCTCCAACTAGAATCATCTTCCACTAACATCCTCCACTTCCATTAGATAAAAGAGCCGTTTTGAATAGTTCTAAATTTTTAATACCAAGCCCTCCCTCCTTCTTCGGACGACAAATCTTGGACCAAGCAATCCAATACATACCTTTATCTCCCTCATTTATGTCCCATAAGAAATCCCTTTCGATCTTCACCATAATATTCAACACCATCTTCAGGGCTTTGTAAAAAGAAAAGAAATAAAGAGGGATGCTATTCAATACCGAGTTTATAAGAGTGACCCGACCACCAATAGATAGAAATCGTCCCTTGCATACTGAATAATTTTGTTACGATGGGAAAAAATTTGGGCAAGTTTATTGTTGTAGAGTACCTTTTACTTACCTGGCTATCTGCTTAAGTCTGTCTATGTATCAGTTTGATTTTTGGGTACTGCAGGTATTTGAATACCTATGAACTAATTGATATGCGTATGTGTACAAATATCTAGTATAAGGCGTGTCATCCGGTGAGGATGAGTGTAATATAATTGATATGTTTATGTGTGCCTATGTCAAGTTTAAAATAATATAATTGATAATTTTTACAAATAGACAAATATAAAGACACTTGAGAGAAATATATAGCTGTCTAAATAATACATTTTCTATATTTTTTAAGAATGTGGTAGTGTTGAAATAGAACACGTATAAATTTTTTTTATACAAATGGCATGTCGTTATTGTGTAATTTGTTTTAACTTCAGACCTATAATAGTAATACTCAAAATTTTTAGTGCCTGGTTGGTTCGGCGGTGAGAGGCTCAAAACGTGGGGTGACTGAGGTAGAAACCCCTTCATGCTTGTTTGGGTGATTTCCAACTCGGTTTTCAATCGTGCTCGTCCTAAAAATCACGGCAAGGCTGAAGCTCCGATTTGTAGCTTCTACGTCAACCCTGAAGCGCTTTTCTTTTCTGTCACATCTAAGATCTTTGTTTTGCCCTTCATCAATTTGCTGGTGTTTTGCTGCCGTTTTTATTTTCCTTGTGTTTTTACAACTGTTGTGTTCCAAGGTTAGGGAAGAAGAAAGTTTGGGCTTGGAGCAAATTTCTATTGGGCCTAAAGTTGGACTCTGAGAACTTTAAGTATGACTATCACTTTTCCCACATCCCCTCCTACTCACCACACACCCCCTAACTCCAAATATTCCAAAAATACCCTTAAGGGGAGGACGTGTTTAGGTAAGATTCTGTTGGGATCAAGCCTTGTAATTGATGAACCCCCATCCAGTCACTGACGTGAGACCAAGTATCGTGAGCAAAGCTACACTCCAAAAACAAATGCTGAATATTTTCGCGTTGGTGCAAACAGAACGGGCAAGCTGCTGTCATCTCAGAATGAATGACCTTACGTCGATAAAGAAGGTCCCTTGTTGGCAAAGAGTCACAAATCAATGTCTACAATTTAAGTATAACAATAATAATACGAAGAAAAAAACTCAATGTCTACAATTTGTCCGGAACTGAAAATTTAGATTCGACCGATAATAATAATGATGATGATGATGATAATAATAATAATAATAATAATAATAATAATAATAATAATAATAATAATAATAATAATAATAATAATAATAATAATAATGTTCAGTACCTAGCAGCATTGCGGTGACTGCTGTTGGTAGGTCTCTTGCAGTCCGAGCGGAGTGTTGAAAGGATCCCGGGTGGGGAATCTGTGATGCCACTTCGACGCTCAAGTCAGTATAGGGAATAAGAGAGTAGTATCATCTAGGAATGAGAATGTACCTATTTATGGCAATGTGAGCCAGTATTTATAGACATTCGTGCAGGATTTGAGCCGTTGGATCGATCGGATGAATCTGAGCCATCCAAGTGTGAGAGCCATAAGTGGGCTGATTTATTGTGGATATGGATCAAAATGATTGGGCCTATCCATGTCTAATTGCTGAATGAGACTATTGGTCCAGTCCAGAACAGTTGCCCCCCAAGCCGAGATTATTATGAAGGGTGGTCTTGGCTTGAAGTCTTTGCTGACATCGTACCTGCCGGCTAATCCGCCTCTGCAGGTTGTCTCGGGTCGTTCCGGCGGGATGGCTTGTTGCTGCCGACAGTGTCATTGCCCCCAGGAGCACCTGATAGTTTGTTGTAACGAGGTGTCTTCTTATTTCCTAGTAACTGTTTTCATGGCTTCGGTCAAGGAAGTGAACTCTTACCCTTTGCAAAATCTAACTCACTCCACGAGAGAGGGAGAGGTGAAACCAAAGAGTGAGAGAGAGGGAGAATAGGACTGAGACCCCAAGGTCCCCTGCTTGCGTTTGTCTCAGTGTCTAGTGGCTGAGACCATAGGGCCTCACCGTGCTGTCTGAGTTATGCGCCCATCTCGGCACATGGGGGCTGGGACCATAGGGTCTCGCCCTGCTGCTTACTTGCTACGCCTGCCTTGGCGCCTGATACCCGAGACCTCGTTCTCTCTTGCCTGATGCATGAGACCTCATGGTCTCATTCGTGCTGCTTGAGACCTCATGGTCTCATGCCTTGCTCATGACTTCGCGCTTGTGCGCCTTTTCCTTGGACCTTTGATTGAGTGGAGAGTTTAAGGTAGACAAGTTGGTCTTGCCTTGATCATTGGAATGCACCAAATATCAAGTCTGAGATGCAAAAACCCAATATTTTTGAATTGGAATGGATCTCCCTTTGCTTTGGCTTCCCGCCAGCTTGTTTGCCTTGGTAGGCCGTATTGAGTCTAACTGTCGTTTCGTAGTTGCATTTTTGCCCACTTCCTTGTGGAGAATAACTTTCCGATTACTATAAATATGCGAGCTTCCATCATTTGATCCTTTTGCAAAGTTTCACTTATATTTTAACAGATGGAGGTATAAGGTCTTCGTAGAATATCAAGAGGGAGAATAGTGAGAGGGAAACGCTCAAGCCTGCTAGTCTGGGACCCATGACCAGCTCGACGCGCACCTCGCTTTCGCGACAGGCGCCTTACGCGCAGGATCTCCGCCTTTAGCTTCTCGAATCCAGCAAACTTGAGGCGGGAGGCGCTCCTCTCCCAGCTCACCGCATCCAGGAGATCTGAGGTGCGCGGCGATCTTCTCCTAGCTCGTCGCATCCAAGAGATTTGAGGTGCGAGGCGCTCCTCTCCCAGCTCGTCGCATCCAGAAGATTTGAGGCGTGAGGCACTTCTGTTCCAGCTCGTCGCATCCACGAGGGGATTGCCCCATTTGGGGCCCCGTGGGTGGGGAATTTTCCCCTGTGGGGGCGGGGACGGGGGAGAAAATCCCCCCGCAGTCAAAGTGGGGATGAGGATCTTACCCCCCGCCCCGAATATATTACATAAATTATATATATATATATATATATATATATATATATATATATATTTATATATTATAAGTATTAATTTTTTAGTCTTTTTATATATGTTTTTAATTTTAAATATAAAAGTAAGACTAACTTTTATATTTTTTTATATTAAAATGTTAAAGTTTTGTTTTTTAGTATTACTTTTATATTTTTTTTCTACCTTTTAATAAATTATCGGGGTCCCAGTGGGGACCGTGGGGATCCGTGGGGATGGGGGTGGAGGAGGAAAACTCCCCGAAGCGGGGATCGGGGATGGGGACGGGGAGCGGGGGAGTACTCCCCGCCCCCGCCCCGCCCCATTGCCATCCCTATCTAGGAATGAGAATGTACCTATTTATGGCAATGTGAGCCAGTATTTATAGATATTTGTGCAGGATTTGAGTCGTTGGATTGATCGGATGAATCTGAGTCATCCAAGTGTGAGAGCCAAAAGTGGGCTGATTTATTGTGAACTAGTGCCGTGACCCGTGCGATGCACGGGGTCAAAGCTTTAGGGACTAAAAATAATCATTGTAATATTACAATCAGCTTAGTAAAAATTGAAGGGAAAGTCTAGAAATTAAAATGTGTTTAGTAGATTAAAAAGGCTAGAAACAAAAGAAAAGGGACAAAAAATTCTAAAAACGTTCATTATTACATAATAATTGGGTTATTAGGAGTTAGCCCATCTTCGACAACCTCACTATTAGAAGAGTTATTGGGAATAGCTTGTTGAATATCTTCATTGTTAGGGTATTCAACCTGAAAATAGAAAATCAAAAAAGAAGAAAAATTCTGGAAGCATCTTAGCAAAGCAAGAAATACAAATGCAATGAACAAAGGGGTAAAAGGAAGAATAACATACCAATATCAGCAAGTTCATGAGACTATTTGACATCTAAATTATAAAAAATGTATTGACCACATTGTATTATTTGAATCAATTTCTACTCCAACCTAAAAAACCATGAGTTTCCTAAAGAGAGATATAAGTTAAGAGGCTCTCTTCTAATAACAAAAAAACATTGTACATTACCAATGAATCCTAGTTTAGGTTTAGGAGAAAAGAAAATAACCATGAATTAATATTAACAGGTTAAAAAATTATAAGTTAACACCCTCCCTTCTAATAACAAAAGAAAATAAGCATTTTCAAAAATAAGGTTAAAAAACAGTACACATTATCGATAAATGGTTGTTTAGATTCATGAGAAAAGCAAGTATAAATTAACATCAAAACTTTATGTATGTGAACATTTGAGGTTTCCTAGACACAAATTCCTTGGAATTCTAAGAAACAACCTACCATCTCTAAATTTTTCTAGACACAGGTAGAACATTCCCTTCACAATTGATTAATGCTTATTCATACCAAAAAATCATTTTCACAAGCCCTCAAAATAACTAAAGTAAAGCAGCGAAACACCAATTTGCGAAGCCTCACCAACATGAAATCGAACTCCTTAAGACATACAAAAAATTAAATTTTCCATTCCCAAACATCAAAACCAACCAAACACCATTCCAAAAATTATTCCCACACACGGTAACAAATAACCTCATACAACAACCAGTTCAACCAAAAAAACAGAAATAAAAGCAAAACAAAAAAATACCTCTAAAATGTCTGATGGCATAGCTTTTCTACAGCCACATTGGTACCTGTTGAAAAAAAACCATCAAGCATGCGATATGATCAAAAAATAATCACCAAACAGAGACTTTCATTGGTAACAGATTAGGTTTCAAGGTCTGGAAATTGGCCATTGATAAAAATGTACTGCAAGTGCAAAATATAGTTCAATCATTGAGCATAGTGTATAATCTATGTAGGTGGGGAGCAAGAGAAAAAAGAGAGGATATGTGAAGACTCATCTGGCTTGCCATCGTTGTCATCGTCTGCACCAAAATTTGATGATCCAAGTCCTTTGAATGATTTTCTGACATATTTGAGAGCAGATTAACCACTATTCTGGGAACCAAAGATGGATCCACCATACACAAACAGGAAACCAATAAAAATTGTCACAGCACATATGAAAGCAACTAACCAAAACCCCAGTCAATATAGCAACAAAAATAATTCAAATCAGAATTTGGATTCCAAAATATACCTAACCACAATACACTGACTTAATGACTAACCTGCAAAAAAGTAAACAAAAGTCAAGAATTTCACCGCATTGTAATTTGAAAGATATACCAACAATGAGTTGCTTCTCTGTCTTCTGGGTACAGTTTCCTGTCTGCATTCATAAAGACAGAAAAAAAAGAGTTATTCAATAAATCAATTGAAAAACAATCAAATGTGCTTTCAAAGGAGGTTGAGTGACTAAAAAATTGAAATACCTTGTAATGACAGATCATTTTCTTCACACCAAGAGTGAAAGCAAGGAACCCACACAGCAAGCTCTATGAAATAGAGACCACAAACCAACCAATATGCAAAATACCAAAAAGTTGAAGAAAATTGTGATGCTTTATAAGGAACACATGAAGTGTAGGTATAAGGAATATGAAAGGTTTGGTTGTACCTTGCAAACAATCACTGATCCATGATAATAATTATCAATTCAATATCAAAAGAAAAATTTTCATTGAAATAGTGATAACTAAATGCTCAACAGAGTAAAAATTGACTATAAAATTGTTAGCTACCAAGTATTAGATAGCCACTAACATTATCTGTTTTATAACAATGAAACAACAAAAGGATCAACACCTCACTGTAAATTCTTTACCATTAGATTTGTGTTGTGCTCCATCAAGAATTATAAAAAGTATAGAACATTTTTCCTTTCAGATTGCAAAAGAAGTATAGAAGGAAAAAAAAAGAAAATCCAATTCTAAGAGACAAACCCAGCAAACAAAAACATAGGAGAGACCAATTCTTAGCTGCCTCCTCTGCTTTCCCTTCTTCCTTCTTGCCCTATCTACAAAATGAAAAGACAAAGGGGTTTGAATCTACAAAAAAATAGTATAAAATTATATGATTTGGTTTAAAAATCAATTTACATACAGTTGCAAATCAATAAATCAAAAGAACAACAACAATTCTAGATAACACAAACTTAAACTACACAAATCTCTAACTAAAATGTGTTAGTCTTTTAGTTTCATTGAAAAGATTTATAAACATGAGAAAGAGAAAAATCAAAAGCTGTTTGCAAGCATTTAAAATCAAAAGAGAAAAATCAAAAGCTGTTTGCAAGCATTTAAAATCAAAAGAGAAAAATCAAAAGCTGTTTGCAAGCATTTAAACTACACAAATCTCAAACTAAAATGTGTTACTGATAACATGTTAGTTGCATAAAAAAGAGAGTATAGACTTTTATGATTTACATTCAATACATCATAGTTTACTATATTTAATGAAATAACTCAAGCACGAGACTACCTTCACAAACACATATGAACAGTAACTACATAAGCAAATCTTGCAACAGCCAAGTTCATCTCTAAATTTAAAATAGTCTTATAGAGCTCTGCATTCATAATGACAGGAAAAAATGAGTTATTCAATAAATCAATTGAAAAACAATCAAATGTGCTTTCAAAGGAGGTTGAGTGACTAAAAAATTGAAATACCTTGTAATGACAGATCATTTTCTTCACACCAAGAGTGAAAGCAAGGAGCCCACACAGCAAGCTCTATGGAATAGAGACCACAAACCAACCAATATGCAAAATACCAAAAAGTTGAAGAAAATTGTGATGCTTTATAAAGAACACATGAAGTGTAGGTATAAGGAATATGAAAGGTTTGGTTGTACCTTGCAAACAATCACTGATCCATGATAATAATTATCAATTCAATATCAAAAGAAAAATTTTCATTGAAATAGTGATAACTAAATGCTCAACAGAGTAAAAATTGACTATAAAATTGTTAGCTACCAAGTATTAGATAGCCACTAACATTATCTGTTATACAACAACGAAACAACAAAAGGATCAACACCTCACTGTAAATTCTTTACCATTAGATTTGTGTTGTGCTCCATCAAGAATTATAAAAAGTATAGAACATTTTTCCTTTCAGATTGCAAAAGAAGTATAGAAGGAAAAAAAAAGAAAATCCAATTCTAAGAGACAAACCCAGCAAACAAAAACATAGGAGAGACCAATTCTTAGCTGCCTCCTCTGCTTTCCCTTCTTCCTTCTTGCCCTATCTACAAAATGAAAAGACAAAGGGGTTTGAATCTACAAAAAAATAGTATAAAATTATATGATTTGGTTTTGAATCTACAAAAAAATAGTATAAAATTATATGATTTGGTTTCAAATCAATTTACATACAGTTGCAAATCAATAAATCAAAAGAACAACAACAATTCTAGATAACACAAACTTAAACTACACAAATCTCTAACTAAAATGTGTTAGTCTTTTAGTTTCATTGAAAAGATTTATAAACATGAGAAAGAGAAAAATCAAAAGCTGTTTGCAAGCATTTAAAATCAAAAGAGAAAAATCAAAAGCTGTTTGCAAGCATTTAAACTACACAAATCTCTAACTAAAATGTGTTAGTCTAATATCATTAAGACATTTCATCAAATATAACACGTGCAGAATCCTCATATTTCTGTGTTTCACCATGAGATGGATAGAGAGTTCCATGGCACAAGCAGCGCAAGTTGGTTCCGTGGTAGATTCTCTTGTACCTAAAACTGCTTGCAAGCTGACCTGCAGTTTCAATTAATTAAAGCTCCAATTTAACAAAAATTGATAAGCTAATCTGGACTCTAGTTTCCAAAACCCGTAGAACTATTTTTAACCATCATCTTCACCATATACATATACTCACCATTCAGTTAAAAAGATTGAGAAAACAAAGAGATGCATTTACCTGTGCAAGGAAGTCAACTTTCTAGAGTTATTTAAAAATATAATCCTATTAGTAAAACACATTGTAAATATAGTTAAAATAGCAATAAAGGAGATGCATGGAACAAACTACACATTATTTATACAGGTTTTTTCATATTTAGCATCCGTGACACAATATTTATTCTACCATTAAAGAGTTTTTAAGAAACTTATGGAAATAAGTAAATAGATGTTATCATAAAGTGCTAATCCTTTGATCTTTGGCAAGCCAACCAATATAAGACATGAACAAATTATAGCTACTCCAAACAACCCATAAGAGAGAATGCAATTTTTTTCCTCCTACAGAGATACAAAACCGTATGACTTACTTGACTCCAAATGTACTCAGATAAACCCTTACCAGAATCCGCCTTGTTTTCACCAGTGAAGCTTCTGCAATTGGCAGACTCATTATCAGCATCCATTTTTCCTCTACCATTACAATTGTTGTTACTCACTTCATCATCTTTCACAAGGTTACAACCTTCCAGTAATGCAGCATTGTTGTCAGACACATTTTGTCCTTTCATCTTTGTCCACAATGGCAAAGGATCAATCTTAACTGCAACAATATCACAGTCATGAAATGATGGTATGGATCATGAATAATTAATGATAATGTACCTAACAGAGCAACACAAAAAATAATGAAGTTTTAGGACACAGGCACAAAATGCAATCTCCAGATCATGTTCTGGGCCAACCATAAGAACCATGATTTGTTCAAAAATAAGGTCTAAAAACCATCAAGATACCAATGAATCCTAGATTAGACACATGACAAAAGGAAATACCAACATTTTCAACAATTAAGAATCCATCACAATATTGACTAACCATTGCTGAACCGCTACTGGACATTGCTAATGGCAAAACTATCACTAAAACATCAAAAGAAAAGGCAAGCCAAATTTCTGCAGACAACTACCTAAAGGAAAAAGCAAGAAGATAAGTAGATAACAAACAAAGGAAAAAATAGAAGGATACCATTACCTCTTGGATTGCAAGCATAAGGAACCACAGAATAGCAAATGTTGTAACTAAAAGGAAAAGGAAGGAAATAATTAGAGGGAAAAAATAAAGCAAACAAACAGAGAGAGCAAGAACTAAGTTGAGGAACTAACCCTAATATCTTCGTTGCCATCTTCGCTGGGGAGAAGAAATCTCTTTGATATCTTCTCTGACTGACCAAATGATACTGCGTTTTTTTGCTGCATCTCTACACTGACAAGCCCATACAAAATCAACCGGTGAAGACAACCCATGGAGCTAGTCCATCGCTCTTTCCTCTTTCTCCCTTGAAGATTCAGGTGCCGCCTCCTTTGGCGATGAACTCGGGCAGAGAAGACGCATCGGAGAGAGGGTTGCGGGGACGGTCGTAGTGGTCGACGGCGGAGAGTTTACGGTCGAGGAATTGGAGCATACAGTCAAGGCGTTTGTTGGTGGATTGGATTGAATTGGAGGATGAAACGTCGTCGTCGTCGGAAGAGCGGGTTGAGGGTTATGATGGTGGTGGTTGTTCATGAAGATGGCTGCATAGAGAGGTGAAGGAGATGCAATGGGCATAGATCGATGGAGGTTGGGTTGCTGGTGTATGGGGGCTTCGGTGAGAATGACAGAGAGATGAAGAGAGAGGAGTTTGGTGGATAGGTATGGAAGACGTGTTGGGCATGCAAGAAAAGAAAGGAGAAGGGCAAGACACGTGGTGGACCACATGGTGGCAATCAAGTGGCCAAAAAATTGGAGGGAAATGGGGGGTTTTTGGCGGGAGTGCACAGCTGAAGTGCTGACTTGGAGACACCCTCAGGATTTATATTCTTTGATATGGATCAAAATGATTTGGCCTATCTATGTCTAATTGTTGAATGAGCCTCTTGATCCAGTCCAAAACAAATAACAACAAAGCTTTTTTTTGTCAAATAAAGTCTATTGTATCAAATTTTAATTTTCTAATTAAATTTTAAATTGATACCCATTTTGGTAATTTTTCACTTAAAAGCACTTTTGATCTAATCAATCCAAACAACAATGATTGGTGAAACTTGCTTTTCAGTAAATGTATCCAAACCAAAATGACGTTACATTCAACTCACTTTTAACTAAACTCAATTCTACGAACTCAATTCTGCCAAACTCAATTCTCATCACCGTGGAACCAAACATACACTTAATGCCTTTCACGTAATGGAGATAACCGTCTTGTATAATATAATTTTCTTGCTATAGTGTATTGTGTGTAAAATTTTTAAGAAGGAAATCTCTTTAAAATATATATTCCAAATTTAAATGTGTTATTGATTTTAGGCTTAAATATGTTTTAGGCCCCTGCCAATATAGCGTGTTTTGGTTTAAGCTCCTGCAATTTTTTTAGAAAAAACTCCCTGCAAAATATAGTTTTTTGATTTAGGCCCTTATGTTAACTTGACGTTACAAAAACGCTAAGTTGGCTAATAGAAATTGACGTGTCATTTAATATTCATTTTTATTTATTTTAAATATTTATTTAATATGCCAAGTGATTATTTGTAATTTTTCATTAAAAAAAATTAGTCCAAAATAGAAGGAGGAAACCGAATGAAGTGGTGTTCATCTTTCTGGGTTTGGAATCAGGGATTAGAAATGAAGGAGGAAACAGAATATAAGAATTGGATTGGAAATGAAGCGGGAAACAAAATTAAAGAAGTTGTGTTCATCCATTGACTCCCACCATTCCAATTTCTTCTTCTTCCCCGTCTTCCTCTCATGTTTCCCCATCTTCCCTCCCTCTAAATCTTTACTCTTTGGTCTTTCACTCTTCAACAACTCTCTCTCTCTCTCTCTCTCTCCCTCTCTCTCTCTCTCTCTCTCTCTCTCTCTCTCTCTTCATTTCCCAATTTTTATTTCCCCCCTCTGTCTCTTCGTTTTTTCCCTATCATCCAAAACCACCACCATCAAAAAATTATCTCAAAAAAAATTATCTCTAAACCCAAATAGTAATTTGTTCCTTCTTTCTCATTGAAGTTTCTGGGTTTGTGCTTTCATGTTCTGGGTTTAATTTAGGGTTTCTGAAATCAATTTTGGAGAATGAAATTTTGGGGTTTTTGAAATTGATTTTGGGGTTGGTTATTTTCGAGTTGATTTGGGGATTACACTTTCACTTTCTGGGTTGTGGTTGAGTTATGATTCAAGAAGGTTGAAGGACTTTTAGGATTTAGGGATTTGGGGATTAAAGGTTGAAGGTTGAAGAAGATGAAAAATAAAAGAAAATAATTTTTTTATAATTTAATATATAGCTGCCAACTCAACATAAAAAAAATTAGAAAAGAAAAAAAATACATGTGGCAGACACTTTGGCAATTTTTGTAACGGAAGTCTAACAGAAGGGCCTAAATCAAAACACTGTATTTTGCAACGAGTTTTTTCTAAAAAAAATTTTTGCAGGGGCTTAAAGCAAAACACACTATATTTGCAGGGGCCTAAAACATATTTAAGTCTTGATTTTATTATGAATTTACTTATCAAATTATAAATTATTAGCATATAAAGTAATAAAAAAAATAAGGATGGAATCACTTTACCATTAAGCAGCTGACCTGCTATTGTCCTTCACTCTATGCACAAAACTAGAAAAAAAAGGGGGGAATGTGGCCTACAAAATTGATCTGGAAAAAGCTTATGATCATGTTAGTTGGGATTTTCTAAAGTCTCGCGTGATTGATTTTAGTTTTCCAGATATTATTGTTTTGATTATGAACTGTGTATCCTCCTCCTATTTGTCCATCATTTGGAATGGTAACCACCTTCCTTCCTTCTCTCCTTCTAGAGGGCTCAGGCAAGGGGACCCCCTTTCTCCCTACCTTTTTGTTATTTGTATGGAGAAGTTGTCTCATACTATTTGGCAGTTGTGAATGAGGGCAAATGGAAGCCTATGAAATTGTCTCATAATGGGCCTGCCCTTTCTCACCTCTTTTTTGCGGATGATGTCTTGCTGTTCTCCAAAGCCTCTGCCTCCCAGGCCAAAATAGTGGTTGAAATCTTCTCTGCTTTTGCTGATGAGCCATGGCTTAAAGTGAGTGTAACTAAATCCAGGTTTCTCTTCTCTAAAGGAGTGCCCCACAGAAAGAGAAATAAAATTGAAATAATCACTGGCATTAGGGAAACTACTTCATTTGAAAAATACTTAGGCTTTCCTATGTTCCAAGGGAGAGTTACTAAGACTGACTTTCTTTTTATTATTGAAAAATTCAGTCGAGATTATCTTCATGGAAGAATAAGTTGTTGAATAAAGCAGGTAGGCTAACCCTAGCCAAATCGGTTCTCAACTCTATTCTAGTGTACTATATGCAAGTTGCATGGGTTCCTCAGACTGTGTGTGATCAAATTGACAGACTCACCCGTGACTTCCTTTGGAAAGGTTCTCACGACCGTGGCATCAATCTTGTTGGGTGGGACACTATTGCCAAATCTAAGCATCATGGAGGGCTTGGAATAAGAGTGGCCTGTGATATGAATTCAGCTATGCTTGGAAAATTAATCTAGGACTTACATTCTGGGAAAGAGAAACTCTGGACCAATTATTGACTGACAAATATATGAGGAATGGGTCTATTTTGCAGGTCTCAAAAATAAATGACTCTTACACCTGGAATTCAATCATGAAGGCTAGGGACATTTTTAAAGATGGCTTTAAATTCAGAATGGCCATTGGAAGCTCCTCCTTTTGGAACTCAACTTGGACTGATTTTGGAGCTCTGGCCAAACTAGTCCCTTATGTTGACATTCAAGACACTGGCCTCAGAGTCTCCTATCTCTATGACAATGATGGTTGGAAGCTTGGGATCCTCTATACTCATCTCCCACATCAGGTTCTTGAGCATATTAATGGGTTCTCCTTCAATTTGAATGCTGATGTGGACGATGCTTGGATTTGGGATTACAATTTAGCTAGGGAGTACAATGCAAAATCTGGTTATAATTGGCTTCGTGAAAAGAGGCATCTCAGTCCTAGAACTGAGGAATCTAGCTCTTGAAAGTGGATTTGGTCTCTCCCTGGACCCGAGAAGATTAGATTTCTGATTTGGAGTGCATCTCATAATTTAATCCCTACTGCTAGCATGTTGCATCACAGGGGAATGCTCAGCTTCTTGTCAGAGATGTGGGATTGGCGATTAAACAGTCTTGCACTGCTTAAGGGACTGCAATCTCCCTAAGAATATGTGGAGGTCCCTTAGCTTTGATTCTATCTCGTTCTATAGTGTGGTTGATCCTATGGAGTGGTTCATCCTATGGAGTGGTTCATGCTCGATATCAAAGATACAAATCCCAATATTTTCCTTTCTTATGTGTGGTGGCTTTGGAGATCTTGGAATGTAACTCTTTTAGCAGATGAAACCATTTACAACTACTCTCTCAAACTAAAGATTCTCAACTTTGCAGCCTCCATCAAAAATTGTTTCTCTCGTGTGGTGTACCCTCCTAGCCCACCTAGGTTGGTTTCCTGGTACCTCTCTAGGGACAATGATATCATTTTGAATGTTGATGGTAGCAGCCTTGGCAATCCTGGGAGGTCTGGCTTTGGTGGTCTCTTGCGGAATAACAGTGTAGGATGGATTGGAGGTTTTGTGGGCTATATTGGCATCTCTAATAACCTTCATGCTGTCCTAGCCTTGTACAACGGTCTCTGTTTTGCATGGGATAAAGGATATCGTTTGCTGGTGTGCTTCTCGGACTCTCAAAATGCTTTACAGCTTGTCACTTCTCCCGTCAACATGTGGAGCAAGTATGCACCTATCGTTCAAAACATTAAGGACCTTCTTCATAGAGATTGGGAAGTGAACGTGATTCATACTCTTCGGGAAGGAAATGTGTGTGCTGATTTTTTAGCTAAATCAGGAGCTTTTAAAAATGGGTTTAGGGTCCAGTACAAATTTGGCAATGACCATTGGATTGTCTTAGAGTCCCCTCCCTCTGGGCTCGCCCTGCACCTGCTGGCTGATGCCACGAGTTTGTTCGTGCTTAGGCCTTTTGTCTCTTTTCTTTGTCTCTTTTCCCTTTTGTTACCAAAAAAAATTACGCAGCTGACCATTGAATCTCCAAACACGTGAAATCGAAGATAAGCATGACTCTGACTAACCTGCACTTTCCACAACCAATTGGTGATGCATCGTCATCCAGGTCAGATTTATTAGGATAGAAAAGGTCGATGGTAATTCATCCTCTTCTCCCTCAATTTTGTATTTTATTCTTTTGTATTGTGATTATAACTGTAGTGATATTCTTCAGCTTGGAATTGGGCTTTTTTGAATTTATTCGAAAATTTGCCAAATACATAGTACCTAAGATGAATTGACTGTTTACCTTTTATATTTTGTTGAAAGATTTGGGGATTTCATGTTTTGCAACATGTTATGTACACTGTTTAGAGTACGTATCCTACCTTTAACCTGAGTGATTTCTCACTGCGATTGTTCGCGACAGACATAGGAGGATGCGATAAAACATAGCTATGTGATTATGTATCTAGATTAATTCATTTGACGACTGAATTATTAACCCCAATTTTTAATTTTCCCATGTGAAGTGATAGTTAGAATTAGAATAACAGTTATTTACGTATGAAATTTGCTTTTCTACGGTAAGTCACGTTGTTGGGTGCAAATTGATTGTTAATTTCAGGAGGGTTAGACACCTAATTTTATGCATTGACATGTTGTATTTTCCACTAAATATAAATCCACATCATGGTGTTGTTTTTAGGCACTTATCTCCGACACATAAGGCGGCAAATACATTTGTAGTACAATTCAGATTGCACGGTTTGGATCAGATTGTGACTCAGTACATGTTGCAAACGACAAATGACAAATACAGCCTTCTCTGATCAGTGGACTGATGCAATTTGAAACCCCCAGGAGATAATAACTGCTGAGATGAAAGGCCATGGACGAATTTGTTTGAGAAAATAGATGGGGAATCGTGGCTTGGACATGGGTGGATTTTAATTTATGCTCACCTTTTGCATTCAAGTAAATGATTCAGTATACTTCAATTACCGCAGCGGAGAAAGCTGTTCAAATCACTATTGGATGCAATACTCATTACGAAGTTCTATACTTGAGATTGAACCCGGTCGTCATTCAAAGACTGCTTACAACGGTGAGTATCAAGCCACAACAGTGAGTTTTACTACCACAATCACTTATATTAGTTGGCACTTGGCAATAGACCATTTCTTAAAGAAGACCACACTTGTTGTTCAGTTGGTTGAGAATTACATCATAATTATTTCAAATCACTTGGTGGTGAACAGTTTTTGCATTGTGCAGACATAATTTTCGATACCTTGGAATAGCAATCAGTTCTCATGACAGATATGTAAGTATTTGTATCAATTTTTTTGTTGAGATTAAAGAGGGCACACGGCCCAAGAAAAACTAGATAACAACTAGACGAGGAGTAGAGACTCCATTTACATCGGAAAAAACAAACGGTAAAACTTACGCTGGCACCACGTCATACTCCACACCCAGCAGAGATGTTTGTAGCTGGGACCGCACCATCCGTATTGACCGCTACCCAATCCACCGAACCTGCCTCAGCATCTTGCAAGGAGTAAATTGATTTTGGGCTATTGCTTTACTCTCCTTGTACTCCTTAGCATTTTTGACAATCCATTTCCAACCACCTATGGGCCTTTTAAACTCCTCATCATGAGCCTCCTTATTCCTCCACAACCACAAATTGTGATAGACTACACTAAGCTAAACACTAGGTCTAAGGTTGCAAGAGAAGAAATAAACATAAAACAACTTCTGATATTTCATATCCTTCAAAGGAGGCACATTACACTATATATAGCTAGGGTTGCTGCTGAACAGATAACATGGGCCACGGGCCACTTAAGGACAATAGAACTAAATTAAAACAAGTATAAGGTCCAGTACTAATTTCACCAACAGCATTACTGGATAAAACCCTTCAGCCATCCTGGCTTTTGGGTCACACGCGTGGGCTTGCTGGATGCCACCCCCAAATTGCTAACATTACTCCCGGATCCAATGAGAACCTTGTCCTCAAGGTTGCAGATGCCACGTGGCTGGACGGTAGTGGCTGTGACAAGTGGGAACGTGTCACGTGGGGGGGCTGTCAACGCTTCAATGGCGGACTTGGAGGAGAGAGCTTCCACTGAAATTAAATTGCTTTTGGCGTCCGGATCTTGAATTGATGGGCGAGATGTGGGGCGCAGGGAAAGGGTGGAATCCAACGGCTGGCCTTGATTCTCGTTGTTACAGGGCGAAAAAGCTGGCACGCGAGGGACAGCTGTGACAGGCTGCGTCAGCGCGTTGCAGGGCGCGTGGGACAGCGACCTTTCAGCTGTTTCAGCTGCTTTTGAGATCAACGGTTGTGATTCGCGCAGCAGAGATTGGTTGGGATCCAGCGGTGCAGAATGGCGCGCGCTGTTCCGTGGAGGTACTGTAGGCGCGACAGCTGGCTGGGACAACGACGTTTCCTTCAGCGCAGGTCTGGGAAAGAGGAACGTGTTGGACTGTGTGGTGCATTGACTTCCGCATCTTGGATCAACGGTGTGGATTGTTTTGGCAGGTATCCGTTCGGATCGTGTGGCGCAGGATGCAGCGCGCTGTTCCAAGGCGTCAGAGCAGGCGCGTTATTCGTGGAATGGGCAGCGTGGTTGGCGTGTATTGGGTGTTGGGTTGCGCCATTTACTCCATCTTGAGGGTATCCAATGTATTTCAATGGGTCTGATGCATTTTAAAATTCAATGGTCCAGATTTAAGAGCTGATGGGGTGTCCTGCGAACCATTATAAATAGGACCCTTAGGCGCCCATGTGGTTGCACTTTTATTTAAGTCCCTTGTAACTGTACTTGAACTTGTCACTTTAGCTTCCTTTTTCCCAGAAACTTCACCCTCAGTTACACAACCTTCAGTTAAAGAACTTAGCTGTTCTTCTGTCTTCCCATTCACACCCAACTCGTTTTTCTCTCTGTCTTCTTCAGACTGCCCTTCTTTTTCTACTAAGCCCGTAGGATTCGAACCATCTTCCCTATCTTTGAGCTCCTCCAGATTATGGGCTTGAAGGTCACCTCCAAAATAAGGGCGCAGCTGCGAAATGTGAACCATCGGGTGTATACGAGATTCAGAGGGAAGCTCCAGTTCATATGCTACCTTCCCAATGCGCCGGAGGACCTTAAATGGGCCGTAGTAGTGTTTGGCCAGCTTCTGTGAAGATCTGCGTGCAACAGTTTGTTGGCGGTAAAGCTGTAAACGCAACAGAGCCAGATGTCCAATGTTGAAGGTATAGTCCCTCCTTTTTTTGTTAGCTTGGTCTACCATTCTCTGTCTGCTTTTTTTTAAGTTCTCTTTCAAAGCTTTCAGTATCTCTTGTCTCTGTTGTAGAGTGGACTCCAGGTTGTCTAGATCTGTTGCACTTGCGACATAATCTGGGACTGCTGGTGGTGGACGGCCGTAAAGAGCTTGGAAGGGGGACATCTGAATTGCTGCGTGAAAGGAGGAGTTATGCCAATACTCTGCAAGATGCAAGAACTTGAACCATTTACGAGGGTGATCACTCGTGAAACAGCGGAGATACGTCTCTAGGGTGCGGTTGACGACCTCATTCTGGCGGTCTCAGGGTGGTATGCAGTGCTGTACTTTAGTGTTGTCCCCTGCACGCGAAAAAGTTCCTTCCAGAAGTTGCTTAAAAACAAGGGGTCTCTGTCAGATATGATGGATTTAGGGATGCCATGGAGACGGCAGATCTCAACTGAGAATCTAGTGGCCAGATCTACTGCAGAGTATCTGGTTGGTAGTGCTATGAAGTGAACAAACTTGGTGAGCCTGTCGCAAATCACCCAGATGGCAGTGTGTCCAAAAGAGTTTGGAAGGTGAGTTATGAAATCCATTGTAAGTTCTTCCCAAACTTGATTTGGTGATGATAAGGGTTGAAGTAACCATTGTTTTTTCTGTGGTAGGTACTTGTTCTGCTGGCAAATGGTGCAGTGTTTGATGAAGAGTTTAACATCTCTGTGGATTCCTGGCCATTAAAAGGAAGCTGAGAGTCTCGCCAAAGTGAGTTTAACACCTGAGTGACCAGCTACAGGGGTGCTGTGATATTCATGCAGAAGGGTCCTTCGTAGATCGGCTGAGTCAGGTATGAAGAGTTTGCCCTTGTAATAGATCAAGTCATTTGAGTAACTGTAGTTGATCTTCATGTCTGTTTCTGATGTGCACTTTTGAACTAATTCCTTTCCCTTGTCATCTGTCTTGTAAAACTTTTGTAGTTGAGCAATGAGCGTTGGAACTAGAGATGAGATTGCTGAGAGCAGTGTTGCATCCTGTGTATTTGCGGCTAAGTGTGTCCGCAACCAGATTAGACTTGCCAGGTTTGTAGTAAATATCAAAACTGAACCCTTGTAACTTAAATGCCCATTTCTGTTGTTCTGGTGTTTGAATCTTCTGAACAAGGAGGTTCTTAAGGCTCTTCTGATCTGTGTACATGTGAAAATGTCGTCCTAAGAGGTACTGACGCCACTTTTTGATTGCTTCAGTGACTGCAAACATTTCTCGCACATACACTGAGGCAGCTTGCATCCGAGGTCACATCTTTTTGCTGAAGAAGGCTAAGGGGTGACCGTCTTGGGAGAGGACAGCACCAATGGCAGTAGCGGAGGCATCAGTTCCAACCACAAAGACCTTGGTAAAATCCGGGAGAGCAAGCACTGGCACTGATGTAATTTTTTGCTTTAACTCTGTAAATGCCTCTTCGGCATCTGTACTCCATGTAAACTTAGTGGAACGCAACAATTCGGTGAGAGGAGCGGCGAGAGAGGCGTAGAGACGCACAAATCGTCTGTAGAATCCGGTGAGGCCTAAAAATCCCCTGAGTGCCGTGAGTGAACGTGGCTTTGGCCAGTCTAGTATAACTTGAACTTTATCAGGATCTGGGGATACACCATTAACAGAAATAACATGGCCTAGGTAATGAACAACATCAACTGCAAAAACACACTTAGACAGCTTTGCAACAAAGTGATGAGTCTGAAGTAAATCTAAAACAAGTCTTAAATGAAGTAGGTGATCAGATAAACAACGGCTATAGATTAAAATATCATCAAAGAAAACCAGAACAAACCGTCGTAAAAAAGGTCTTAGTAAATCGTTCATTGCTGATTGAAATGTAGACGGCGCGTTAGATAGCCCAAAAGGCATGACTAAGAACTCGTAATGTCCGTCAAAAGTGCGAAAAGCTGTTTTATGAGTGTCTTCCGGTGCAACCCAAATCTGGTGATAACCTGAGTGTAGATCTATCTTGGTGAATATTTTAGCTGAGCCAAGTTCATCAAGGAGTTCATCTATAGTGGGGATTGGGAATCTGTCCTTAACAGTGACTGCATTTAGTGCTCTGTAGTCAACACAAAATCTCCAAGTTCCATATTTCTTTTTAACCAACAAAACTGGGGAGGAATAATGGCTGTTGCTAGGGACAATAGTGCCTTCTTGTAGCATGTCATGGATTAGGGAGGTCATGGCTTCTTTTGGGAGTGAGGGTAACGATAGAGTTTGACATTGATGGGAGGTGTGTTTGGGAGTAGTGGAATGTGGTGGTCATGAGGTCTGGGGGGGTGGTAGGCCATGTGGTTCTTGAAAAACAGTTGGGTAGTTTTGGAGTATAGAGTTAACCTCAGGTGATAATGTATGGGCTATTGAGTCAATGAGGTTGTTGGTGGTTTGGTGGGGTTTCAAGGCTTTGTCAGTGGGCTCAAAGCTTAGGAGGTGAAGTGAGGCAATTGAGTCTGTATGTAGCAGGTGGCAGAGTTGGTGATAGGTAGTTTGGGCTGGGTTGGGTTTAGGTTCTCCCTTTAGTGTGATAGGCTCATTATTGTGTTGGAAAGTGATTGATGGTATGGAGAAATCTGCCTGAATTGGGCCCAAGGTTCTAAGCCACTCCATCCCAAGGACTACATCAGCACCTTCAATTGGGAGTAAATAAAATGGTAAGCAAAATGACTGGTTTTGTAGGTTGATAGGAACGTCATTACAAATCCCTTCACATTGTAAGTGAGAACCATTTCCAACCATGACAGAAAATGCTGGGATTTTTGAAGTTGGCATTTTCAAATGCTCTGCAATTCTTGGTTGCAGTATGTTATGTGTGCTCCCAGTGTCAACTAGAACCATAACTATCAGTCCACCAATTAGGCCGTAAAACCTGCGTATTTGGGGGGCGAATTGACCTGTTAGAGCCTGAGGTGATAGTTGAAAGTAAGATTCTTCTGGTCCACTTTCAATTTCTTCATTTTGAGATTCAGTGGGGTCTAGTTCTTCACCTTCCTCAAGCATGAGTAAGAGATAGCGACCATTAGCACATTTATGCCCCGGAACAAACTTTTCATCACAATTGTAACATAGACCTTGAGCACGGCGTTCTTCCCGTTGGGCTAGACTGATGCGCCTTATAGAATATTTAGGTTGGTTTGGTTTTGGTGTGTTTGGGGTGTTTTGGGTGGTAGGTGTAGTGGTTGGGTGTTGGTTTGGCTTGTGTGAAGGTGGGTTTGTGTTTGGGGTTTGGTCATAGGTTTGGGAAAAGGGTCTGGAGAATTTGGGTTTGGTGGCTTTAATCTTATCCTCAATGAGTTTGGCTAGACCAATAGCTTGAGAAATTGAATAGGGTCGTTGTATGGCTATTTCATTTCTGATTTCTGGGTTTAAGCCCGAGATAAAACAGTTTAAAATCGCATCAGGTGGTAGCCCTAGGACTCTATTTCCCAATTTCTCAAAGTTAGCTTGGTATTCAGCAACAGACCCAGTTTGTCTAAGCTTAAAAAGTTGGGCTTGGTGATTTTCATAGGTAAAGGGACCAAACCTTAACTCTAGCGCTCTAGCAAAGGTTGGCCAATCAGCAAGTTGGCTGTTGTGATGCATCCACTTAAACCAACTAAGCGCTTCCCCTTTCATATAAAATGAAACCATAGGCAAACGATTTACCATAGGAATGTTGTAAAAGGAGAAAAACTGCTCAGCTTGGAACAACCATTCCAAAGGGTCTGTTCCATCATAAATTCCCATTTCTACTTTTGGTTGTCTATAAGGGATTTGAGGGTTAGTTTGGGAAAACTGTGGAGAGTACATCTGCTGCATAAAATTAGGGAACATATTTTGGTAATGTGAGGGGTTGTATGGGGGAATTTGGGCGAATGCAGGGTAGGTTGTCGGGCCATATATGTTAGGGGGTGGTATAGGTGGTGGTATAGGTGGTGGTTCAGATCCAGAAAGGGAAACAGTGGGTTGGGTCGAGGTGGGTTGAGTCAGAACTGTGGGTATTGGGGTAGAGACAGTGTGGGTAACAGCATGTTCATAACCAGGGGGTAATAAAGGGGAAGAAGGGTTACCTGTTGAAGGAGAGTGTTGTTGTGCAGGCAATCTGTCATTAATCAGTTTTGTGAGTGTCTCAAATCGTGAATCCATTAGCTGTTGTTGATTATCCAGCCTTGTATTCACAGTACCCAGCTGTTCACCCAGTTGTTGCTCCAGCTGCTGGTTATTTTCATGGAGGACAGCATCCATGTGTTGATAGGAAGCTTGAATGGCATCATCCAGATCCTTGGATGTTGGGTTGGTAGCTTTTGGAGGCATTGAGAAACAAAATGAAAGCACCAATTGATAGACTACACTAAGCTAAACACTAGATCTAGGGTTGCAAGAGAAGAAATAAACATAAAACAACTTCTGATATTTCATATCCTTCAAAGGAGGCACATTACACTATATATAGCTAGGGTTGCTGCTGAACAGATAACATGGGCCATGAGCCACTTAAGGACAATAGAACTAAATTAAAACAAGTATAAGGTCCAGTACTAATTTCACCAACAGCATTACTGGATAAAACCCTTCAGCCATCCTGGCTTTTGGGTCACACGCGTGGGCTTGCTGGATGCCACCCCCAAATTGCTAACAAATTGTAGCAAGCATTCGCCCACACAGCACTCCACTGCACTTCAGCCACCCTCCCCACATTATGGCTCAAATTATAGTCAACCCAAGTCACAAGGTCCATCTCAAAGAACTGATAAATGGCATCACTAGGAACAATATTTATCCAAACAGCCCAAGCATTAGGACAATCTCTCATAACATGAAGAGTTGTTTCCACCTCATCACCACACAAAGCACAAAATGGATTACCAAGCTGCATTGAAGCCTTCCTAACATTTGTCAAAAGCTTGTCATGTCTCAAGAGCCACACAAAGTGTCTAACTCTCTCAATGACCTCCAATTTCCAAATACTCCTCCAACCCCTATCAGCATTCATAGCTTCAAAGCCAGAAAGAAGGTTGCCACTGAGAAATTACCATATATGTTAGCATTGTATTACCACTTACATGTGTCAGCAATAAGTTTGATAATGAGCTGTTTCCTAAACCATAATTACTTTGCATAGTTAAGATTGAGTCTAAAAGTATTATGTATCAACCAGTGAAACTAAAATTTAATTATATAGCACACTACCATTGATTTGATTATTTTCCATGGTATATAAACTACAGGTTTCATACGAATAGACAGTGATTATCATACATGAGGACTTACATTCAAGGAGTTCGTATCTGCTATTAAGACTCCATATCATATCTTACTATTACATTTTAGTTATTTTTGACACACACACACACACACACACACACACATATATATATATATATATATATATATATATATATATAGTTTAAAGGTTGGATGATGCAATTATGTCTACAATTTCACACTTAAGGAGTCATGGTATTGCACTGGAGATGATTTGCGACAATCCAGAGTTGTGCATATAAAATATAATCAGGTAGGTACTATGGACAAAATTCAATTTTCCGTATTGTATCCCTTTATTGTGTGGCAGCTAAAAAATTGTGACTCATACACATTATGAATTAGTTATAGAATTTATAAGATTTTTACAGTCACCTAAACTATACAGCTAGTGAGATGCTATACTTGTTGGACACAACCAAAATTTATCATCAAGAATCCATAAATAATTGGCCATAAAAGGTTATTTGATAAATGTAAACACTTTGCATTCGAATCCAACAATAAGGAAAAATTTATAAAACATAAAAATTTTGTTTAGTTAGGCATGATAAATATTAAAGGAGGGTTCATGAATGACCTATAGATCGTCAAACACTTCAGGGTAGACCACATTCTTTGTACTGCTGCTCACTTGTCCATCTTCATCTATTATCAAAATCTTCGGTCCTTTCCTCGACCTCACTCTGGATAAAACTACATAAAGCTGACCATGGGTAAAAACGGGTTTTTGTAGATATAACCCAACATGTGATAGTGATTGACCTTGACTTTTATTTATAGTCATCGCAAAACAGAGTGACAATGGAAATTGTCTTCTTTGGAATTTGAAAGGTAGGCCTGGATCAGTCGGTATGATATTCATCCTAAGAATCAAAATTGTATCCCCAACATGTGTGCCAGTAAGAACAATTGCACCAATGATGTTAGATCTCAAGTGTGTGACCACTAACCTGGTACCATTGCATAACCCAGCTGACTGATCAATGTTTCGCATAAGGATGACTGGATCACCGATCTTCAATTGCAATTCATGACTTGGTATACCGGAACATTTAATTTCATTCAAAAACTCAATTGTAAACCACTCACCCCGGACCTCATCCCGTTCATCAGAATGACACTCTGAATCTGAGCTAAGGTACAACTTGTCATTACCTGAGATGACAGGCAACACAAACTCATTAACCTTTTCAACTGCATCTAAAGTAGGTGCTAGTATAAATTTGTTTATTTAGTTGATTAAATCCTGTATTCCACTACTATGTATCATTGAATTGGGTAATAGATGTTTTGAAGATGCAATTACTTACCTTCATGTTGTGTCATGTTTCGTTTTTCTCTATCCCGTATATAGCGCTTTCGTCTTAGCCGTGCTTGTTGAGAAGCTGTCTGGGCCATGATAGGCTGGATAGGACATGGGAGATTGGTGACATCTCGAAAATGAAGCACACCTATTAAGTGTACAACAGGCATAAAATTATAAACCGGTTTAATCCGTATAGTAAAGACTAAAATTCCGGTAGCAAAGATTCAGTTGTATCTGTAAATGTACCTTCACGATTCGGAGTCTCTGTTCCATCCTGATTAGAGAATAATCTAGTCGCTCCAATGGATTGAAATGTTGTGTTGTTTTGAACTTTACGCCTGTGTCGATTGACAGGAGGGGTTTGATTAAGTATATCAGGCAACTGAATAAAACCCGAACCCAGTTCTGATGCATGAGTACTACTTGTTCATAAACTACTGATCGGTTTCCAGGAATGTGACTTGAACTGTTTGAAATATCTAAGAGCAAATTGTGTTGAACTTTGTCAATAATAATATAACATTGCATTTGAATTCATAAGAGGGATTTACATTAGAATATATATGTCAGCAAATCTTACCTCTTGAATATTTACCTTTTTGTTTTTTTAGCATAACTATTGGCTATATTATGTGCTGTGTTTAAGCTGTAACGACACTCTGCATTTCCTGTTTTTAATCGACACCAGTAGATACGAAATGTTTATATACAAACAATGTTTTCCTAACATGCATACTTGAATAATCAAATAAAATGATATCCGGTGGTTGTTAATATATAGATAAAATACATAGGCAGTTCACATGTATATAAAATGATATCTCTCTCTCCCCTCTCAATCGCACCTCCCCCTCTCACTTCGCTTTCTCCCCCCCTTTCCTTTCATCATTTCTCAGTTCACATGTATCTAAATTCAGCTCACCATCAAAATCATGAACCCACCTTCTTCCACTTTCATTTCCTTTCCTTCTCTTTCCACGATATTGATACAAGGCAGTGATAACGAAGAAACCGCTCCCACGAAGTCGCCGCCGACGACTAAGAAGAATCTCTCATCGCCGTCGATCACGCAAGCCTCACCGCCGATGCTCCATTGAAGAAGTCTCTCGTTGACGGATGATGCTAGGTTCGTTTTCGTTTTTTGTTTTTTTTTGCAATTTCTTTCTCTCTCTTGGTTTTTCCTTCTTCTGGCTTTCCTTCTCTTCCGTTTCTGTGGATTTTTAAAACAAGGGAGTAGGGGAGGGTTTCAATCTGATATGAATATTGCTTATGTGTGTTTGAGGAAATGTCAGGCTTGGTTTAGGGAAGATTTAGGGGGTTTGTTGATGAGAAAAATATGTATCGTATTTTTCCTAAGCTTCTGTTGATTGACGGTATATATTGTTGATTAATATTCACCAATATTTCAGGATTTGTTCTTGGGTTTTAGTTTACTTATGTTTTTTGTGTATTGTTATGTTTTCTCGTTTAGGTTTTTGTGTTCTTATGTTGCTCTTCTTAGGTTTTTTGCTTTCCCTTAACTGGTTTTGATACTCTAACAAGTTAATTTTCTTTGTTTCATGTTTGGGGTTATGTTTAGTTAGGGTAATTAGTTACTGTGTTGTTAACAAATACTATAGCTTTGTGTCTCTCATCCAAATACAAGTTGTCATACTCTGAAATGATCAGGGGTGCTTTTCATTCAAAGAATATTCATTGATTGATTTGTGCCTTCCATTCTCTTTTATATTCAAAGCCAAATTATTAAAATATTGCTTATAAGGGGACTATATCTTTTTATATTAGGTCTTAAACACTGTTATATGCAACTTTCATTTGAATAAGCACCTAAATCTTTTACAATTGGAGCCTGCGGTTTGAAGGTTATCAGCTCATTCTTAGTCTTTTTTGATTGTTGTTTCATTGCTTTGTAATGGAAGTTTGGTTATGACTTCAAGTGAAGGAAGTAGCATTTCTAGAAACCTTGATAAAACACCAACATGGGCTGTTGCTTGTGTTTGCACCGTTTTCATCTTGATTTCAATCATTCTTGAGAGAAAAGTCTTCACAAAGTGGGAATGGTATGTCACCAATTGCAAATCTTTTTTTGCCCCTTCTTATTGTTAATTGTTATCACTGTTTCCCTTGGTTTTGTGTTTCACATTTGTATTAACTGTTCCTTCTAGATGGGATTTGATCTTTGTTTTTGTCCCATTTAGTTTAATTTGCTTCAATTTCAATTCATTTCTCTTTTACTGTTATCAAAGCTTCTGCCTTTGTTACTTGCACTTATAGTTGTTGGTAGTTATATGATTTTGCTGTCATGTTATGTGCATTGTCTTTCATTTGTTGCTTTTGGGGAAGTTCTTTCTATGAGCAGCACTTACATACAGTATCGTAGGTGCTATACCTTCTGTTCTAGAGATAAAGTGTCGGTTCTTTATAACTCACATAACAATTGCTAATAAAAATTACACCCCACAGGTAGTTTCTAGCAGTTACCTAATTTATTATGTGAGGAACAACACCACCAGTACTTACCGTATCTTAGTTTTTTCCTTTTTTCTATTTATTTTTTGTTATTGCTCTATTAGTGTCATAATAAGCGAAATTTTAGGAATTTTTGAAGCTGAGGGGTTGTTTTGATTAGTTGAGGACTAACAAGTCTTTTGTATTTTGTCAGTGGTTAGAACAAAGGCATAAGAATGCTTTGCTTGAAGCTCTAGAAAAAGTCAAAGCTGGTAAGTTGTGAACTTATGTTATGATGTTTATGGACTCTTCTTGAATTGATTTTCTTTTACTGTCTTTGACCCTCTTTCAGATTTATGAGGAATAATAATGATGGTGATGATGGTTATTTCTTTCATTTGTTTTTATGCAGAGCTCTCTAATTTCTGGGAAAGTTGAAGTACAAGAATGAAAATGATTTTGTTCAAGACGTGAAAGCAAAGGACCTTCGGCAAATGTTTCTGGCTATGACAGAGGAGGTGATCTCTTTTACATAAAAGTTATTTGTCTCTTTCCCTGTGTATTATATGCTGAAATCAGCTTGGCAACTAATGAATTTGTCATTGCAGGTTCGTGTTATTATTGTTAAATTGGCAGATAGGTTACATAACATGCGCACTCTATCACATATGCCTCCACACAAACAGGTAATTTCCGTTGGATTGAATACTATTGCTATGAAGAACTGTTTTTTTTTTCTTTCAGTGGCGTTTATTGCATTCTTTTATTATCATTGATTTTCGTAGAAAAGTGACATAATGTTGATAGGGTTGAATAAGCCCTAGGTATTTATGCCATCAACATTATAACAGTATTGTCATTTTATCCCGTTATATGTATATCAAATGGGTTTAGTGTGTGATAAGCCTTGCTCCTAAATTTTTTTCTAACCTTAGCATAATTTGTACAGACTAGCATTGCGATGGAGACATTACAAGTGTTTGCTCCTTTGGAAAAGTTGCTTGGGATGTATCAAATTAAGGTATAACATAATTGCACAGCTGCTAAGGACTGCTAAGGACTTGCACATATTTTATAAAATAAAAAAATGACTTGCATACATGTTTTGTTCTTGCAATGCCATGAGTTGACCTATTTAGAAAAGAACCCATGGTATAATTATAAATACTTATTTTCAACATTATTATGAAATTCCTGCATTTCATCACATTGAGGAAATTCTCTTACATCATGAGTGATAATTATAATTTTTATAATGCAGTCAGAACTGGAAAATCTATCATTTATGTACACAAATGCTGAAGATCATGCTAAAGTGAAGAGAAGAGTTGCAGACCTGTTCAAAGAACATGAGAAAAAACTTTTAGAGGTAATGCTGGTCAGCCTATCATAAATTTTTGCTCAAATAGACATGTAGAAACATTATTACTGCAATGCCACCTCACTCTATGTTCATTTATTAAACCTTTTTCTGGGAGATTGTGTATCATTGCAGTCCAGTGATTAACTTCTTTTATCCCGTTCTTGATAGGCAAACAAAATATTGTTAAAGAAAATCCAAGATGATCAATTCTTTGATGCTTTGGTTCTTGCGTGCCCGGGTTTACATAAAGGTCAGATTCGCATTGAACACTTTGCGCAGAACAAAACTAAATTTATTCTGCGTATGCTGTCTTTGCTGGGTTATTCATTTCAGGTTATGGTCGTTGGTGGTTACGGATGTCTTATGGATGTTATCTCGCAGTTTGGCAGCCACATGTGCACATTTCGTTGCCGCTGTGTTTAGCGAAGTTTGCAGATAGTCTGGAAAGCTGTAGAAAAGGGGCATCTGTGATTAGGATGCTGCAAAGCTATCTTGGTGCTGAATGCTTTCAGGTCAGTACTTGCCTAGGTGAACCTAAGTACAAGTGAGGGGGTTCTGAAATATTTTAAGAAGCACGCAATAGAATTTGTGCATACTACATTACATATAAAATAGAATATGGCTGAGTTATGTTATATGGTGGACTATTTGTGATCGAATAATACACTTTATCGCGTTGTGTTTGTCCTGAAAGAGAAACTCAGTCTTTATGGTCTAAAGATAATTTGTTCTATTTTTCAGTTTTATTATGGCAATTGATGAGATTAACAATGCTACAATTTTTATAAAATATATGCAGAAATCACATTGATCAGTAACATAAATGTACCTTTGTGAAGAAACAAAAAATGCTCAATAAGTACCTTCTACATTTAAGAGTGTCTTCAGCATTTAGTTTTATATTAGCTTTTTTTCGGACCTCTATTTCTTAACATGTCTAAAACGCATGGCATCATTAATAGCAAAGATCTCGTCTCGATCACATTTAATGTGAGACCAGGTAATTACGCCTACACTAGCGGATACCACCCGGTTAGAGTTTGCATCACTGCACCTAGGGTTTCTTGAATGACACAGTGTCATTGACACTCTTATAAATAGGGGTCTCCTGCATGGAGACTTGAAGTTATCAACCACTGCATACAGAGTAGATTTAATACTAACAAATATCAGTTTAGTGTTTTTACATTCATTAATACTGGAGCTCCTTTGCATCACACGCTTTGTATGGTATAACCGAGAAAGAAACAAAGTAAGAAAATACTATATCTAACATTTTAAGAGTGTCTTCAGCATTCAGGTGTATATTAGCTTTTTTTTTCAACCTCTATTTCATAACGTGTCTAAAACACAATGGCATCAATAATATCAAAGATCTCGCCACGATCACATTTACTACGAGACCACGCTTAAATTAGCGGAAACCACCATTGTTAGAGTTTGCATCACTACACCTAGGCTTTACTGAACAACACTCTTATAAATAGGGGTCTCCGGCGTTGAGACTTGAAGTTGTAAACCACTGCATTGTTCGCTGGTGTTTTTAGCAAACAATCACTGGTTTTATTAGAAATGTTTGTGAGATTAAACCAGAAATCTCCAAAGCAATTGCCTTTAAACACCGCAGTTTGTCAACAAATATATTTTAAAAGGGAGACAATTCACCATGAAAATGGAAGTCAAAGAAAAAGAAGTAATAAAATGGAACGCAGAAATGTAAAATGACTTGTATTGAAAGTAATAAATTGCATTAAATGTAAAGAAAATGGTGCACAAATTCACATACGTGGTACAATAATTCTTTTACTCTGTTTTCGCTGTGACTTGGAAGTTAGAGTTTCAGAACTGTGTGTTTGGTATAATAATTTGCCACCCTTGATTTCTACGTAGAAACTCCTATTTATACAGAAAATAATGATGTAAACTGCTATAGACACGTGGCTACGTCTCATTAACCAGTGATGGACTTCGTGCCACGCTCGATGCCACATACTGCCTACGTTGTATTAACCGTAGTCTTGAAATTCGACACAACTGTTTGTCAATAACTGCTTGACGAAGTCCTGAATACACTGTCCTGTCGAAAACTCTTCCCTGTCGAATTGGTGAAGACTTCTTCTGTCGAAAACATGTTGAGATGACTTAAAAGTCACTTTTTCTTTCCGAAGGCATTATGAATGATCTTTAATGAAGAGTCAAACCCTATTAACTAACCACTCAAAAGCCTTGTCGAAATTCTAGGCTAACACGCATACAGAGTAGATTTAATACTAACAAATAGTAAACCAATGGATCCATGGATCGACAACCAATGCACTACCCACTTTATTTTGTCAAATTCAAGAAAACTAGGCGGATTTTTTAATGATCTTCCAAATGATGTAGTGAATTTATCTGGGACTGCTTGTATAACGCAATACAATATTACATTGAATTTTTTTGGTTCAGACCATTGCTGGCTACCCACAGAGTTTCTCAACGCTTTCAACAAAAGACTAATCTCCTCTCGTGCTTAGGATCAAATTTCGCACTGGCCAACACCGAGTTTGTCAACTGCGGGAATCGAACCCGGGAGCACCGGGTCGACCCCCGTGTCCCATGGTAGATTAAGCCATTGGGAAAGTCGAAAGCAGTGAAGCATGGCTAGATGATGTTCCGCTTGATGATATTGAAGACTAGTTATTGCTTATGTAGTTTCCCTTATTTTAAGTACTTTGATTATATGACTTGTATCCGTACTTAAAGTTGTATATCGTTTCCGCTTATTTTTGTATTTTGGATATTGAACTTTTGGAAGGAGGCGAGGATGTTTAACTATGAAACTTAAGTAAATTATGTCATTTGTTTTGAAGTTTTAAATTATAAGTGATGCTTTGACCAAGTTCGTCAAAGCTGTTAGTATTGTTCAATGTCCATAAACAGGAATTACACTCTGATGTATGCTTGAAAGTACATTCTGGTATATCCACTAGGTTTGATATATCGGGGTGTTACATTATGGTATCAGAGCAATTCGACTTAGTCGGGCTTAGATAAGTTAGACTCGTTTGTGCCTTGAGTAAACTTGTTGTTTTTCTTCTTATAATGCTAAGAGATAGTGAGACTGATCAACTCAGTGCTTGGTGCATTATTTGCGGAACTATGGCTGGTGGCTCAAGGAATAATCAACCAACCGATCCATACTCTGCTTGGATGCAGACCATGATAGAAGGGCAGCAGAAGATGACCGAATATATGTTGCAGCTGCGACAACAGGCTCATCAGCAACCTAATATGCAACCTCGTCCGGAAGATCCGAATAGAGCTTACTTCTGTTTCCAAAAGATGAATCCCCCGAGTTTCAAGGGAGGACCTGATGTGATGACATCTCATTACTGGCTGAATGTTATGGAGAAAATTTTCAGAACTCTTCAATGCAGTGAAGAGGAAAAAGCACTCTTTGCGACTCATATGGTCGAAGAGGAAGCACAAACCTGGTGGACCAATGCTCATGAGCAGGTGGTGAGTCAGGGAACTTCTATTACCTGGTAGTGGGAATGCATTGGGCACGTACTTGAGCCCCAGAGTACATGGTTCGATTCCAACGGAAAGCAAAAACTTCACAGGGGTGGAGAAGGTCATGAGTGCAGTTTTGAGGTAACCTACTAGAAAGAAAGGGCCCAGACTGTTACAAAAAAAAAGGCGTTTTTTTTGAAACAGCCCAACCCTTTTGCCTACTCATTTTCGGCTCATGGCATTGGCACTGTCATTCATGATCTTCTCCACCCCCTGTGGAGTTTTTGCCTTCAGTGGGAATCGAACCATGTACCCTGAGGCTCAAGTAAAATCTCAATGCATTCCCACTACCAATTGAGCTACTAGATCAATCGGTAGTGGGAATGCATTGAGATTGTACTTGAGCCCCAGGGTACATGGTTCGATTCCCACAGAAGGCAAAAACTCCACAGGGGAGGTGGAGAACAGTGCCAATGCCATAAGCCAAAAATGAGTAGGCAAAAGGGTTGGGCTGTTACTAAAAGCTCAATTGGTAGTGGGAATGCATTGAACTTGTACTTAACCTCAGGTACAAGGTTCGATTCCCACGAAAGGTAAAAATTCCACAGCGGGGTGGAGAAGGTCATGAGTGTATCGCTGGGTAGCCTACTACAAAGAAAAGGGCCCAGGATGTTACAAAAAAAGCGCCTTTTTTTGTAAAAGCCTGGGCCCTTTTCTTTCTATTAGCTACCCCAGAGCTGTGCATCATGACCTTCTCTACCCCCTGTAGAGTTTTTGCCTTCCGTGGGAATCGAACCATGTACCCTGGGGCTCAAGTACATGCTCAATGCATTCCCACTACCAATTGAGCTAGTAGTTCAATTGGTAGTGGGAATGCGTTGAGCGTGTACTTGAGCCCTAGGCTACATGGTTCGATTCCCACGGAAGGCAAAAACTCTACAGGGGGTAGAGAAGGTCATGATGTACGGTTTTGGGGTAGCCTACTAGAAAGAAAAAGGCCCAGGCTGTTACACGATGCATATTATTTTGATGACTTCGGTACGATGCAACTATAGGAATAGAAACTTTAGTCTCTAGAATTGTCTATGGTCAAATAGAAATTATGTAAAATTATGTAGTTGTGTTTCTTTTTAAATTCTAGTGGAAATGTTGAAATTAAGCGAAGTGATGAAGGCTTGGGTTGTTAGCTCCTGGATATTTAAATCAGAAAGATGCAGGTTTTATTTGTTTATGGAATGTCTGAAAAATAGAGGAGACTCTACTGAATTTTTGCAGATGTTGTAATTGTAAATGTGAGTTAGGCTTGCCAAGTTATGACGAGTTAGTCTTAGATTGTGCGCCGGTCATGGTCTAAGATTGGGTCGTGACAAAGGTGGTATCAGAGCCTAGGTTTGAAGGTCCTGTAGCTGCATCATTTTATGATTAATTGTAGAGTCTTATTTGTAATTTGTGTACCCTAGCGCATTTTACAAATAAGAAGCTATGATTGCCCACTATCGCACTGAAGTTTGTTATCGCGTTTGATATATTCATCCCTTTTCCTAAATCTAGATTTTGTCTCCGGTGGATATGCCACCGAGAATTTCACCTAGTAGAGAGCATACTATTTCTGATGAGGCTTTCACACAGATGGTGGAGTTGGCTGCATCTTGACTTCGTGATGTTGATAGAGAATGGTGTGAAAGTATGCTATTTGCTAGACTAGTTGGATTACCTTCTTTGGAGTAGGATGAGTTTGTTAGGCGATTCTTGGCACAATTTCTCCCTCGAAGTATTAGAGATAGCAAAGCACGAGAGTTTGATATTCTTATGTGCAAACAGAATATGTCAGTGATGGAGTATAATGTTCAGTTTATGCGGCTAGCAGGATATGTACCACATCTGGTAGACTAAGCAACTCATAGTTCATAGATTTATTGATGGCTTGAAGAGTTATTTGTTTAAGGCAATTGTAGGCCACATTGACATGACTTATGAGGAGGTCTTGAATAGGGCCTTAACTATTGAGCGGGGAAATAGAGATAGAAGCCAGGGACAAGTTGGTGGAGGACAGACTCGTATCTTTGCTTTGACTCGTCAGGATGCTCAGACATCCAATGTTGTTGTGACATATATGCAGTTCTTGAATGGATCTTAATTCTCCTCCTTCTTCTAAACTCTTTGTTTACTTATCTCATCACAATTTTGCCAAATGTTTTGACCTAAAACCACCTTGTTTTTTTTGTGTTCAAGAGTTGATCTTGATACAAATTTTCACAATGACTTGTTTGGTAGACTCATGCAGCTGAAATTTCAAAGCTTAGTTACAGTCCAAATCATTAAAGGTTGACTGAAAACATGTGTGAGAATTGTTTGGCTTTTAGACCAAACAATCATGGAAAAAAAGACTCATTTGAAATAAGACAAAGATAGGATTGATTTGCTTTCAAGTTTATGGATTCTATTACTTTTTGAATTTTGAATCTTGCATATTGAATGAGGATTTGGAGGAGGTAGAGCAGAATATTCAGACTTTTGCTACTGGGTCAGCAATTGAAGTACAATCAAGTACTTCAGAAGAGGAAGTATTACTGATAATGGACGAGAGTGTAGAAAAAAAAACATGATCAATCTTGAAAGCTTTGAAAAATTTATCACTTTGGAAGATGAAGGGTCAAAGAAGAATTTTGTAGTTGAAGTACATCCATAAGATGATCTACCTCGATCTCAAGAATCGATCGGTGAATGCGCACAAGAAGATGAGTCCCAATCAAGTGATGATGATGCTGCTGTTCAAGTAGCCTTTCAAAAAATTCATTGCTTAGAATAATCTAGAACCAACCTACTCAAGTGAATGCATACCAAAAGATCAATCTTCAGCAAGTGAGGATGATTCCGAAATTTCTAATGCATTTGAGGATTTCACTGCTCAGAATAATCTATGTTCAAATAAAACAGTTGCAAATGCTAATGTATATGCTGAGATGATTGAGAAACCAATATTAGTTGAAAAAAAAAACATGAAGTAACAAGTCATCAATCATCAAAGTTTTCAGACTCTTGTGATGTAGAAGAAGATAAACTTCCTGAAATTCCCAGATCTGCAGATGGCCTTCACTTCCTGAAAGGGAATTAATGCTCTTTGAGAAAAGAGAATCAGGAGCAGAAATTTTGGAGATGGTAGTGTTGCAAGTGAGGTAGAACCCAGCAATCCGCTATTAACAATTAAACGTCTAAGAGCCGCATATGCAGATGGAAGCACTACAATATCAAAGAATGATGGAAGAACAAGCAGAATATGATCAAGGAGCCTTACAACTTTTGAATGATTTAATAATGAAAAGAGAGAAAGAGAAGAGAGAACTTGAGAAGGAATTAGAAGAGTATAGGCAATAGGTTATGGATTATGAGGCAGAAGATAATTTAAGAGTGTTGAAAAAATGAAGAGAATGAAGAATGGAAGTATAAGAAGTAGAAAATTTTCTTGTTCTTGTTGCAGTTGCAACACTGATGACTTATCTACCTTAACCATGAAGCAAGGGTAAAGAAGAACAAGAAGATAATAATGCAACATCTGAAATAGTTTCTAAATTGAGGGAGATTGCATTAGATTGTCTAAAGCATGTAACTTGATAGTACCTTGTAAGAATTTGAGGAAGAAAAAGCTTATATTCTAGATCGGTTAAAAGTATTAGAAGAGAAGATAATTTCTTTGGAAGAGAATGAGAAATTCCTTGATAGCATAAAGCTGATTGAGAGTACATCAACACACGGTGACACAAACTTGAATGAGAAGTGCAATTTTAGCAGTCCAGAGGAATACTCTAATAGATTTTCGAATGATAAACATTTTCCAAGAAAAACAATGAGTTCATTAGCAAAGAGGTTACTCTCATACTTAGATGCAGGTGATGAGAGTGAGAATGAAGAAACTTATGCATCTGATAGACAATTCGAAAGTGAGTCATTTGATATGCAAAACTCAGTTTCCATAAGTGAAATGGATAATAGTATGGGAGGGTGCATTAAAGAGGAAGTTTATCGTGTTTATGAGAGGCTACAAGCTCTCAAAACAAATAGGGAGTTTCTGTATCAGTGCTCGGGCTCCATAAAGAATGGTGGAGGTAAAGGAATTGATCTTTTTTTTAAGAAATCTTGTAACATCTTCGTGATCTTAAAGTTGTTGAACTCTGCATGAAGAACTTGAGTAATGATCCGATACAGTGAAGTTGCATTCACCAACCAAAAGCATGTAGCCATAAGGCTACTTTGTTGGAGGTTGTAAAATCCATTTCTTCGATATGTTGGAACTCGATCAGATCCGAGCATTGCTTTTCGCCCTCAAGCAGATGGCCAGTCTAAAAAACAATAAATATCTTAGAAGATATGTTTCGAGCGTGTGTGAGATCAATTATTACTCCAAATGGAATTTGCCTATAGTAGTAGTTATCAATCTAGTCTACAAATATCAACATTTGAGGCATTGTATGGGAGACGTTGTAGATCACCAATTGGTTGGTTTGAAGTTGGGAAGTCTAAACTTGAAGGTCGAGATTTGATTCAGGAAACAATTGAGAAAGTCAAGATAATTTGAGATCGTTTGGTGATGGCTCAACTCAAAGTAGGCAAAAGTCATATGCATATCGAAGGAGACGACATTTAGAGTTTAGTGTTGGAGGACTTGTGTTCTTATGTGTGTCTCCGTTGAAAAGCATTTTGAGGTTTGGAAGGAAAGGTAAGCAAAGTCCGGGATTTATCGGACCTGTTGAAATTTTAGATAAAGTGGGGCAAGTGGCCTACCGTTTAGCCCTTCCATTTGATCTCTAAGATCTGAACCCCAGTTTTTCATGTATCGATGCTTCGGAAGTATGATTCTAATCCCTCTCATGTTATTCAACACCAATCAGTAAAAATTAAGAAAATCTCAACTATAATGAGTAGCCAATATCTATAGTGGGCAGATGCATCAGGCGCTTGCGGTCTAAGTATACCACTTCTGTAAAACTGGTTTGGCAAGGGTCAAGTGGTAACTAGATGAAATGGGAACCAGAGTCACTTATGAGTGAGAAATACCCTCACTTGTGTGAATCCAAAGGTTAGAATCACTTTAAGAATTCGAGGACGAATTCTCTAAAGGGGGGAAGAATGAAACAGACCATTTTATTTAAAGTATAATAATAATAATAATAATAGAAATAATAATAATAAAACAAAAGGAGTGGGGTGTCTATCGGATAACACCCACTCTCCCCATTTTATTTCTTCTTTCCCTTTCCCGTAACCCATTCCTCCTTAAATGAGATAATGATCCATCTCTCATTCAACTAGCTTCTTCCAATAGTGAGTGCTTTTCTCCCTCTTCCATCTTATTTCTTATAATTTCCATCCTAATTTCTACAAGTATGGAGAATGCAAGCTTAAGGAGGTTTTTGAGTGGGTATTGGAAATACTCATTCTTGGATATTTTGTTCCTTGGAATTATTGGAGGTAAAATTCTATTACCCATTAGTTTTAGAGTTGATATTGAGTATGAATGAGTAGTAGGGTTGTTTAGGATATCATGCTCTAGCTTTTCTAGGGATTCCTTTGAAACCCTAAATTTAATAATTTGGGGCTTTTTGTTCAATTGTTGTGTTTATCGTTAATATGACCTTAAGTAGATTTGTGGATGGCTGAAACTATTTTTGTTGGTGGTTAGATGCTGTGGAAAGCAATTTGATGGCTCCTCTTGAAGGCATGGGAAGAGATTAGTTCCTTCTTCATAGTTGTGAGTAGCTAATTTACAATGTAGCGTTGATTTTTTAATATAATTTTTATGGGAGAAGCAATAAATTTCTTAAATAAAATTTGTCTACAAATGAGTTGAAACCTTGTTTCTATTTTATGTGTTCCAATTGTTGTTATGGATGTTGTTGTGGTTGTTGTTGAATACCGTTTGTTGCAACAAAGAGATAATGCAGCCTATGGGCTAAATGTTCATAGTCCTTTTGTTGTCTGTTTGCTGCAACGAAGAGAGAATGCAGCCTGTGAGTGAAATGCTCATAGCCCTTTAAGATTACCGTTTGCCGTGACGAAGAAATAATACGGCTTATGATTACCGTTTGTCGTGACGAAGAAATAATACGGCCTATTATTACCGTTTGCCACAACGAAGAGAAAATGTGGTCTATGTGCACGTAGTAGAAATACGTTATCTTGCTTGTGAATTATGATATTGATGATATGAGACATGTTGATGAGTTTGAAGCCTATCTCAATTGTGGTTTGATGATGTATGTTTTGTTTCTTGGTTATAAGCTTCTTTTAATTTGAAAACACTCGTGCATTTCCTGCTTCTTCTTCCTGTCCACTTTGTTTATTGTGCTCTCATTGAGTCTTTGTGATTCACCCTATCGTTTCTATATTTTTTTTCTTCAGATTGGCAGATATCAGAGAAGATTGTCCCTGGGGTCTATTGTTCAACCCAAGACTTATTGCATTTTGGGTAGGTCTCATCTTAAGCGATGCATATTATTTTGATGACTTCGGTACGATGCACTATACGAATAGAAACTTTCGTCTCTAGAATTGTCTATGGTCAAATAGAAATTATGTAAAATTATGTAGTTGCGTTTCTTTTTAAAATCTAATGCAAATGTTGAAATTAAGCGAAGTGATGAAGGCTTGGGTTGTTAGCTCCTGGATAGCTGCTTTTAATTTAAAAACACTCGTGCATTTCTTGCTTCTCCTTCCTGTCCACTTTGTTTATTGTCCTCTCACTGAGTCTTTGTGACTCACCGTATCGTTTCTATATTTTTTTCTTCTTCAGATTGGCAGATATCAGAGTAGATTGTCCCTAGGTCTATTGTTCAACCCAGGACTTATTGCATTTTGGGTAGGTCTCATCTTAAGCGATGCATATTATTTTGATTACTTCGGTACGATGCAGCTATAGGAATAGAAACTTTAGTCTCTAGAATTGTCTATGGTCAAATAGAAATTATGTAAAATTATGTAGTTGTGTTTCTTTTTAAAATCTAGTGCAAATGTTGAAATTAAGCGAAGTGATGAAGGCTTGGGTTGTTAGCTCTTGGATATTTAAGTCAGAAAGATGCAGGTTTTATTTGTTTATGGAATGTCTGAAAAACAGAAGAGACTCAACTGATTTTTTGTAGATGTTGTAATTGTAAATGCGAGTTAGGCTTGCCAAGTTATGACGAGTTAGTCTTAGGTTGTGCGGCGGTCATGGCCTAAGATTGGGTCGTGACACCGATTCTACTGAGTTTGAAAGCACAATCGTCTGATCTTTGATCTAACGACTTTGAAATGCCGACCGCGTGAATGTGTGGAGCCTATGACAAAATAGAATCAAATTTTTGATATTTTAGTTCATTTAGTTTTCATTCTCTGACTCGTCTTTGTTTTTTTGGGTCTCGATAATATTCTTTAGGCATTTGAGAAGTCGTGGAATGTGGCATGTTCTAAAGGGCGTGTTCTCATGGAACCTAAAAAGAGAGTTTATCATTTAAAGCCAATAACATTTTCAGGCCCACGTCACCCCAATACTGCATTTAAGGTAACCTATGTACAAACATTCATTAGTAATTTATATAGTAGAAACGTTTAATAGGAAATTAAGTTGGCACTAATAGAGCTCACACGGGTAGCGTCTGCTAAGCCCACACTTCCTTCAAATTTTTTTGGGAATAAAACCCTAAAATTCCTTTGGGTTTTTTTGTACCCCCTTATTATACCATGTACCCCCATAAATCACCAAACCGACGATTTTACCCCTGATTCCTCAAAAAAATTCCGGAAACACATAATTTCGGAACACATTTTTTGACTTCCGGAATTACGTCAAAACACATAAATCTGGAACACATTTTTTGACTTCCGAAATTATGTTGTTTGGGGTAATTCCGGAAATTTTTTAAAAAAATGTATTCTCAAATTACCTCAAAAGAGGATAATTCTGAAAAACACCTAAAAAGAGGTATTTCTAGAAAGTTTTAAATTTTTGAAGAGTATTTTGAGCATTAAATGGGTTATGGGGGTGGGGGTGGGTGGGGTTAATAAGGGAGAAGAGGGGTAAGCCAATTCCTTTTCTTTTCTCTATTCATTTCCCGCAAAACATTTCCCCTCCTTATTCATTTCCCGCAAACATATCCACCGAAAACCCTAACTCTCTCAATGGAAAACTCCCTTCTTCTCGTCGCTGCTAGTCGCTAGTTGCTGCTCATCGTTGCTAGGTTCTGCGGTAAGCTCTTCTTCTCTTGATTTCGTTTGCTCCTTCTCTCCATCGCTGCTAGTCACTACTTTTTTGATTTGATTTCAGAGAAAATAACTGTGTTTTGTGGGTGTGTTGTTGTACGTGGTCTCTTTCTTTTCGATTTGATTTCAGAGAAAAGAACCGGTGTGTTGCTAGGTTCTGTGGTAAGCTCTTCTTCTCTCCATATCGTTTGCTCCTTCTCTCCATCGCTGCTCATCGCTGCTATTTACTACGTTTTCGATTTTATTTCAGAAACAGAACTGTGATTTCAGAGAAAAGAACTGTGGTAAGGTCTCTTTCTTTTCTTTTCTTTTTTGTGTTTTGTTATCTTCCTTTTCTTTCTTCCCATTTATTGTTTGTTTGATTGATTATTTGAATGAATAAAAACATGTTTTAGATTTCTTGCATGTTTCGTCTTCTGATTGAAGGCTTTGAATTTTGAATGGAGATGGGTGTTTGTGTTTGAGAATGTGTAAAGAGATTTTAGATTGAGATTGAGAGAGGGGATGGGATGAGACCAGATTTCGAAGAATGGGATGAGTGGGAAGAGTTACATAACTGTCTGAAGTTAATACAACCTACTAAGTAAGTATGCCAGTTTGCTATCTCTAGTTAGCCTGACCATATACAGTCAGTATTAGAGTTAGTCCTGTAACTAACTTAGTCTTTGGTAACTGCCTGAGTTCCTCATATATAAGGACTCTCTGTATTCATTAATCAATCAATGAGACAGTTATTCAGATCCACTTTCTGTTACTCTAATAGTAAATGGCTATGTACAGTTCAACTAAAGCTGTCAAAACAGCCCAAGCCCCTTAGTCCAGCCCCCTAGCCCACTTGCTTAAGCCCCTAAATTTTAAGCCCCCTAACAGATGCTCGCGATTCTTCTCTGGGTTGTCTCTCTCAAATGGTATTTCGATTCTCCCGATCTCCATCTCTGTCTCTGTTTCGATCGGGAATCTTCTCTCATCCCTATTTCTCTATCTATGCTTTGTTATTGTTATTCGATTTATTTTGCTTCTGGGTATTTTGTTTCTGGGTTTTGAGCAATTTATTTTGCTTCATTTGGATGTTTGATTACTTGATTTTTTTAGAGTTGATATGAGCAACAACTCAATGAATCTAAATTTACTGCAGTAATTTCACTTCCTGATGAGAACTCATTCTGAGCTTCTTTAGAATCCAAAGTAATTTATAATTTGCTTTTGGAAACATCAATACAGAAATTGTTTCAAAGTAATTTATTATGGGGATGCTTCTGAATGAAACAGTAAATGGGGGTTTCTGATTTTCAGTAGAACTCATTTGTTGAATATTCAAGTTAATGTGATTGGAATACTTTTGGGTCAATATAAAAAAAGGCTTTAGTCCCTATTATGAGAATTCTGTTTTTCTTGAAAAACTAAGAGGATTTGATGTTTTGCCATCCTACTCTGAAAAGCTTATTGTATGCTCTCCTTTTTCAGAATAACTTGGTTCATCATTTGATTGGTAAATCTTCTTTATTCCGCTACATCAAATTGTTTGAGTGGTTGCCTCTTTTGGCCTTTTGGGTGGTACGCAAACTGAAACTGAAATTGCTGGCAGTGCCTCTTTTGATATATTTTGTTGTTTTTGGGTAATCGGCTCAGTGCTTCTTACTTTGATCACTTTGCAAATGTAATACTTTGTCTACTACAGATATTGGAAGGTGCTGTGATGACCATTTATATTTTTATTTGTTTGTCATATCAATCAAGTGATAATAAAAAAGCACTTCTAGGGACTGGCTTAGGCCCACAAAGGTGGGTTGGCTATTTCTCTATTTTGTGCAAAAAAGTTGAAATTCGGGGCCTCTGTAGTTGTAATCTCTTCAATCATGGCCCTCCTTCACTCAGGATTGTGTAAATTCTGATTCATAGACGTTGCTAACTTGAAACTATAGTTCTTATAGTTTAGATTGAGATTTGGTAGCTGAGCATCTAAGCATGGTCTAGTTGATGAGGGGCCAGTGAGGAGGTGACTAAAAGAAAAAACAATCTCAATGAATGAAACATTTCTAGATATACTCCAAATGGATAGCCCAGAAAAATATAGGAAATCAACCTTGGGGATCAATTTAGAATTGTGGAGGCTTAACTCAAGTATCCAAAGGTTTTGAGAGTCATTTAGTTAGGTGGCTTTCCAACAACATTGTGAGAATCACAGTAATTTATGAGATTCATAAGGTGAACTGATACTGAAATTAGTAGTTGGTGTGCAATTTATGAGAATCACAGCATTGTCACAACATTGGTTTCTTTTGTTAGATAGCCTCTGCTGCTACAAGTATTAACCATCTTTCATCTTTTTGTGGACAGGGTACTCATGGGTTTGAGAATATATTCTCCGTTGTGCTGCTCATTCCAGCTGCAATCATGATAATAATTTTAGTAGCTGCAATGATGAATACTCCGCCTGCGCCACAGGCCCCGCCTGCCCCACCGGGCCCGCCTGCCCCACCACCAATTCCGCCCCACAAAAATAGTTTGAATCCTTACTTATTGGTCCTTCAATGGCCAATAAGTTATTGTCAGCTCAATCCTTGTAATAGTCCCAAACCCCTTGAATTCACAATTCATGGGGTATGGCCTCAAACAAGAAATTGGAATAGCCTTGTGAATTGTCGTGCAAACGATTATTTCCCACCAAAAGCATCAAAACGTGTAAGTTTAGAAATTATTTAAATTAGTTTGTATATGCATTCATTTTTATCATAATGTAATTTTTTTTAATTTTATTGGTCAATTCCCTCGCTCCCTTAAGGAGCTCTACTATGTGTGGCCTAACCTTGGAGGCAAGGCTGAAGATTTCTGGTCAATGCAGTGGCTGAAGCATGGCACATGTACCCCATACAACACAAAAGGAAGGTCGAAAGAGTATTATATTTTTGCTCTTGATTTGTATAAAACTCTTAAACTTTCTACTGATGAACTCATTGATAAAGGCTATCGTCCTCAAAGAAAGGATCGTTATAAATATAAAGAGATCTTAGCTGTATTGGAGAGTGTAACAAATGTTACAATAGAATTACGCTGTACAGCTAATAGTGCACAGTCTGACGGTGGTTTTAACCTTTTGGAACTTTGGTTCTGCGTGGATTCTATGGGTAAGTTTTTTCACTGTCCAAACCCGGCTGGCAATTGCCCCAACCATTTATATTGGCCTGATATTGTGCTCCAAGAGGATCTGGTGAATCGCAGTAGCGAATTGGTATGTTTTATTATTATTATTATTTGAAAATTTTCAATTCTTGTATTTTAATGTGTTTTAAAATTCAAGAATTGAAGTTAAGTGAAGTTAATTGAAGTTAAGATACTAGTACTAGACATTCATAATATTCAGAAGGATGTGAAATATTAACTTGAAAAGTCAAAACAATATAACGATCAGAGGAGTCAGAAAAGATCAGAGGAACCATCAATTCTCTTGTAGAGTCATCATGCAATAAGAACGCTTTAAAATACAAGAATTGAAGTTAAGTGAAGTTAATTGAAGTTAAGATACTAGTACTAGACATTCATAGTATTCAGAAGGATGTGAAATATTAACTTGAAAAGTCAAAACAACATAACGAGTCAGAAAAGATCAGAGGAACCATCAATTCTCTTGTAGAGTCATCATGCAATAAGAACGCTAGAGAATTGATGGTTCCTCTGATCTTTTCTGACTCCTCTGATTGTTATGTTGTTTTGACTTTTCAAGTTAATATTTCACATCCTTCTAAATACTATGAATGTCTAGTATTAGTATCTTAACTTCAATTAACTTCACTTAACTTCAATTCTTGTATTTTAAAACACATTAAAATACAAGAATTGAAAATTTTCAAATAATAATAATAAAACATACCAATTCGCTACTGCGATTCACCAGATCCTCTTGGAGCACAACATCAGGCCAATATAAATGGTTGGGGCAATTGCCAGCCGGGTTTGGACAGTGAAAAAACTTACCCATAGAATCCACGCAGCACCAAAGTTCCAAAAGGTTAAAACCACCGCCAGACTGTGCACTATTAGCTGTACAGCGTAATTCTGGTGTAACATTTGTTACACTCTCCAATACAGCTAAGATCTCTTTATATTTATAACGATCCTTTCTTTGAGGACAATAGCCTTTATCAATGAGTTCATCAGTAGAAAGTTTAAGAGTTTTATACAAATCAAGAGCAAAAATAAAATACTTTTTCGACCTTCCTTTTGTGTTGTATGGGGTACATGTGCCATGCTTCGGCCACTGCTTTGACCAGAAATCTTCAGCCTTGCCTCCAAGGTTAGGCCACACATAGTAGAGCTCCTTAAGGGAGCGAGGGAACTGACAAATAAAATTAAAAAAAATTACATTATGATAAAAATGAATGCATATACAAACTAATTTAAATAATTTCTAAACTTACACGTTTTGGTGCTTTTGGTGGGAAATAATCGTTTGCACGACAATTCACAAGGCTATTCCAATTTCTTGTTTGAGGCCATACCCCATGAATTGTGAATTCAAGGGGTTTGGGACTATTACAAGGATTGAGCTGACAATAACTTATTGGCCATTGAAGGACCAATAAGTAATGATTCAAACTATTTTTGTGGGGCGGAATTGGTGGTGGGGCAGGCGGGCCCGGTGGGGCAGGCGGGGCCTGTGGCGCAGGCTGAGGATTCATCATTGCAGCTACTAAAATTATTATCATGATTGCAGCTGGAATGAGCAGCACAACGGAAAAAATATTCTCAAACCCATGAGTACCCTGTCCACAAAAAGATGAAAGATGGTTAATACTTGTAGCAGCAGAGGCTATCTAACAAATGAAACCAATGTTGTGACAATGCTGTGATTCTCATAAATTGCACACCAACTACTAATTTCAGTATCAGTTCACCAACTACTAACAAGTCTTTTGTATTTTGTCAGTGGTTAGAACAAAGGCATAAGAACGCTTTGCTTGAAGCTCTAGAAAAAGTCAAAGCTGGTAAGTTGTGAACTTATTTTATGATGTTTATGGACTCTTCTTGAATTGATTTTCTTTTACTGTCTTTGACCCTCTTTCAGATTTATGAGGAATAATAATGATGGTTATTTCTTTCATTTGTTTTTATGCAGAGCTCTCTAATTTCTGGGAAAGTTGAAGTACAAGAATGAAAATGATTTTGTTCAAGACGTGAAAGCAAAGGACCTTCGGCAAATGTTTTTGGCTATGACAGAGGAGGTGATCTCTTTTACATAAAAGTTATTTGTCTCTTTCCCTGTGTATTATATGCTGAAATCAGCTTGGCAACTAATGAATTTGTCATTGCAGGTTCGTGTTATTATTGTTAAATTGGCAGATAGGTTACATAACATGCGCACTCTATCACATATGCCTCCACACAAACAGGTAATTTCCGTTGGATTGAATACTATTGCTATGAAGAACTGTTTTTTTTTTTCTTTCAGTGGCCTTTATTGCATTCTTTTATTATCATTGATTTTCGTAGAAAAGTGACATAATGTTGATAGGGTTGAATAAGCCCTAGGTATTTATGCCATCAACATTATAACAGTATTGTCATTTTATCCCGTTATATGTATATCAAATGGGTTTAGTGTGTGATAAGCCTTGCTCCTAAATTTTTTTCTAACCTTAGCATAATTTGTACAGACTAGCATTGCGATGGAGACATTACAAGTATTTGCTCCTTTGGAAAAGTTGCTTGGGATGTATCAAATTAAGGTATAACATTGAGGAAATTCTCTTACATCATGAGTGATAATTATAATTTTTATAATGCAGTCAGAACTGGAAAATCTATCATTTATGTACACAAATGCTGAAGATCATGCTAAAGTGAAGAGAAGAGTTGCAGACCTGTTCAAAGAACATGAGAAAAAACTTTTAGAGGTAATGCTGGTCAGCCTATCATAAATTTTTGCTCAAATAGACATGTAGAAACATTATTACTGCAATGCCACCTCACTCTATGTTCATTTATTAAACCTTTTTCTGGGAGATTGTGTATCATTGCAGTCCAGTGATTAACTTCTTTTATCCCGTTCTTGATAGGCAAACAAAATATTGTTAAAGAAAATCCAAGATGATCAATTCTTTGATGCTTTGGTTCTTGCGTGCCCGGGTTTACATAAAGGCCAGATTCGCATTGAACACTTTGCGCAGAACAAAACTAAATTTATTCTGCGTATGCTGTCTTTGCTGTCTTCGCAGTTTGGCAGCCACATGTGCACATTTCGTTGCCGCTGTGTTTAGCGAAGTTTGCAGATAGTCTGGAAAGCTGTAGAAAAGGGGCATCTGTGATTAGGATGCTGCAAAGCTATCTTGGTGTTGAATGCTTTCAGGTCAGTACTTGCCTAGGCGAACCTAAGTACAAGTGAGGGGGTTTTGAAATATTTTAAGAAGCACGCAATAGAATTTGTGCATACTACATTACATATAAAATAGAATATGGCTGAGTTATGTTATATGGCGGACTATTTGTGATCGAATAATACACTTTATCGCGTTGTGTTTGTCCTGAAAGAGAAACTCAGTCTTTATGGTCTAAAGATAATTTGTTCTATTTTTCAGTTTTATTATGGCAATTGATGAGATTAACAATGCTCCAATTATTGAAAAACTTGAGATCTCATTCCCAAGGAAAGGAGGTTAGCAACGCAGATATCCTGAAATGAGCAAACAGAAAAGTGAAGAGCATTGGCAGAACTTCTCACATTGACAGTTTCAAGGTTTTTTCCCCTCAAAAGAGAAATTTATCTTTTATTTCCCGTTGAAAATGTGTAACAACAATAGACTATATTGGTTACGCAATCTTGGATGTGATTCTTTCTACAGGATAGGATAAGAGATTGTCAAGTGGACTATTTTTCCTTGAGCTTCTAAGTGCTGTAGAGTCTAGGGTTGTCAGTTGGACCTTGTCACCAAGGGTGAAAGTGGTATGATTTCTTTCATTCGTCACCATTGAATTGAACTACCTTTCTATTTGTATCATCTCTATTGAATTGGCTTGATTTTTTTAATTGAAATTATAGATGATGAGAAAAAGTTGAATGCCACCTACACAATCAGTGTTGCGCGAAAGCTTGGTTGTTCCATATTCTTGTTACCTGAGGATATTATGGAGGTAAGGTTGCCACCACCAAAGTGTTTCATTCATATTTCTTACAGAATTTCATACACAAATTTGAGTTTGCACATTCCATATAGACTTTATTGATGGTGTGTATAATTTTTTGTTGAACTTGTGGCAGGTTAATCAGAAAATGATCCTGACTCTTGCAGCAAGTATAATGTATCGGAGCTTGGAACAACAAAGTGAAGATGGTGCCGATTCATTTCCTTCACCAGCAGGTACTGCCACTACCGCTACACCTGAAGCATCCCTTGCTCCTTCAGTTTGTGGTGAAGATGAAAGCTACTCACTAGGTGGTGAGTTCTCCAATATGAGTGTTGATGAGACAATCTCTGACACAGCAACAGTCTCTTCACAACTTGAGTTTGATGAGCTATAATTTTGAGTCTGAAATGTTTTTGTTAGAGCCAGAAAATATATATATAGCTACCACGGTCTCAACAACCTACATGCAATGCAAAACATGTCACGTATGCAAACCTTTATGTATAGAATAGATGTGAATAATCTGTACAAAAATTTATTGTTCTTTGGAGAGAAATTCTCAATGAGTCGAAAAAATAAGGCCTATAGGAGAAACAAATGAGATAGATCAATAAGGGGTCCCTTATTGCTCCAATTTTCTTTAGTAATATTACCCTCAAACCAGATTTTGATTGGTTGGTCAATCAATAGTTCAATACCTATTAGTGCTGCTTCAAATTGTAATGAATTAATCTGGGTACATCCACTATTGTATAGAGTAGGTAAAAGTCATTCTGAAATCTGAATATTGGCTTGAGGAGGGTATATATACCCTACAGTGTGATGTTTAGCATTGGTTTTGGTTCTTAGACACCTCAAAAGATTAGAACAGTTGCTTTTTATCAGTCTCCTGAAAATCAAATATGGGATTGCATCTTTAAAGAACTGACATGTGCTCTTTTTTTTTTTTCAGGAACATGGTTCATCTTTAAAGCTTCAGTTTCTAGAGAACCATTTTCTCTTGGCTTCAATCAACAAATTCGGTCAACTTCATTATCAGGATGTTAGGATGGGTTCAATGGTTGTTAGTATTACCTTTTTTCTTTGTCTTCAATTTGATCTAAGTTTATAACGTTTTGTTAAAGTAATTGGAGGATGAACCCTAATTCCGTTGCGGTTCTTTATTCATTTTATGAATTTTCTTTTCATATTCATTTTCCTTTCCTACTGTTTCTTCTGCTTACGTTCTTTCTTTTCGTTTGTTGATCTGTTCTTGAATTTCATTTTTTTCTTTGATTTTCCCTCTTTCTTCGTTTTCGATTTCGTTTCTGCAATTCGAATTCGATTTCGTTTCTGCAATTCGAATTCGATTTCGTCACTTCTGGTTTTATGCACTTTCTCAGATTTCTTGAAATCGCAAATTCCTTTGTGCGATTCTTCAGTTTCACCAAATCGCAAGTCTATTAATGCTTTGCTTGGATGTTTAAAAGTCAGAATTTAGATAATTGATGCTTTATATTACTTTTGATGCATATGGAGTTTTCAATGAGGAATTTGCAATATGGAATCCCATCTTCTCTTCTATTGCTTATTCTTCTTTTTGCTTGCAATGAGAAATCATGTTACGTAGACATGCAAGGTTGGCGGTCAAAGATAATATATATAACTTTGTGGGATCTATTATTACTAGGATTTGCAAGGTTGGAGGTCAAAGCTAGACACGCATGTGACAGTCTATAGGAATGTAAGTGATGGTGCATTTGAGGCAAGTAGATTTGATTGCATTATGAGGATTCTGGACATGTTATGTTTGATGAAATGTCTTAATGATGAGGGAAAACCTTAGATGATTGGGTCAATATATGGGAGATTGAATAGGAAGCTCAGCTGATATTGCGCCAATATAATTAATAAGCAGATGTTAGCTTCTCTGCCTCATCACTTGCATGTAGTTACATGGTCATCTCCAAGGTAGTTGAAATTAGTTCCTATGTGGAAAATTTTGGTATATTAGTTGTTGACATTTTTGAACTTTGATTAAGCTATGGTAATTTTTTGGTATCTTTGTTGTTTACAAGTCTGATAATATGCTTTTCACTTGCAAAGTTTACTTGCATTTGGACATTCTGGACTTCACGATGATGTTTTTTTCTCAAATTAAAGATCATGGCATGATGGTTGTGAATCTTCAAAAGAGGGTAGATTCTTTTTTTTAATCATTAGGGGTGGGAGAAAATAGGGATCCTTAGGGTATATTAGTTGTTGCAGTTTTTTTGTTGTGCTCTGATTGCTTATTTTCTTATTTGCATCTAATTTATTCCTTGGTTCTTTAAATGCTAAAGAGAAGCTGATCTCTGAATTGAACATGGAGCTACACAATATTGAAACAACCTTATCAAACGAAACAGTCGAACATGTAAATGAAGTCAAGAAATTTGCTGCAATGCTCAATGAAAAGGTGATATTTCAGTTGGCCAAGTATAGCCAAAGATTTTGATCTCTTATGCAATGCTCATCCAATGCATCGTAGTTGATGTATTAGTATTTATAAAGAAATCATACTAATTCATTTACATGACACATGGTTTAGCTCTTTTTTCATAAAATTATGAAACAATTTTTTTAATTAACCCATTCACAAAATTCTCAGTTCTTATTGTGGTTTTGGCGTAGAGCATCATCATGAACGTTTTCCAGGATGATTAGAATTTCTTTCCCTTGCTTAGTTATGTGCATGATATACCAGTTACTGATAAATTTGTATTTTGGATATTGTAAAAATACTGATAGTACCAATTTTTGGGTGGTTTGCGATTCTTATGATTATGGTTGGGTACTGATAAAACATGATGCTTATCTTTCATTAAATTCTACTTCCATTTTTTGAACTCTAAATTTTATTGTAGGAGAAATGATATATTTCTTCTTTGATCACTTTTTTAGTGAATAATAGTTGATTTCATTTTGTTAAAATAACTTTGTTGTGAATGCATTTGAACATTATAATCTAAAACCATTTCAACTTATTTCTTCCGATTCTACTCCCAGGTTTCCAAACATCTCTTGTTCAAAAAAATTAGCATCTCCAATTTCTTGGCTTCTATTTGGTGAAGATATTGACATAAAGGAAGTTAATTTGAAGCTGGAGTTGTTATAGAATGATGGTTAGAAAAACACGTCTAACATAAAAAACATGGAAATTGAAGAAAGCTTTCATTGCATTAATACAAAAGTTTGGTTTGTGTGTATAGTGTTTTGTCAAAGTAATTGGAGAATTGAAATTGAAGAACACTTTAGTGATCTTAAAAAACAGTTTTTTCCCATTTCATATTCAATTTTAACATAGAAATTGAAGGAAGTCCTCATTTCTTTAATAATTTCTGTTTGTGTATTCCAGGGAACACAATTTGTAGGATTACTGAACTTCCAAATCCAGAAGAGGCAATTGAGCTGGGAGAGAAGAGGCAATTGAGCAGGTAGAGATAAGAACAATTGCTGCATCACCATTTTAATAGTGTGAAGAATCAATTAGTATATGTTCTCTTCACCTCTCTTGAGGGTAGGAATATACATATAGCTTATTATTTTCCTCAGTATTACTGCCCCTCTTTTATCCAACACATAACATAGCCTAGGTATTCATAAGTGAAAAAGAACAATTAGTTTTGGAACAAATAAATCGAAACTGGGTTGTTTATCATTAATACATGATCAGTTGAAAAAAAAATTATTGACGGTTGTTAGCTTTAGAGACTATTTTTCATAATTTGGGGACTAAACTAGGATCAAAGGTTTAGGAACTAAAATAGGATCTAGGGTTTATTTTATTTATTTTAAGTGTTTCTGGTTTGCTTTGCTATGCTTAATAAATGGACCTCTTGTTTTTTTTTCCTTCAGAGTACATATTGAAGGCTTTCAATGGATGGAAATTTAGACTGACTTTGTTGATTTTATACAGGGAAAGTTTGAAGTTGAATTAGTTTTTTTGACAAAATCTGAAAATTAATTAATAGAGCTAATATACATGCATGTAATCAAATTGAAAAAAATTACAGAAGGTTTATTCATTGAAAATCCCTGTTCTACTTTCTATTCCTCATTGATCTACCATAATTTTAGAAACATGATGTTATTGGAATGCATGCGTAATCGTTTGAAGACACCATGTTGTAAAGAATTAATTACTCCTTCTTGGTTATATGCTAATTTTCATTGTGTGGCATTCACAGGTGTTGGATATGATTGAAGATGCTTGTGAATAATTGCTGGAAAAGAGGCAACATGAGAGAAAGAGAGAAATACATTGAAAGGCAAGGGCTAAAAGAGATGAAGAGGGTGTTTCCGGGTAGGGTGAAGTTTGGACGCGGTGGAGGACCCTCATCGGAGGATTTGGTGGTGGAACAAATTTTGGTAGAACAAGCTCGGCTTTTACAACAACTCGTTACTACGACGAAGCTCCTCTCGATGAATTTGGACTGCGGAGAGATCCAAAATGGAGACACCTGAGAGATGTGCACACGGCTGTGAGTCTATGTAAAAAGGCTCTTCTCACAGGTGCACCTAATGCCAACAGAAAGAGCCAATTTCATGAGGTAAGCATCTTACATAAGAAAAATATGTGTTGCTTTCATAACTAAAAGTTTAAGCTAAGCTAAAATAACAAAGTAACTATTAGGAAGTTAGTTTTAGAAGTTAGTTATAAATAGTTTTTCTTGTCGTAACTACTTTTCATAGTTGGTTAGTTAGTTAGATTCTTCAGTTCATAGATAGAGTTTGTAACTCTTAATGCGGGTTATAGTTTATGAGAAGCCAGGAAGTGATGTATGTGCTGCTTTCATCACTAACAATCACACAAAGTCACCAAAAACAGTAACATTCAGAGGTTCCAATTATTATTTGCCACCAATATCCATTAGTATTCTTCCTGATTGCAAGACTGTGGTTTTCAACACTCAAAATGTTCTTGTTTATCCCTTAAAAGTTACAACAAAGGAATACAGTTCTTGTAGCTAATTATTTTGCATTACCTACATAATTGACAGATTGTTACACAACATATTTCAAGAAACTTTAAGAAGTCAAAGGTTGCAAATAATCATAAGTGGGAGGTGTTTTCTGAAAGTGTTCCAACTACTAAGCAATTGCCCCCCAATCAAAAGCTTCCTCCAGAGCTTTGTAGCATGCTTATAGAATGCATGACTGCACACTCTCTCTAACTGTACCCATCCCTATTTATGGAGCTTAGATAAATATAAATCAAATGTTTATTTAATAAGCACTTTTTTATGACATTTAATAAGCACTTTTTTTATGACATTTAATAAGCACTTATAAGTGCTTAGGTATAAGTTTGTTGGACTGAAATATATTTACTGCAGTGTGGAATTGGGTCTAGAAGACTTGTCAAAGAAGAATGAGATATCACCTGTTGTTCGTATTATGAGTCTTGGCCATTCACTGCATGCCTATGTAAATGGAGAATACATTGGTAAGCACTTATGAGTGATAAAGTCCAATATATATGGATTGATTCTGATTCATGGCCAAAAGCTATTATTTTATTATTATCTGTGATAAGTGCTAATATTTAGGTAGGTAATTGTGTTTTTCTTGATGGTTTTAAAGATCTAATCATGGAAGCCATGAGGAGAAAGGTTCTGAATTCCAGAAACCAGTGCACTTGAAGGTTGGAGTTAACCAAATAGCTATATTGGGTTGCTTAGTTGGACTCCCTGTAAGAGCCTTAACTTTTATTTACTTCTTTTAATTCAATTTTGCAGAACTTTTTGTTCTTTTAGTTTCAAAAGGGAGTACACTAACATTTTGTGTCCACTTTAATATACAGGATAGTGGAGCATACATGGAGCATAGGTATGCTGGACCTAAGACTTTAACCATCCTTGGTCTTAATTCTGGAACAATTGATCTCACTCTTAATGGTTGGGGTCATCAGGTATTAATCTCTTACTAAAAAAGGCTAAGCAAACAGAATGTGGTGTTGATGGAGCTTTATCAACATTGCTTTCACTCTTGGTGTCAAGCATATGACCTACTGCAGCAACAAGGTATTTAATTTGTTGAGACACTCAACCTCCTTTAAAAGCATATTTGATTGGCTTTTTCAATTGATTTACTGATTGAATCATAACTCATTTTTTGTTCACTTGAACTGATGGACGCTACTACACCTAAGTACTCCAAGGCAGGAAGTTATAAAGGAAAATAACATAGAAGGTCCATATCTAATAAGTTTGGGCCAATATAAATGTTATTTGCCCAAGAAAAATTCTACAATATGAACCCCTTCTATGGTTAGTATTCATATAAGGGCATATTTTTAATTTTACTTTTTCATGGAGGGGTTCATATTGTAGAATTTTTCTTGGGTTCATTATGTGGACATGTGAGAAAGGGTGGATACCGGGAAAGGATATGGAAAGGTTTGAATCAGAGGTCTTAGGGAGACCTTATGCTTAATGGATCCTTTTCACTCCATCATGAGCAGCAGCTGCTAAAGCAAGTTATGCAAAAGCCTCAAGTTTGGAGACCAAATAATCTTCTTCAAGATAGCTTTATGTTTTTTATCATCCTTGTGAAAATTGGATGGGGTTTCATCAGGTTTTGTTTGTGCTTCTTTCTAAACATATTTGTAACAATTTGAGTGTTGCTGGGGACAAATAGTTGAAAAAGGATGTAAATTTGACTTATTCTTTTCACTGATCCTTCAAATTTTAGCATCCCTTTGTGTAATATTAAAAGTTATTAATGAATCATTCTCTAAATAACGACATTTATGTTTCTAAAAAGCAATATTGGTTAGAATAAAAAGGCAATGTTAATAGAAGCGTTGTTCGATAGACATACACATAAATGCTAAACAACGAAGAGAAGGATTCAAGATAGGAGTTTGTTTCTAAACAATATATGTAGGAATAAATTAATTTGCCAAATATTGTCACATTGAACAAAAGTGGTACTAATCTCATTTTTTTTAGGAGTTTGTTTCTAAACAATATATGTAGGAATAAATTAATTTTCCAAATATTGTCACATTGAACAAAAGTGGTACTAACCTCATTATAAATGAGTTTGTTTTCAAACAGCATATATAGGAATAAATTAATTTTCCAAATGCTGTAAAATTAAACAAAAGTGGTTCCAACCTCATTATAAATCAAACTCTTCATATATTACAAACTAATTATAATATTACCATCTACCTTATATACTAACCAACTAATGGACCTACTATCCAATGGACCTACTATCCAATGGACTCACTATCTAATGGGTCTTACTAACCAACTAGTGGGCTTACTACTTATATTTTAACAGCCTCCCGCAAGCTGGACGGTGTTCACAACACTTCCAGCTAGAGATAAGCAATACAAAGATACTATAATAAAATAACAAAAGGAAGAACAATCCAAATTGGTAGCAGTTGAGGTGCGTAGCTCCTAGAAGTCTTCGACCAACTTTTGGGCCCCTTCAAGCTTCTTCCAACGTCTCCACAACATTCACTCCAAAAGGATCAGCCAAAGAAGTCAACAAATGCTTAACCACCGAGCAGAAACCACAACTCAAGATTTAACCACTCGGAGGAAGCAACAAACCAACACTTAACCATCAAGCAAAAGCCACAACTCAAGGCTTAATCACTTGAAGAAAGCAAAAAAGCTTAACCACCATAGGGCAGAAGCAAACATCAACAGGGCCATAGGGCCAAAAGCTTAACCACCAAGCAGAAACTATACCTCAAAGTTTAACCACTTGGCAGAAGCACAACAATCTAATGCTTAACCATTTATAGTAGAAGCATCATGCCTAACCACCATAAACAGAAGCTAATTAAAATAAAGCCAATTAAGGCTAATCAAAATGTCCATAAATTCCAGAATAACATGTCAGATATAACAACAATCAACAATACCAATTCCAACAAGGCTCCAATTAATACCAGCAGAGCAAAGCTCACCCAAGAAACCGGCGATCCACGAACAGATTTCCCACCAGAATCACTTTTCTGTTCTTGTTTTCCTCCAGATTCTTTTCCTTGGCCAGAATCATCTTTTGATTTATCATCTGATACTGGTTTTTCTTGATTAACAGTACAAGATAGAAGCCTCTGATACAATAGCAAAGGCCCATTACCAATCAACACAATCCATAAACAAGAAATTAACATTATAATCAAAAAGTAAACTACCAAATCAGGAATCAAATTCTTCTGCAACAATCGCTTCAACACAGAGCATCGATCAAGATCTTCAACATGCCAAACCCATCAATACAGGAACACCAAATGAAACAGACCTCGCTGGAATCAAAAATCAGATCGATGATGAAACCCAGATCGACCAGAAGAACCGAATCGAAAAGCCAGAAACGAACGCGAATCGAGAATCGCAAATCGAGCGACAATCGCAAATCGAGAACAGATCACAAACCGAGAACAGATCGGAAATCAGAATGCACAAAATGAAGAACGATTGTAGTGATGAACGATGCAAACGGAAATGCACAAAGAAGAACGATGCAAATGCGGAACGATTGTAGTGATCGAAATCAGAATGCACAAAACGGAAATGAGAACCGAAGGAAGATAATCGATTCAGGATGCAAAAGGGATTCTCAGACACAAAATAAATAAAAAACAAAATAGTAAAATAATAAAAAAAAATTGACCTAGATGCCATGAAACTCATGGAGGACACCATGTTTGCTTTGATACCATCTTAAAATTCATGGCATCCAACGACTCACAATCCCCATAACCTGCAGGGCTATCTCCAACAGCATTCCCATTGTAACATGAAAATGGGAAACAGAGAAGCGAAAAACCAGATCGGATCGAAGAACGAAACAGAAAGCGAAGGAGAAGAAACAAGACGCAAGTCGCAAAAAATCAGAACGCGAGTCACAAACACAGAATGCAAATCGCAAAAGCACATAACTCAAATCGAAATTTCAGATCACTACAAAAAAACAGCGTATTAGCGACGGATTTTTCCGTCGCTAATACCACTTTTTCCCTCGCTAACAACATTTAGCGACGGAATTAGCGACGGATTTTATCCGTCGCTAAGAAGCTTGTCGCTAATTATTAGCGACGGATTTGGTTCCGTCGCTACGTTGCGACGGATTAATCCGTCGCTAATTCCGTCGCTAATTACTGCCACGTGTTAGCCTACGAATGAGCTAATTAGCGACGGATTTCCGTCACTAATTCCGTCGCTAATTACTGCCACGTGTTAGCCTACGAATGAGCTAATTAGCGACGGATTTCCGTCTCTAATACCGTCGCTAATTGATGCCACGTGGTTGTGTCTGGTTAGCAATATTAGCGACGGAATTCCGCCACTAATTCCGTCGCTAATGACCCCTGAATTTTTTTTTAAAATTTTTGGAAAACCTGGCTTTTAATTTTTGGAAAACCTGCTTTTTAAAATCGAAATGCGAACAACCTGTTTATTGCGCAAAACCCTGTCTATTATAAACACTATAATTAAGATAAATGCGAAAATCTGAATTAACAATAAAGTCGAAATCAACAATACAATCCCAAATAACAATAAAATCCGAATCAAAATAAACAAGTTCAAAATGTTAAAACATAATACTTAAATATCAAACGAATACAACAAAGTCCTAATAGGGATTATCATCAGACCCCTCAGACTTAGACCCATTTGGATGTTTGCGGTTATAATACTTCAATATCTTCGCTTGCGCACGGGTAAAATTCAAGAAGTCTTCCTGCAAGGTTGTCTGCACCTGTTCATGAGTCTGCAGCCGCTGCTCCTGATCCTGAATGACCTGTGCCTGAGCTTGCACCTGCTGCCTAAGTTGCGCGGTCTCGTCAGCTGTAGCAGGAGGAGGAGGAGGAGGAGGAGGAGGTCCACTGCCAGAAGGCCCACTAGTGTCGAAGTGATCAACCCCAGAGTCCAATAACGGCGCCAAGGGCCCCGAACCATATAGGCGACCCTTATTCGGCCCGCCTACCGCCATCTTCCAATTGCGGTTCGCCAGAGCTATGATCTCAGGGGGAAGTGGACCAAGTGAGCCAGGGTTCCAGGTCCCCTGAGTCGGCTCAACCATCGTCTCACTAACATCCTCCTGTTTTCCATAACCAGATAACATAACATAATTAGCGTTCCATTTTAAGAAAACAAAATTATTTAATACAAAACAAGTTGTATATACCTGAGTTTTCCTAGAGCGCTCATCAACATACTCCGTAGTACCCTTCCTCAAATGTGTTGCCCTGTGAAGCTCAGGAATAGTGATATCGCGTCCAGCCTTCTTACTCTGTAATAATGAAACACATTTTCAATTATTGCTAATCACCCTAAATAAACTAAAATAACACATACTTAAAATAATTTACCAATCTGACAGCATGCTGAGCCTGGTTGACGGAGCCGCAACAGTGAAGCGAGCCACCCTTTTCAGAATTTCTATTCTGCTTGGCCTTTTCAGCTTTTTCTTTGTAGCTCTCAGTAGCCCAAAGTTCCTTGTAGGCATTCCAAACACGGTCAGGGATGTATTTTGGCTGCTTATCTTTACAACGCAGTTTGTAAAGCAAATCCGACAATTGCTTGCCCATTCTTTTGAAAAAAAGCTTCTGCAGAGCTACATCATGTTCCGGCAGCCACGTCAACTTAGACTGTATTAAGCAAAACAAAAATATGTATTATTATATTTAACATAAAAAAATTAAAATTAACAATATATGTAATGACATAATTAACTAACAATTACCTTAAACAAATCCAAAAGTTTTCCCCTTTCCTCATCATTGACTTTTGTCCACTTTTCATGATAAGTTTTAAAATACATTTTCTGAATGACATATGTGATATGCGATGAAGCGGCATTCGCAGGAAGCAACCTGCATAACAAAACATATATATCAAACAATAAAACACACACATATGTGAATGTAGCTCCGTCGCTAAATTCCGTCGCTAATCACTAGTTTTTTTTGTAGTGGATTGCAAATCACTAATCAAGAAACGTAATCGCAAATCTTGAAATCGAGAAACACAGAACTGGACTCCCAAATGTGAAAAGGAGAACGACATAAACAAGAAAATGACGAATCAGAGATGACAAAAGAAAGAAAAATAATAATAATAATAATAAAATAAAGAACGGGACCTAGATGCAGTGAAATTCATGGAGGATACCATGTTTGCTCTGATACCATCTTAAAAATAATGGCATCCATAGAAGATTAGGAGAAACCTAAAAGACTATTATATTGAGAGTGGTGATAAAATTACAAAATGTGAAGAGGTGGTTCCAAATGAGCCTACCATCTACCTTATATACTAACCAACTGATGGACCTACTATCCAATGGACTCACTATCTAATGGGTCTTACTAACCAACTAGTGGGCTTACTACTTATATTTTAACACAAATAAATCCTTCTCTCTAAAAAGATGCTAAAAAAAGAAATTTAACCAAAAAGAAAGTCCTTCTCACTAATAACTATGTACTCTCAGTAGCAAATATCATAATAATTCATTAGAGAGAGAGAGAGAGAGAGAGAGAGAGAGAGAGAGAGAGAGAGAGAGAGAGAGAGAGAGAGAGAGAGAGAGAGAGAGAGAGAGAGAGAGAGAGAGAGAGAGAGAGAGAGAGAGAGAGAGAGAGAGAGAGAGAGAGAGAGAGAGAGAGAGAGAGAGAGAGAGAGAGAGAGAGAGAGAGAGAGAGAGAGAGAGAGAGAGAGAGCTATGTAACAAAGTTAATTTACATGGGCACAAACTTGACGCAAAGTGCAATTTATTATATATAAAATTTAGCTCAACACTTAAAGCTCACTCTTTCTTTTCTATGAAAATGGCATCACTATTTTGACATACATTATAGAAAAAGTAAATATACTAAAATGTTAGATTTATGGCTTTTTGAATCTGATCATGGGACGGGTGAGATGCAGCAATTGGTTAAGATTGCTACGTTTGCTTAGGAGCAATACTTATGTGCCTTTTAAATTTTAATACGTCTCAAATTGGTTAGTATCTATAGGCCTCTACCATGCGTGCTACTTCCAGGGGTCTTTGACCCCGCTCACGCACTTGGATCATTAGCTTCATAACTATAATGGCTTCCTTTAGCTCAATTTCAGATGCGTGTGATACAAAACCCACTCCCTTAGACTTTTAGCAGTTTGACTATCCTCCATTTGGTCTCTATTTTAAACAAGTTCCATCTTGATTTTTACCTTTTCTTCCTGCAACAATCAACACACATAAGTGGGCGCATCATTAGCAGTCATAGTCATGGTTGAAAAGTAAAGAAAGCTAAGACAATCATAGGGTTATGAAGACAGTAATCAAGGAAAGACATTTGAAAGCCTTGGCTGTCCTACTGGGAGTAGGATTACTATGAAAACTAGAACATCAAAAAACATAACAAGAATAGACAGGAGTATCAGGAAACATAACAGGGTAGGGGTAGGGAACATATCACATAAGAGCAAGGATTTGAAGCCTTTTACATTGTCATTTGTCACTGCGAAAGGATACACAATTGTGCTTTCTTTTTTGACAGGACTAATAATAAAAAAACTGAAAGCATTAGAGAGAAAGTTGGAGTTGCACCAACCAATTGCAGAAAAGGTAATAGTCTCCTTCTAGGTGATTTGGATATGTGTCCAGAAGATCTATAGATGCACCGTTGTTGTGATAATAAACCAAATGGAGGATAGTCAAACTGTTAAAAGTCTAAGGGTACCGAGGAAAACTATTGGCCAAACTCCTAAAAAGGGTTCCAAGTTAAATAGTTTATCATTTGACATGATTCATTATTGATGATTGTGAAGTTGTTTGATCCATGTAGCCGACTCAATCTAGAAAGAAAAGGTTTTGATTGTTGGTTTAGCTTTTATGTTTGTCATACAAAAAGAAATAAGATCAAAGAAAACATATGTAAGTGAAACTATCACTTTAAATTAGCTAATTAGGGGATGTTATTAGCTTGAACAACTTCACAATCATCAATAATCCCCACGATCTCACAGCCTGAAGTTACCGCAGTCGATCTCATGAATTTACGGCAGAAGGTGGATGAGGCAGTGACTGACTTCATTGAAAGATTCAGAAAGATGGCCGGAAAGTGCTCAGTACCCTTTTCAGAATCTCAACTTACTTCCATGACCATCTCTGGAATGCACCCTCAATTGAAGGAGAAGCTTGTGGGACAAGCTTGTAGTAAACTCATAGTGCAAATTGAACAATTTATATAAGGGAGAGAAAGGAAGAGAGATACTAGGGGTTGAGGGCCTCAGTTGATATCAGTAGTGGATGCGGCCGAGGACTCAGACTATGATGAATTAGCCGATTACACGGCAGACATCTTGGTGGCTGAGATAGTCAAAGGTAAAGCATACCTCTGTCCGGCTCTTAGACTTGCTAAGGGAAAGGAGAAGGACGAGGTAGAGAACAAGGTTGAATACTCCTTTTGACATCTCCAAGACTGATCAAATATTTGATTATCTCCTGAAAGACAAACAGATTAAGCTCCTCGACGGCCATAAGATCCCTCCTCTTGAAGAGATAAAAGGGAAGAAGTACTGTAAGTGGCACAATTCATTCAATCATGCCACTTCCAATTGTATTATCTTCCGTCAAGCCATTCAAGAGGCTATAAAGAAAGGGAGGTTCAATATGGCCGACAAGGGAACACAAGAGATGAGCATTGATACTGATCCTTTCCTCAACATGAACATTAATATGGTCTCTTTCTCAGGGAGTGACCGAGGGAAAGTAAAGAAGAAGTATGTGTGGGTTCCCAAGCAGGAGACTCCCCTAGAAAAGAAGGCGTCTATTTTCGGCCGTTTAGGGTCACCCCCAAAGGGTCTACGATGGCAGATCGCATGGCGCTGTTACAAGAAAGGTTACAACTGGGAGGGTCGAGTCAACCCCAAGGGACCTAGAAGAAGCTTCCAAAACCAGGAAAGCTTGTTCAAGATCTCAGAGAATTACATCTAGCCAAGCATAACTCTGGGAATAACGTTCGGAGAAGTGCACCTCGGATTAGGGATGTGAGAGAAAGCTTCCAGCACATTTCACCTGGGGGGCATGGTAGGCCTGCCAATGATCCAGTTAGGCAAGCCACCATGCCAGACCCAGACGGGGACTCCCATCCCAAAGAGGAAAGAAGGGTAGCGCAGGTCACCGAAGCCCAAGGCTCAACATCAGTGGACATTACTGTCCTGAACGACCGTGAATTAATGGCTGTCAGAACAGTGAAGCCACCATCAGAAGTGCCACAGGGTCAATGGATGACGTAAGCAGCAGTGGAAGCACCAGTGCCTGGGGTTGCCCCCAAGTCTCGTTCCCAGAAGAGGAGGCAACAAAGGACAAGGGCTTACAACAGAATGAGGGAGACCCTCCAGATACTCACCTCGGTCAGAGAAGGGAGCGCCCAGACCATCCCCGCAGCCACAGCTGTATGAGGATTCAATATCCATAACCTGAAAAGTCACATAGAACACCTCAGGCCCTATTTGCATTGGAAACTCCATTTCCCCTATGACTTCTTTCTTAGACCCATCAAAGGCCCTGACCAGGGTTGAGCTGGGTTTCATGTAGGAACAATCCACCTCTAACTTATTCATCGTTGATCTGGGCATAACATTCAATGAGGATCCATTGTCAATGAAAACCCTGGAGAGCGTATATTCATCGCACTTCACTGAGATATGCAACGCCTTATTGTGCCCCTTCCCCTCTGGAGAGGATCCATTGTCAATGAGAACCCTGGAGAGCGTATATTCATCGCACTTCACTGAGATATGCAACGATGTTCCCAACTATACCATCCAACTGATTGACAGTAATATCTTGGGCGACATGGGCCTCATTCAGTACTTTAACCAAGGCGTCACGGTGGGCTTCTGAGTTTAGTAGTAGGGACATGATGGAAATTTTGGCTGGGGTGTGGTGTAGCTGATCCCCCACTTTGTAGTCACTCTGCCGCATTATCTTCAAGAATTCAGCAACCTTTGGGTCTGACACCTTCCTATTTATCATAGGCTCCGGCTCTACATTCTTTCCTTTTCGGATTCTCTCTTCTGTTGCCTTAGAAGGACCCTCTTCCTGAGCTTGGGGAACATACACACGCCCACTTCTAGTTACCCCACTACTTCCTGCAATATTGGTGATGTCAAGAGCAGCTTGAGATCTCGGAGCTGGAATTGGCACACTGTAGCTCCATGAGACATCAGTGTTCTTCTGGCTAGGAGCTGGAACTGGGATCACAATAGTCTTTGGTCTTGCCACAGCCGAATTCCGACTGTATGACACCTCGATAGGTCTCTGCACATCTCTGCCCCCTTCTGATTGGAGGGTCAGAACATCCTCCTCTCTCCCCTGTATACCCACCTGGATGATGTGGTGGTCCATCAGATCCTGTAACACCACCTTGAATGCTTCACATGCTCCCACATAGCTGACATTAGCACAAACTCCTTTCTGAACACAACCCATCCTAATAATCCCGCATTTGCACAATTTTGCATGAATGATTTCTAGGGGAGTCTGAATATCTTCTACTGATCTGATTAGGGACTGTCCTTTCATATCCATGATTGCATTAGTGGCGTGCTTCCCATGACCTGGCAGCGGGTTAGTCGTGATATTTGGATCCTCCTGCTTGAAAGTTATGCCTTTTTTGTCTATCAAGTCCTGCACCACTATCTTGAAGGCTTTGCAATCCTCCACAACGTGCCCAACTGCCCATTCGTGGAAAGCACAGGTACTATTGGGGTTGTATCCTCTGAAGAAAGGTGATTGAACAGGTTTCATGGGTCTTGTATTGATAAGCTTATTGGTGATGAGGTAGTTGAATAGGTCTGTGTATGACATGGGAATTGGGTCAAAGGTTGTTCTGTTTTGATAGGTCCTTTGGTGGGTGCTTTGGTTGTTGTTTTGGAATGGATGGGCTGTTTGTGTGGGAGTGGGGACTGGGATGTTGGGTGGCCGGTATGGTGGGCTGATAGTGATGGTATTGGTTTCCCCCTCTTTCTTTTTGGGAAAGCCGGAGAATGGCTTCTTTTGGGAGCTTGTGTTACTTGTGGACCCCTGCGCAATCTTTCCACTTCTCAATCCGTTCTCCAATCTCTCTCCCACAATCACCACATCCGAAAAATTGGATGATGCACTGCTGATCAGACGATCATAATATAGCGGTGGTAAGGTTTCCATGAACATAGAAACCAATTCTTTGTCTAAAAGAGGAGGTGTGACTTGTGCGGCCAAAGCCCTCCATCGCTGGGCGTACTCTTTGAATGATTCATTTTCCTTCTTGCTCATATTCTGCAGCTGTGTTCGGTCTGGCGCCATGTCCGTATTGTATTGATATTGCTTGAGGAACGCATCTGCTAAATCCTTCCAGCAGCGGACTTGGGATGGCTCTAACTTCATATACCAATTAAGGGATGCCCCGGCAAGGCTATCTTGGAAGCAATGGATTAGCAATTTGTCATCACGGGAGTAGGTAGACATCTTCCTACAATACATCGTCAAGTGACTCTTTGGGCAGGTCGCACCTCTGTACTTGTCAAAATCGGGGACCTTGAATTTTGGCGGCAACACCACATCAGGAATAAGGCATAGGTCTCTGGCCTCCCTAGCCCTGGAGCCAAAGCCTTCAATCATTCTTAGTCTTTCTTCTAACATCTGGAACTACTCTTTGGTCTGTTGGTGCTCAGCGGAATAGACTTGAGGGGAATGAATTACACCATAAGGAGGTGGAGGCATTGAGTGCTGAACCTGAGGGTAAACGGAGTTTCCGGATACGAAACCTTGAGTCTGTGGAAAGGCAGCTGGCTGTGGACTGAGGTTCTGAGGAGTAGTCTGAGGTATAACAATTGGATGCGGGATCTGAACCTAGGGTTCACTAGTCATTCCTTCTGACCCGACAGACGTTGGCTGTACATTCTCATCTATTGCCACGGGACCAGCTCCTGGGTTAGCCCCTTGATTTGGAGGAATATAACCCAAAGGAAGGCCATAAGGAGGCCACTGAGCAGCTTGAAAGTCATTTCCATTCTTCAAGGACAACAGGAGTCTCATCATCTCGCTCATCTGTGCCTTCATGGCATTCATTTCATTTCTCAACTCAGGATCACCTTGACTGGAGCTACTGTTGCGCCCGAAAAAGTCCCCGAGGGAGAACCTTCCTCGTTCACAACTTTTCCTAAGACAATGAAGCCGCCACCAATATTTATTAAGGAAAATATTAGGAAAACCTTTTTGGAAAGCGATTGGTCTTGCGAAACTAGAGAATAGGGTTCGGGGGTCAGTTACGCGCAGGGAAGGTGTTAGCACCCCACACGTCCTCTCTACTGAGAGGGAACCTTTAATTAAATGTGTGGCTTTAGTGTGTTGACTTGAAAATACTTGATTTTGCCTCTCTACTCCTTATTGAAAAATTCTTAATGAAAGTCTTTATTTATTATGAAAAAGGGGGAAAAAATGGTTTTTTAGAAAAACGCTTGACGGGACATGGCCCGCTCCTACGTATCTCCCGGTGCGATGGAGAACTCAAAGCTACGTAGTTCTTCTTTGTCCTGAAAAAGGTTTTTGTCTTTTATCTTTTTAGTGAGTTTTCGAAATAGGACGAGCATTTAGTGAATGATTAAACTAACCAAGGTTATGGGTAATCACTGCAAAGTACTCTTGAAAATGAGAGTCACTACCACCAGTCAGACGAACAAAGGTTCTGATTGACTATTAGTAGCAACCTGTTTTTTATTTGCCTTTTTGAAAGTGGTTTTCGAAAGAGATTGATTGGCACGAATGATCAAACTAACAAAGGTTATGAGTGATCATCGCTTGTTGTTCTTTGGGGAAAAAGACATCGCCACCAATGGCTAGACGAACAAAGGTTCTGATTAACCACTAGCGACGATGGGTTGAAAATGATGTTAGAAAGGAAAATGTTTTTGTTCTGAAAATGATCTTGGTTTGCGGAAGTGATTCTTTTTGTTACGAAAATAACTCTTTTCTTTTCATTATGCAAATGCTAAACTTTTTATGGTTGCGCTTGACGAGAATGTGACTCGCTCCTACGTATCCCAAATGGGAATCAAAGCGACGTAGTTCTAACGAGCCTTAAAAATGAAAGTCTTTTGCTTTGGTTTTGAAAAATGGAGGGCGTTCATAATGATCAAACTAACAAAAGTTATGAGTGATCATTACTAGAACCCACTTAAGTGCATGTAAAAATCTCTTTTGAAAAATGAAAGCCTTCATGATGACCAAACTAACAATGGTTATGGGTGGCCATCACTGGCACTTGCTATGACTTTTGATGTTTAGGAAAATATCTTTTGAAATTGAAAGCGTTCATGATAATCAAACTAACAAAGGTTATGGGTGATTATCACTAGTAGCTTATGCATATGAGAACATCCTTTTTTGAAATTTAGGCTCTTAGGACAACCAAACTAACAAAGGTTATGGGTGATTGTCACTAGTCACCATTTTCATACTAAACTATTTAGAAAAGAAAGCACAGAATGCGAATCAAATCTTTAGGCAAGCAACAATCTCATTTGAATTCTTGAGCAAATATTAGCCTAGACTACACATGTTAGACCACAACACATAAATAGGCAAAGAAGGAACCCAAGTTGATCATTTTCGCAAAAATGCATGAATAGGCATTCGCAATGACCAAACAAGTAAACTCAGAGTGGTCGCCACTACTAACCCATTTGAAAAATAACGCTGCTATAAGCGATCAAACAAGTAAACTCAGAATGATCATTAATGAGAAATTATTTTTTAAAGAGAGTTTGATTATTTGAAAAGAAGTTGCTTGAAGAGGTATAATAGTAAAAATGGGAGAAATTAGCTGCAGGAGACTGTATAATTAACAGTGGGGTGCAACTAACAGTAGGAGCTGTCTTAGAGAAATAGGGGGTGCAAGTATCAATCTGAACTTGAATTTAAAAATGAACAAAGGAGTTACATTACTAAAACATGGGTGGTGCAAACATGACTCTGAACTTGAAACAAATTTATTATTCTAGGGAAATGCTCTTATTTTTAAAAGGCAAAGAAATAACCAAAGAATTAAAAATAAATAAATAAATGAAACGTAACAGATGGGGGGTGTGGGTTTGTGATAGGGAAAGTGCATTTAAATTTGAATAAAAAAACAAATATAGCACAATAAAAGAACAAAAGTAGATCTGAGAGAAAAAAGAAGCTTTTGAGATAAAAAGGGAAAGAGTGAAACCGTGAGAGGGAAAGGTGGAGAGCTCGCGGTGGTATTGGAGGTGATGGTGACGACGGCGGTGGTGTGGAGGACGTCAGGGAGGACGGTGTGGTGGTGATAGGCGGGGCTCACCGGAGGTCACGGCGGTGACCACGACGGTTATCGCCGGGGAAGATGGTGGTGATGATGAGTGAGTCTTCTCCTTCTTTCAAATTGCTTTTTGTTCATCCTCTTTCTCCTTTTTTGATTTTTTCTCTATTTTGGTTTTTATGTTCCTGCTAGATGGAGTGGTGTTGTGTATGTGGTGTTTGGTGGTGGTTTTGGAGTTGTAGGAGTGGTGGTTGTTGTTGTTAGTTTGGGGGTGGGGATGAGAATGGATGTAAAACTGAAAACTCTTGTATCTCTACATTGCTTTTCTTATTGCCCTCAATTTTTCTACTAATATTTTCTTTTTCACTTCTTCCCCCTGCTCATGGTTTTATTTTCAGTTTCCTTCTCTCCTTCCAATCGCTTTTTCCTCCTTGCTTCTGTGGCAACATTGTCTTTCCTTAAACTTTATGGATCTTTGTGATGATGTCTCTTTCTTGAAAAGGGTTTGAAAAATGAAACAAGATAACAGTAGAGAGAAGACTAGTTATTATATGAATTGAATGTGTTTGAAGAGGTGAGAAGTGTTGAAGAACAGTAACTAAGAATTATGGAATTTGGTTCAGCTATAAATGCAATGAGATTTGAAGGCTGAGAGGGTCAGAGATGTGTAGAAGGTGGCGTGAATAAGTGAGGTGAGGGAAGCAACAAACTAGTGTATATTTAGTATGTCTTTATGTAGTAGTGTGTATTTAGAATATCCTCTTTGTGTAATAATGTGAGCTTGTGTAAATGGGAGATTTGGAGGAGTAGGTGGCGTGGGGAGAAGTGCAGCAGGGGTTGCTTGTGGAGGAGAATATAGGATGTAGCAAGTTAGCCAAAAATGTAAAAAGTAAGAAGCACTTAAAAAGGACTTGGCTCTACTTCTAAAAATACAATAATGGCATCCGATGACACTTTATTATATATACTTAATTCTTATTTAAAACTTAAATTATGATCTATATTTTTTGTAATAATAAAAATAGTAATCAACCAAATATAAAAAGTAATGAAGATAAGCTTATTTTAGCTTTTTTTAATAAATAATTAAGTGCAAAGACAAAATACTAAAAATTCGATATTGTTCTCTTTTATTTCAAAAAGCCGGACAAAATTAGGGTATGACAGCTGCCCCTCTTTATTTAGATTTTGACAAGGAATATGAATTGGCCGAAACATATTCCGAGGCAAAATTGAAATAAAGAATTAAGAAATCATACCAATTTTGTCTACTTGGAGAAACCCGAATTTTCTTTTTCTTTTTCTCTTTCTTCTTTTTTTTTTGGAAAGATAGACACTTTCGTGTCGATGCGAAAACAGTAAATGAACACTGACGTGCAGACAGAAAAGGTAAAATGGGCACTTGCGTGCAGACAGAAAAGTAAAATGGACACTTGCGTGCAGACAGAAAAGTAAAATGGGCACTTGCGTGCAGACAGCGGTAAATTGCCCAGGCTGCCTAAAACCTGTAATCCTTAAACGAACTCTTGACGAATCCGAGTTTGCGCGTGGCTTTGAGGAGCACGCTCTTCTTGTTGGCCTTTTCGAGCGACTGGGGGATCGTTATCAGCTCCGGAACTGATATACAGATCAATGCACGGCGTCCACTGTATCTTAGGCTGATACAACTATTCCGTTGAACCTCACATGGGGCTGCGGTCCATCGCGTTGCTCGTACACGATGTGAGACCTGGGCAGAAGGGAACGATGATCTCTCTGGGCTCCAATCCGCAATGCGCGCCTGAGCGCTCTCTTTTCTTTTCTTTCCTTCTTTTCTTTTCTGTTTCTCTCTTTTCTTTTTTTTTGTTTCTCTCTTTTCTTTTTTCTTTTTTTTCTGAACTCCCAACTTGGGGAGCATTTTCTGGAATCTGAACGCGAGCATTAACACTGCGGTGTTTATCCTCTCTCACTTGTCTGCGGCTGAAAAATGAACCAATGCATGCAATGCAAATGCCATGATTGCCATTTTCTTTTTCTTATGATGAATGTAATGCAAACATCTGAATTTCTCTTTTCTGTTTTGCTCTTTTTATGAAGTGCAGGTATGCGAATGCAAAATTTTGGTGTTTGATGTTATGTAATGCTCTTGTGTTTTGATGAAATGGCAGATGACACGCAATGGAAAACTTTTCCTTCCTTGCCTTTTTTCTATGAAATGTGAATATTGCTATGAAATGATGAATGACATGGGATGTTTTAGCTTTCTTTTCTTCTATGAGATGCAAGTATTGATGCGACGCAACTGGATTGCTTTGATGTTTGATGGGATGATGAATCTTTGGTTCTTTTTGTTTTATGGGACGCAAACATTACTATGATGTAGACGACACTGGATGCTTTTGTTAGTTTTCTTTTTTGGCATAGGGACCTTAAGATTCTTGAGTGATCAATTCAAGTGTCCGATCGTGATGACTATTTCGAACGTACATTCGACTTAGTCTCCTATTTATTGAAAATGATTTTGTATTTTGAGACTTGATTTAATGTCTGATGCAATGATGAGGAATGCTTGGTTTGCTAGAAAGAAAGCAGTAAATGAACACTTGGCGTGCTGAAGAGAAAACAGTAAATGAGGATGAACACTTAGCGTGCTTTTAACGAACCACTTGGGACCCGAGGACATTTGAACTCCGAACTGAAGGAGCGACTGGGAATGAGATTTTGAGACTGACGAGTCCAGGATGACTGACTTGAGAATTAGATTGAAGACTGACACTTGAAGTGCTGACTCTTGGAACTAGGCATGAGGATTAACCTCTTGTGTTCGTCCGTATTGTGCTTAGCGATGCCATGAACGGGACATGTAATGCAAACATATGCCATGATTGATGTCTTGAATATTATGGAATGCTTTCGTTCTTTTGTATTTGCTTCTTCTATGAAATGCAAACATTAATATGATGCGATGCTCGGATGTTTGAATGCAAGTGTATGCGGTGATTGATGCTTTGATGAATGGAATGCTCCTGTTCTAACTTCTGTTTGTTTCTTTTTTGTTTCTTCTATGAACTGCAAACATTAATATGATGCGATGCTCGGATGTTTGATGCAATGATTTTTGTTCTTTTTCTTTTATGGAAATGCTAACGTTAATATGATGCAAATGCCTCGCTTTAATGTTTGAGGATTGAATGACAAAGGAATGCTTATGAAATGATGAATGATATGGAATGCTGGATGACAGGGAATGTTTCTGTTCTTTTTGTTGCTTGTTTGGAGTTTGCAAGTGAGAGCCAACACTGGATGTGTTAATGAAAAAGCAATGAATGAGAAGACATGAAATGAGGATCGCTTGGGATCAAGGGAGTAGCTTTGAATTATGGACGCAAAGGTCTAGTTTATGGGTCAACATATGTCTGTATTGATCTAATGGTCTGAAGAATTTTGATGGTGCAATGGTGCATGCAATGATTAGTATATTGTGGAATGGTGAATGTCATGGAATGATTTTGTTCTTTTCCTTTTTATGAAGTGCGAACATTAATATGATGCCAATGCAATGAAAAGGTTTCTGCTTTTTCTTCTTTACTATTTTCCTCTATGAAATGCAAGTATTAATATGGTGCAACTGACGTGGAACGTTTTTCTTTTTGCTATGTGATGAATGCACAAAATGTGAAGATGCAAATGTAATGCTTCGATGCATATGCCATAATGAATAGATTGAAATGCCTAGGTGCATGAGGTAAACATTTTGTGAAGATGAGATGCGAGACTTTGAATGCAAGGAATTGAGATGACTATTGCCCATTCTGTTGAAAAATTGAATTTGATTCAAACTCCGGTGTTCTCAAGGTTTTTATTTACAAACAACCTCACTTGTTTTCTCTTTCTTTCCATGATGACTGAATTTTAGTTATCACGTAAACAACTTGTGCTCTCTCTTTTGAAGCATTGTCTAGTAAGCATGCATAGGAGTGCACATGTGAATGAATGAGTCAGTTAACTTGGAATTGGTTTAGGGCATGGTAAGTGAAGGAATGACAGACATAGTTATTGCCGAAGCTCATGAGGGATCAAGAGATACCAGATTGTCCCGATTCAGGTCTTTGATGAGTGAGTAGCTTGCCCCTGTCTAGTGGTGACAACAACTAGGGGCGTAGAAGATGATGAATTAGGAATGCTTCGGCTTTTGAAATGAAAGGTGGAGCAAAAGAGATTCTGTCTCAACCCATAAAGTTTGATGTTGCCCCAGTCATAACAAGGACAAAGCTGCCCCAATTAGAATGACCAGGCCGGGTTTAGGATAGTGAGTTGAGAGATTGCCCCGGTGAGGTTTTGTAGGAATGAATGAGGTGAAGGAATGGGAACGCGTTTGCCCCACTTTCGAATGACATTTCAAATGGCTTCTTTGAGTGTGGTTGTGAAAGGCGACAGAGTTATGGTGATGGTTATGAACTGAGGGTGATATATGAATGAGGTGGGCAAATGAACAAACCTCCCCAAAGTTGAGTGGAGTGAGAGGTGAAGGGAATGCCCCCTAGTACACACTTTTGGTTTTCTTTAAGAACAACTCAAATGCAATGAAAGTTTTGACTTTTTAGTATGTTGACAGGCTCCACTTGGTGACTACTAGACCTCGTTTTAATGCAACACGAATGCATCTTGGAGTGCAAGTCCTTCTTCTTTTTTACCTTTTTTGATTGTTTGTTTTTTCTTTTTGAGCAGCTTTCTTTTTTCTGCTTGTTTGTTTTTTTCTTTTTGAGCAAACACGTCGCAAATAGATAAACTTATTTGTCCTAAACTTAAAAACTTGAGAAAACGAAGGCAATTAGTCATTGATCGGAATGGACCTTTTAGGGTTGTGATGTGGAGAAGGGGATGATTGAGCTTAATGAAGTGTTTGGGGTTGATGGGGAGGATGGGTCTTATTCGGTGTTGGCCGATGGTCAATGATTTGTGAAGGAGATGGTTATTAAGTTTGATGAGGTGTTTGGGGGTGGTCATACCCAATGAGGTGTTTGAAGGTTTTATGAAAGAAGAGATGGCTAAACCCAATGAATTGAGGGCTTTTTTGAAAGGAGGAATGATTGAACCCATTGAATTGAGGGCCTTTTTGGAAGGGGAAGTGATTGAACCCATTGAATCTGAGGGCTTCTTTGAAGGGGAGCTCTTATGCTTCATGACAAAATGTATTGACTCTTAATTTATACTCCCTTTGTCTTCCTTTCTTTGTTTTGGGATTCTCCTTTTTGAAACTTTGTTATTCCCTTCCTTTTGTGGATTTCCTTTCCTTTTGACTTGGGTGAGAATGATATACCATCTTTGATGTGGAATTAACCCTCGTCCAGAGTGATGGGAATATCTTGGGCTTTTCTTGACTTAAGATGGGTAACAAAGGGTATTTTTGTGATTTTGAATCTTTGGCTTAAGAGGGGTAGGAAATGGACTTTCTGGGATTGTAGTTTTTTTCTGGGGTATGGAGAGATGGCCAAACTTCATTTCAGATCCCGATTGTTTATCTCTGTAAGACTTAACTTTAGGACAATAATTTATCTATCTTCATGTGCATGGTCTCTTTTTTTTTTTACCCTAATTTTTGCCTGGACCGCTCTTTGCGAGTTTTCAATCCACCGGGCGCTCTTTTTTGCCTAGGCCGCCCTTTGCGGGTTTTCAACCTAGCGAGCTCAATTTATCTTTTTTATTTATTATATATTTTTTAGAAAGACTTGCACTAAAGGAATATGATGCTGACGAGGAAAATTAGTGATCACAGAATTGCCCCAGCATGGAGGACTTAAAGTGTTAGTGAGAATGAACCAAAAGGTCAAGTAGGCACTGATAGGAGAGAATATGCGCTTTATGAGTGGACGGGGCGGGATTAGACTTGGATAAGGAATGAAGGAAATTGACTGACTCAAACAAGAGAAACTGCACCTAGCATGCATGCTCACTAGAAGAACGCTTCACAGAGAGTTAACATTGCTTAAAACATGATATAAAACTTTTTTTTTTGATGAACTGTTTCAGTCTTTTATCATGGAATGGATGAGATGTAATGTTTTTTTTTTGAAGGAAATACAAATGAGCTATTGATGTGAAAAACTGAGTGCCTTGGAACACCTTGAGTTTGCAAATGAGTGAGGGTAAACTTTTCCAAAAAGGAAAGATTACTTTGCAAGAACATCTCGTCTCTCATCACGACATTTTTGTTGTATGCAATGCATGGATGAAAAAATTATGATGTATACATGATGAAAATGAAATGTATGAAAGCATATTCACTTGAAAAGTGTGATTATTCTAAAAGTTTTTCTTTTTGATGCTTTCTTTTTATGCAAGACGAAATATGAAATGCCATTGCATCTTTGGATGATGAATGATGCAAGAATGATGCTTCTTCTCAAAATGATTTTTATAGAGGCAAGACAAGATATGAAATGCCGATGCCCCCTTTTTCTTTTGAATGATGAAAGATGCAGGAATGATGCTTTTTTCTAAATGATGATTTTTTTTAGAGGCAAGGCAAAGTATGAAATGTCAATGCCCCTTCCTTTTTTGAAAGATGCATGTATGGAGGAATGATGTATTTGAACCAAAGTGATGAGGTTAATGAAATGGTGCATGAATGCTACATTTTGAATAAATTTGATGATGATTTTTATTCATGATTATGAATGAGATGCTTTCTTGTTTTCATTTTTTGTGCAATGAAATGCATGATACTCACAAAAAAAACATGCGTGGGAAGACATGGTTTTTATAGAATGGAAATGCATGCAAAATGAGAGGTTAATGTATTATTTTTCATGATGTGTGAAAAAGGATAACAATAATGCATGAGATGCGCTCCTTATAAGACACGATTTTTGGATGAGATTGAGAAGAATGCATGTATGAATTTTATCAAGTTTTTGTTTTATGCCATGCAAATTATGTCTTTATATGAAAATGACGGCGATAATGCGACTTGACATGCATATGAAAAATAAGATGAAAACATTTTTTTTTTTCGGGTTTGGTGACTGAAATTTTGGGAACATCGCCTCATATAGCCCGGTAAAAGAAAAGACTATGATGATTTTTTGGAAGTTTTACTTTTTACCCCCCTTTTTTTTGAAAATTTTGTTTTATGTATGATGATGATGCTCTACGTGTATGCAGGATAAATGGAAGGGTTTTTATTGGCAATAATTCAAGCTCTTTTTTTTTATATTTTTTTTTTTGGAAAATGCGGGCCGTACGTTATTTCGTATGAACCGGTAAGAGAAAGGCTATTACGGTAACCCTTTCTTCTTTTCTTCTTTCAAAATCTTCTTTTTTTTGTAAAAATAATGGCGTGAGGCAACCAATCGTCGTTACTCTGAGTAACTTGCATGAAACATTGAGTGGATCCTGACCCAATACTTCACGCAATATACTGAAATGCTTCGACATTTGGTTAACTCAAACTTATTCTCTTATTTGAAAACAAACCTCACTTGATAGGGTCAAAGTGCCCCGATATCGTAGCGTAACATCTCAAATTTGTAGTGCACAAACAAATTTGAGATATTACCCTTCGTCATCCGAAGGCGCACTTTTACTCATTGAGCTTTTACATGAAGAGCTTTTCTATTTTTTCTTTGTTTAGAGAAGATGCATGCATTGGAAACTTTTCATTTTTTTTTTCATTTCTAGTTTTGAAACATGATTTTGAAAATTATTTGGAGATGCAAATGATCTATTATAAAAAAGGTTTTAGAAAGGATGTGCTTGACGGGGTATGACCCGCTCCTAAGTATCCCCATTGTAATGAGGAATCAAAGCTTACGTAGTTCTACTGTGTCTTTTTTGAAATAATGCTTATGCATGAATGCCATGTTTTGGATGAACTTGGCGAGGAGCTTTTTCCTCTTTTTGATTATAAACGAAATGCTTAAGCTATGAAGATGATAATTGTTTTTTTCATTTTTATGCAATGAAATGAAATGCAAGATGAATAATTTTTTTTGCCAATGACGCAATGATGTAATGATGCAATGATGCAATGATGCAATGATGCAAGATGCAAGATACTTTTTTTTTTTGAGGTTTCTGCATAAGGAGGGTATTCACAGGCGGAATCCAGAAAACTTTCACGCTATATGCCACCTCATATAGGTGTTTAAGGGAAAATCATATCTTTTTTTTTTTGAAAATCTTTGAGGGAAAAAATAACTGGACGAAATGCAACAATGCAGCACACAATTTGGGAAGCCCTTGTGACCTAAAAGGGGGTAGAACCTATGATCTAAGGCACTTTAGGGATAATCTTCTCATGTAGCTCTATTCACACCCTCACAAAGGCCATCAGAGCCACAGTCCCTCTCATGAAAATCCCCGTAAATGCAGCAAGCTGCTAGATACGAAGCATCATAAAAGAGCACAACTCTGATTGAAACTTTCGCGAGTAGCCAAGCGGACAAAGGTCCTGATGGGCTCCCACTACTCGAATCCACTCATCCTATGGTATCCTAATAGACCTGGGTTATGGTCTCTTTCTCTAATCATATAGCCTCAAGGTACAAGTGTGCGTGTGTGCGAAGGGCATTTCCGTAAAAAACTACCCCACCTGCAAATGAAAATCCAGAACAGTCCAGACAATAGAAAGCAATAACATGTCGTCTACCCTAGGGTTTAATACCAATCAAATACAACTAATCTAGGGTGCCGACAACAATAGAAGTAACTATCTATTATTTTAAACAAAAGCAAACATAGAAGAAGAATGCATATGGATGCAACATGCTTATGAAAAAGAGGAAGAATAGAGGCAAAGCAAGATGTCCAAATCAATCCCACAAACCAACACACTTAATTAATTAGGCTTGACCCACTTTTTAAAAAATGTTTTTTAGTCCCCAGTGAAGTCGCTAGCTGTTGCGCCCGAAAAAGTCCCCGAGGGAGAACCTTCCTCGTTCACAACTTTTCCTAAGACAATGAAGCCGCCGCCAATATTTATTAAGGAAAATATTAGGAAAACCTTTTTGGAAAGCGATTGGTCTTGCGAAACTAGAGAATAGGGTTCGGGAGTCAGTTACGCGCAGGGAAAGTGTTAGCACCCCACACGTCCTCTCTACTGAGAGGGAACCTTTAATTAAATGTGTGGTTTTAGTGTGTTGACTTGAAAATACTTGATTTTGCCTCTCTACTCCTTATTGAAAAATTCTTAATGAAAGTCTTTATTTATTATGAAAAAGGGGGAAAAATGGCTTTTTAGAAAAACGCTTGACGGGACATGGCCCGCTCCTACGTATCTCCCGGTGCGATGGAGAACTCAAAGCTACGTAGTTCTTCTTTGTCCTGAAAAAGGTTTTTGTCTTTTATCTTTTTAGTGAGTTTTCGAAATAGGACGAGCATTTAGTGAATGATTAAACTAACCAAGATTATGGGTAATCACTGCTAAGTACTCTTAAAAATGAGAGTCACTACCACCAGTCAGACGAACAAAGGTTCTGATTGACTATTAGTAGCAACCTGTTTTTTATTTGCCTTTTTGAAAGTGGTTTTCGAAAGAGATTGATTGGCACGAATGATCAAACTAACAAAGGTTATGAGTGATCATCGCTTGTTGTTCTTTGGGGAAAAAGACATCGCCACCAATGGCTAGACGAACAAAGGTTCTGATTAACCACTAGCGACGATGGGTTGAAAATGATGTTAGAAAGGAAAATGTTTTTGTTCTGAAAATGATCTTGGTTTGCGGAAGTGATTCTTTTTGTTACGAAAATAACTCTTTTCTTTTCGTTATGCAAATGCTAAACTTTTTATGGTTGCGCTTGACGAGAATGTGACTCGCTCCTACGTATCCCAAATGGGAATCAAAGCGACGTAGTTCTAACGAGCCTTAAAAATGAAAGTCTTTTGCTTTGGTTTTGAAAAATGGAGGGCGTTCATAATGATCAAACTAACAAAGGTTATGAGTGATCATTACTAGAACCCACTTAAGTGCATGTAAAAATCTCTTTTGAAAAATGAAAGCCTTCATGATGACCAAACTAACAATGGTTATGGGTGGCCATCACTGGCACTTGCTATGACTTTTGATGTTTAGGAAAATATCTTTTGAAATTGAAAGCGTTCATGATAATCAAACTAACAAAGGTTATGGGTGATTATCACTAGTAGCTTATGCATATGAGAACATCCTTTTTTGAAATTTAGGCTCTTAGGACAACCAAACTAACAAAGGTTATGGGTGATTGTCACTAGTCACCATTTTCATACTAAACTATTTAGAAAAGAAAGCACAGAATGCGAATCAAATCTTTAGGCAAGCAACAATCTCATTTGAATTCTTGAGCAAATATTAGCCTAGACTACACATGTTAGACCACAACACATAAATAGGCAAAGAAGGAACCCAAGTTGATCATTTTGGCAAAAATGCATGAATAGGCATTCGCAATGACCAAACAAGTAAACTCAGAGTGGTCGCCACTACTAACCCATTTGAAAAATAACGCTGCTATAAGCGATCAAACAAGTAAACTCAGAATGATCATTAATGAGAAATTATTTTTTAAAGAGAGTTTGATTATTTGAAAAGAAGTTGCTTGAAGAGGTATAATAGTAAAAATGGGAGAAATTAGCTGCAGGAGACTGTATAATTAACAGTGGGGTGCAACTAACAGTAGGAGCTGTCTTAGAGAAATAGGGGGTGCAAGTATCAATCTGAACTTGAATTTAAAAATGAACAAAGGAGTTACATTACTAAAACATGGGTGGTGCAAACATGACTCTGAACTTGAAACAAATTTATTTGGGAAATGCTCTTATTTTTAAAAGGCAAACAAATAACCAAAGAATTAAAAATAAATAAATAAATGAAACGTAACAGATGGGGGGTGTGGGTTTGTGATAGGGAAAGTGCATTTAAATTTGAATAAAAAAACAAATATAGCACAATAAAAGAACAAAAGTAGATCTGAGAGAAAAAAGAAGCTTTTGAGATAAAAAGGGAAAGAGTGAAACCGTGAGAGGGAAAGGTGGAGAGCTCGCGGTGGTATTGGAGGTGATGTTGACGACGGCGGTGGTGTGGAGGACGTCAGGGAGGACGGCGTGGTGGTGATAGGCGGGGCTCACCGGAGGTCACGGCGGTGACCACGACGGTTATCGCCGGGGAAGATGGTGGTGATGATGAGTGAGTCTTCTCCTTCTTTCAAATTGCTTTTTGTTCATCCTCTTTCTCCTTTTTTGATTTTTTCTCTATTTTGGTTTTTATGTTCCTGCTAGATGGAGTGGTGTTGTGTATGTGGTGTTTGGTGGTGGTTTTGGAGTTGTAGGAGTGGTGGTTGTTGTTGTTAGTTTGGGGGTGGGGATGAGAATGGATGTAAAACTGAAAACTCTTGTATCTCTACATTGCTTTTCTTATTGCCCTCAATTTTTCTACTAATATTTTCTTTTTCACTTCTTCCCCCTGCTCATGGTTTTATTTTCAGTTTCCTTCTCTCCTTCCAATCGCTTTTTCCTCCTTGCTTCTGTGGCAACATTGTCTTTCCTTAAACTTTATGGATCTTTGTGATGATGTCTCTTTCTTGAAAATGGTTTGAAAAATGAAACAAGATAACAGTAGAGAGAAGACTAGTTATTATATGAATTGAATGTGTTTGAAGAGGTGAGAAGTGTTGAAGAACAGTAACTAAGAATTATGGAATTTGGTTCAGCTATAAATGCAATGAGATTTGAAGGCTGAGAGGGTCAGAGATGTGTAGAAGGTGGCGTGAATAAGTGAGGTGAGGGAAGCAACAAACTAGTGTATATTTAGTATGTCTTTATGTAGTAGTGTGTATTTAGAATATCCTCTTTGTGTAATAATGTGAGCTTGTGTAAATGGGAGATTTGGAGGAGTAGGTGGCGTGGGGAGAAGTGCAGCAGGGGTTGCTTGTGGAGGAGAATATAGGATGTAGCAAGTTAGCCAGAAATGTAACAAGTAAGAAGCACTTAAAAAGGACTTGGCTCTACTTCTAAAAATACAATAATGGCATCCGATGACACTTTATTATATATACTTAATTCTTATTTAAAACTTAAATTATGATCTATATTTTTTGTAATAATAAAAATAGTAATCAACCAAATATAAAAAGTAATGAAGATAAGCTTATTTTAGCTTTTTTTAATAAATAATTAAGTGCAAAGACAAAATACTAAAAATTCGATATTGTTCTTTTTTATTTCAAAAAGCCGGACAAAATTAGGGTATGACAGCTACCAGGAGCTGAATGGTTCTGATTCTGTACCTCGGGGCCTTGGCCTGTTCCATTTCCATTCTCTGAGCCTGAAGATGGAGGATTCTGATTCTCTGGTTGAGGTTGATCGGGGTCACTTAAGATTGCCATTCCTCTGGCCTGTGAACGTGTCCAATACGGATGTGGTCGCACCAGCTTGCCTTATCTTCTGTTTGAGTTGAAAACATTTTTATAAGCAAAGGAGCAAATTAATGAATGCAATGTAATGCACATGATTTTTTTATGTTATTTGTTGTTTATTGCCGGGAATCACAGTGCAACTTGCTCTTGTCGTAGGTGTATATTCAAATATTTTCAAGAACATAATGCGGCTGGGATCAACAAGTGAGATAAATGTACTTCATTCAAGCATCATATCTTTAATCATTCCAAGAACAAGATACAATATCCTTAAATGTGCAATACAACGCTTTGAAAAGAAAAACACAACATCCTTTAAGAAAAGAAAAATTACAATTTCCTAGTGAACATTCTAAAAAAGGGAAAATTTAAATCTAAAAACCTATTGCCTTCATCTTCTCTTGGTTCTTCTCCTTTTTGCTAGCTGCAGCAGCTTCTCTTGCCCTTTCCATGAGTTCCTCAGTCAGAGATCTGCAGTACTCCACGAATTCATATACTCGCACCGGAGTGTTGTAAGGCAGCATCTTAGCTTCTGCCTTTCTCAACCTCTTGGGAACATCCCTCACCGCCTGGTTAGCCAACCATGCCAATTTGGAGAACTTGTTCTTCCACTGTTGAATTTCTGCCCTCATCTCAACTATGATCTCTTGCTTTTCAATCCTACCCATTAGCTCGAGAAGACGGTATTCCCAGTACTGACTCTCCTCTCTTACCTGTCGGTAAGCATCACTGATGTGCCTCAGACTCCTTCTTAGCTCATCTGAATTCTCTTGCTCCATCCTTAAAGCCTGCTGATACTCTCTAGGGATGTCCTCAATTGCACCTCTATCTTGTCTGAGGCACCTTATTTGACTTTCAAGCTCAAACGCCACAGACTAAGACTCTTTCTTGCATTCCTCTAGTGATTCCTTTGCAGCTCTCTCACTTTGCACAGACTTCTTGAACAACTTCCTCCATTCGTTTGCTCTAACCATGGCCTCACCCACCTTGGCATTCGATCTTTTCAACTCATCTTTGGCACCTTTCAGATATTCCTTCATTTTTTGATTACTTTCCTCTTCTTTCTTAAGCTTCTTGCTGCTTTCTTTGAGAGCTTCGGCCTTGCGCTCGTTCTCGTTCTCTAACTTTCTCTTCTCAGAAATTACTTTCCCCAACTTATCTTGTAAGGCTTTCTTTTCTTCTTCTACCTTGAACAAAGCAGACTTGACCTCACTTAGTTCTTTGAGACTTGGAACGTGAAGCTCTGGGACTTCTTTCCCAACTGACGATGAATTCTGACGAGGCGGGCCAACATTTTGAATTCTTTGGTGAAGCCATTGGTAGAAAGTAACATCACCCGTTTTCTTTGTGATCTCCACTTTATCCTTGAAAACTACACCCTCCCAAGCCTTTGAAATTTTCTGAAGCAAGCCTTGGTTCTTTGGATCTTCTTTATCGAGAAAGATTGGGGCCAACATGTCTTTAGTGGGTGCATTCTTCATAGGATACCCAAGCTGTCTGATGGTGAGAGAAGGATTGTAATTGATGTAGCCTTGGGTTCCCATTAAGGGCACATTCTGGAAATTGCCACACCGGAACAGTATTGAAGGCCTATCTTTCCAACACGGATGATTGAACCAACAGACTTTGAGAGCACTGAGATTCTCTAAAGTGTGCACCCATTCTCGTGCACTTCTGGCTTCTACATCACAACACAGGGCATATTCTACTAAGTCCGCAGCTTTCGTCTTATGAGTGACAACATGGTTGAGGAACCAGGTGTAGAGAACATGGAAAGAGCAAGCAACCTTCTTCTTTCCTAAAACACGGTGATGAGTGAAGGAATAGTAGGTATCTGCAAGGATTGCTGGTACAGGGTTAATCGGATTTTCTTTACTTATGAATGCTAGAAAAAGCCCAATAGCGGTCTCATCAATGAACCTCTCGACCTGAGGGAAAAGGACGATCCCGAAAATAGTTAGGGCTAACAGCTGCTTGAAAGGACCCCACTTCTTATTCTGGGCATAAAACTTCAATAAACCTTCGAAATAACTTAGCAGGAAACCCCTGATACGGTTCCTCTTTTCCTTATGAAGCTCTAATTCCTTCACACTGACTTGCAACAACAAAGAGAGTCTCTGGTCTGAATACCGATGTTTCTGATATTGGTAAGGTGCTAACTCTGACTTTGAGAACCCCAGAATCTGTTCATACTCCTCGAGAGTTGGTGATAACTGAAAGTCTTTGAAGAGGAAGCATCGAATGTCCGGATCATAGAATCGGCTCAGGGCCATAATAGCACTCTCTTGGACATCTAATTGTAACAATCTGAGGAGGTTACCATAAGCCTTCTCGAATAGATCTCTCTCTTCTGACTCCATCAAGGAAACAAACTCTTTCAAACCCTCTACATCTATTCTCCTGACAACCGGGAACCTTGAATTAAGTACAATCTCGCTTCTTGATCCCATGTTGCTTTATCTTTCCCGCCTAAGACAAGATTCCAAGTTACTTTACAATCCCGGCAAATAGCTTAGATGCGTGACGAATGATTTTCAAAATTGGGTTTTATTTAATGCAGATGATGCAAATGACGTAATGATGCAATGATGCCATGATGCATGATACAATGATGCTTCTTTTCGTGTTTTTGCAGAAAGAGGATATTTACAGGTGGTGATTTGAAAATTTTCACACCATATGCAACCTCATATAGGCGTTTATTGAAAAGGAAAGGCATATCTTTTTTGATTTTCGAAAATTCTGAAGGAAAAATTGATTGAACTGAATGCAACGATGCAGCACACAATTTGGAAAGCCCTTGTGACCTAAAAGGGGGTAGAACCTATGATCTAAGGTATTTTAGGGATAATCTTCTCATGTAGCTCTATTCACACCCTCACAAAGGTCATCAGAGCCACAGTCCCTCTCATGAAAATCCCCGTAAATGCAGCAAACTGCTAGATACGAAGCATCATGAAAGAGCACAACTCTGATTGAAACTTTCGCGAGTAGCCAAACGGACAAAGGTCCTGATGGGCTCCCACTACTCGAATCCACTCATCCTAAGGTACCCTAACAGACCTGGGTTATGGTCTCTTTCTCTAATCATATAATCTCAAGGTACAAGTGTGTGTGAGCGAAGGGCATTTCCTTAAAAACTACCCCACCTGCAAATGAAAATCCAGAACAGTCCAGACAATAGCATGTTGTCTACTCTAGGGTTCAATATCAAACAAGCCTAAGGTGCCAACAACAATGCACTACCTGCTTAAGAAAGGGAGCTGAGAATAGGGGAACCTGATAAGAGAGGGGAAAATGCAAGAGTTTACCTTAAGAAAGGGAGCAAAGGAAAAGGGAACATGATATGATTGGGGAAATGCTTGAGGGAACTAAGCATATAAGCAAAGAAGCAACCATCTATTACTTTAAACAAAAGCAAACATAGAAAGAGAAGAAGAAGAATGCACAGGAATGCAACATGAGAGTATGAAAAAGAAGAAAACATAGAGGCAAAACAAGATATTCAAATCAATCACACAAATCACACACTTAATTAATTAGGCTTGACCCACTTTTTTAAAAAACGGTTTTTCTTTTTTAGTCCCCAGTGAAGTCGCCAGCTGTTGCGCCCGAAAAAGTCCCCGAGGGAGAACCTTCCTCGTTCACAACTTTTCCTAAGACAATGAAGCCGCCACCAATATTTATTAAGGAAAATATTAGGAAAACCTTTTTTGGAAAGCGATTGGTCTTGCGAAACTAGAGAATAGGGTTCGGGGGTCGGTTACGCGCAGGGAAGGTGTTAGCACCCCACACGTCCTCTCTACTGAGAGGGAACCTTTAATTAAATGTGTGGTTTTAGTGTGTTGACTTGAAAATACTTAATTTTGCCTCTCTACTTCTTATTGAAAAATTCTTAATGAAAATCTTTATTTATTATGAAAAAAAAGGGGGGGAAATGGTTTTTTAGAAAAAAAACGCTTGACGGGACAAGGCCCGCTCCTACGTATCTCCCGGTGCGATGGAGAACTCAAAGCTACGTAGTTCTTCTTTATCCTAAAAAAGGGTTTTTGTCTTTTATCTTTTTAGTGAGTTTTCGAAATAGGACGAGCATTTAGTGAATGATTAAACTAACCAAGGTTATGGGTAATCACTGCTAAGTACTCTTGAAAATGAGAGTCACTACCACCAGTCAGACGAACAAAGGTTCTGATTGACTATTAGTAGCAACCCATTTTTTATTTGCCTTTTTGAAAGTGGTTTTCGAAAGAGATTGATTGGCACGAATGATCAGACTAACAAAGGTTATGAGTGATCATCGCTTGTTGTTCTTTGGGGAAAAAGACATCGCCACCAATGGCTAGACGAACAAAGGTTCTGATTAACCACTAGCGACGATGGGTTGAAAATGATTTTAGTAAGGAAAAGGTTTTTATTCTTTATCTTGTTGAATTGTGAAAGTTGAGCTTGCATGATGATCAATTGAGCAAAGGCTCCAAGTGACCACCATTAGCACTCCATTGCTAATAATCATGCAAGCAAAGGCTTCGCAGGACTACTAACAAAGTTTTTGGTTTAGTGAAAATATTTGGGAAAATTAGGCATTCATGATGATCAATTGAGCAAAGGCTCCAAGTGATCGCCACTAGTACCCCATTGTTGATAAACATACAAGCAAAGGCTTCGCAAGACTACTAACAAAGTTTGATTTTGAAGAGTTTTCGCAATTGGGTTGATTTTTGTTCGGGGAAACATTTATCCATCATTGGGAAGAAAAGGTTTGTGGAAAAAAAAAAGTTCCCTTAGGGGAAAGAAACGAAAGTTAAAAAAAGAGAAACAGGGGGCGTAGTAGTAAAATAAGGGTGTAAATAAAAGGAGAGCTGTATTATTAAAACTGGGGTGCAGATAGTGAGCCCAGCTCGTTTTTATAAGCTGGGCTGTGTTTTTTATTTTCTGATGGGCTTAGGGGAGGTGCGCGAAATAAACTGCAGGGGTGTTAGTAGAAGTCTGAAAAATTAAAAAAAAGGTGAAAGGACGAAAATGCCCCTGTGTCATACTATAAAAGCCTAAATCTAAAATTGGAAACCCTAATTTCTTCTATCCTCACACGGCGCCTCACCCCCCCAAAGTAACCAAACCTAAATTTTTTTTCTCTTCTCTCCTTACAGCACCGTAGCCTCCTCCTCCAAATGTCAAACCCAGATTTTCTTTCTTCCTCCTCTTCTTAGATCTAGCCTCTATTGGTGGTGTGGTTTGGGTTTACGGTGGTGTTTCGGTGGGTGGCTGTGGTTGGCGAGGAGAGATACGGGGGTATTCGGTAGTGGGTTGGTGGTTCGCGAAGAAGGCGGGGTCGCGGTTCGGTTTGGAGGTTGTCGCGTACGGTGGTGTTGTTTCGGTTCTGGGTCAGCGACAGTGGCTTGGGTTGGCCACGGAGGGTGGTTTCGCGCGTGGAGTGAGGGCGAAGTCGCGGTGGAGGCGGTGGTGTCTACTGTGGTTGTTCGTGTGGGTGGTGGCACTGTGGGCGGAGGCGAGGTGGCGGATGGTGAAGGGAAAGGAAGAGGAGGAGTGCGTACGACGGCGTGAGTTTACAGCGATGAGGAACGACGGTTGACGACCACCGTACGCGGCGGCTGGAGGTGATTTTCTTGGCTTTCCTCTTCTCTACCTAGTTTTGACTCTCATTTTTTATTGTTGTCTTTTATTTCTGGATGGATATTGTGTTGTGTGGTTTTTCTGAGATGGTAAAAGAAAGGCAGATGAACTATTTTTTTGCAAACCCATTTCCAAGGTTTCTAACCAAAACACAAACAACAGATACATTTTATATCCCATCTACCAATAAAAATAACAACACAAATTAATGAAAGAGGTAATCAACTTAAAAACGAGAGACTAAAGGAGGCAGATACATATTCACGTTTTGCAGAATCAAAAAAAAAGATTGAGTATAGAGAACAACCTCAACTTCTGTTTTCCCTTTATCGAACTGCTTCTACGATTCTGATTTTTTAGTGGTATCTCAGTTTGTGTCCCTGTTGCTGTGTGTATTGTTGTGTTTTCTACTGTTTTTTTTTGTGAATTGCTCTGAGTGTCTCCTCCTCTAACACTGTTTCTGTTTACAGCATTTATAGGTACAAACTGTGGTGTAGGTGTGGTGTTGGAGCAGGGAAACAAAGCCCCCCAGGAGACCAGTTTGTTGCTGCTGCAGTGGAGCAGAGTGGAGTAGTGGAGCAGCAGCTTGCAGGGTGGTGCCTGCCAAAGCTGCCTTGTTGGAGCAAAAATGGAAAGGATCAAAGAGGATGAAGAAAATAGCATTGGCCTGATTCTTCAAAAGGCAGCATCAGTGCTGCCCCTGGCAGCAGGGCGCTCCTGCCCCTTTTTTTTAATTTTATTTTGTTTTGATTTTAATTAATTTTTTTGTAAAAAGGAGTTGACTCCTTTTTGGTACTATTCTGCTTTTTGGTTTTTTGTTTGTATATGTAACAAAATTAAAAAAGGACAGCTAATAAAAAAACAGATTTTATCTTATTACTATTATTTATTATTATTATTTTTTTTTATGATAACAAAAGCGGTAAAAACAACGCGCACCGACTCACACGACTCGAAATGAAACGCGCGCTCGCCTTAAGACTAGCAATGCGTACGCGATTTGAATACGCACGCGCGTACGTTATTAAAACCGATTTTATTTTATCCTCACTTCTCTAAAAAGAAAACGGTAAAAATAAACACCCACCGACGCAATTACTCACACGACTCGAGACGAAACGCGCGCTCGCGTTATTTATTATTATTTTTATTATTTATATTTGGATTCTTTTTTTTGAAAATAACGAGCGCCAAACAAAATCGCTGCACGAGAGTGCCAGAGGCACCCGCGTTTAGAACGATATGCGAAGCAATAAAATTTGGGACTTTTCAATTAGTCGGACAAAATTGGGGTATGACACCCCTATGTCTAATTCTACCCGAATTCCTTTATTTTATTTAATTACCAATCCATTTACTAAAACTATTAATCCGTTTGGTCATTCGCGATTAATATTCTTTTTCCTAAACTAACCATTGTTTGGTCATGCAAGAATTTGAATTGAAGAAAAGCATAAAGAGCAAAAAGGTTGAATGATTGGAAGACTAAATTAAAGTTTGGTCATGCATTAATTTTAGTCTCAATTATCCTATAGATCCACCAACTAATTGCAGTACCGTCGCTGATCAACTAATTGATTATGAACATGCAAATGGTTGTCAATCCTAATTATTTGATAAAGCAATAGGATAATATTAATTGGAATAAAAATTAGGAATTCAAAGTATAAATTAAAACATAAAATGATTTCTAATCAAGCAAGATCCACCTAGACCCTAGAAGAGGATTTAGCTATCCATAGTGTTCAAGAACAATGAAATAAAATTAGGAGTCATAAATTATAGAGATAAAAATAATCCAAAATAGAGAAATTTTTGATCTTGAGAATTTAGTCTAATTTTTCTGCTCTAGAGCTCTCTCACTGTGTCAAGAATGGTACCCAAAAACTCTTTTTTCCTCCCTCTTCAGCGTTGCCGTCACTACCGTTTTCCTAATTTTTGTGTTAGTGTATGCGGCTGTGTGTGTTGTGCGGCTACTTCTTTTTCTTGAATTGTCGCCTCCTCCCTTTCTTATTGCCCAAGCTTTTTCTTTTTAACTCACCAACCTAGGGTAGCGTGATCACCAAGTTGATTGGCTTCCTAATCACGTGTCCAGCTTTTTGTTCCAACCCATACTCCTTGAATTCTAAACGTCATTCCTTTAAACACAGGCCGAGGCCCTTTTGGCGTTTTGGGCTGCAATTTATTTCCAAGTAATTCAAGCCCATATATATATATATGGCTCTGGATTGGAATATTCTTCTTCTTTTTTATATTATTTTCTTTCTGCAAATTAAGGAGTAGATTAAGTCAGTAAATTATATGATCACTAATAATTGCTCTAAAAATGATTTAAAAGTATCTTAAAAAATGTATTAAATTGGAGTTTATCAATGGCCGATGTGACAGTTGGGAGCAAGGTAACTCGCTCGGCCTTCTTCATCATAGAAGGAAAGCCCTCATATGCTGTGATTCTGGGGAGAGCCTGGATCCACACCAGCGAGTGTGTCCATTCTACCCTACATCAGAAGTTGATGATATGGATAGGGGATCAAGCGGAGATAGTAGAGGCGGACCCTAATCCTTTCCCTGCAGAGGTAAAGATGTTTGAAGTTGTCTTCTACTCTCCTCATTTGCACCCCATCTCCATCCCAGAGAATAATGAGGAAGGTGGCATTGAGTCCTGTGACTTGACCAAAAGAGGTTTTTAATTCAAGATGTTGGCCGACCCATGGCCTAGCAATAAGGATAATGATTAATCTCCCACCAGAAGTGCAGAGCCTGCTGGATCGGTTGCACATATTCCAGATTGAATCCAGCATTGAAGAAGCTATGTTTGGTGCAATAGATGAAGAGCACGAACTTGAGGAGCACTCCTACCAAGAAGATTCGGATGACCCCTTTGACGGGATGTTGGCCCAACCTCCTCACCTGGAGCCCATCCAAAGGAAGATGCCCACCTTTGAAGCACAAGACCCTCTATTGGAGGTGAACTTGGGAAGTGAAAAAGAGCCAAGGATGACCAAGGTCAGTGGTAAATTACAACATCAACAACGAGATCAAATGGTGGCCTTGATAAAGGATTATCGTGGCTGCTTTGCGTGGGATTACCATGAGATGCCAGGCCTTGATAGAGCATTGGCAGAACATAGGTTACCCATCAAGGAAGGTTTCAAGCCCCATAAACAGTCGCCGAGGAGGTTTAACCCGCAGTTAATGCCACAGATCAAAGCAGAGGTAGCGAGATTGCTCAAGGCAGGATTCATAAGAACTGCCAGGTATGTAGAATGGAAGTCTAATATAGTCCTTGTTATTAAAAAGAATGGCCAGGTCAGAGTTTGTATTGATTATAGAGATCTGAACTTGGCCACTCCCAAAGATGAGTATGGTATGCCTGTAACAGCCCAGGTCCAACGCATGTAACACCCCTTTTCTACCCGTTACTTTATTAGCGTAAAAATCAGAGTTTCAAATTTTAAATACACCACAAGGGATGTCACACTTACTTCGTTAAACATCACACGCCAATTTACTCGCTTTTCGAAAACAGCCTTATAATACTTTCAAAACGTCGTCGTCAATTAAAATACAACTTCACAGCGGAAAACCCAACAAGTTTAATCATAAAAGGCATTGCAACTATGCAAGGCTCACAATAGTAAAATCCAACAACAACAATGGTCATAAATAGCTTAAACAACGTTCAACCCTCCCCTAGTGTTACATAATCAGAGCAGACGACCCGACTCAGCTAGTGAAGATACCTAAGCCTTCACTCGAGATCACCTGCACGTTACCGCGTAGGGGTAACATTCAAACAGAAGGGGTGAGTTCATCTAACAATATAATAAAGCTTATGATGAGCACTATGCTAGAGTTATGACACTATATCAACCACATCACGGCACATCAAGTCAGTCATCAATATTAATCGCCACAACAAATCATCGCAATGCGAGCTATATAAACAACATCACAAACATCAATTCAATCACTACAAAAGCTCATCACAATGTCATGTAAGTATATGAAGTGCAACCCACTCGCGGGCATATGCATGAGGTACCTTTCACAAACGTCGCTTAGCCTTTTGGGCCTCATCGTCACTTAGCTTTTTGGGCCTCAAACGTCACTGGGTTTATGCACATGGGATGCATGAGACACTATGACATGCACCACGCACAAACACACACAAACACGGTCAACTATGTGACCCGTCACTTACCAGTTTGCCTACTAAGAGGCACAGCACCTGTCAATTCATGAGTACACATAACAACGTCACTTAGCCCTTTGGGCCTCATCGTCACTTATTTTAATTCATAATTACACATAACAACGTCGCTTTATTCATCGTCGCTTATATTCATCGTCGCTTATTATTCATCGTCGCTTATATTCATCGTCGCTATTAGCCGTTATGGCATCATCATCATTTAGAATCATCATCATCAATATAACATCCATCGTCAATCACAAGCATAGCCACTAAGGGCATTACCGTCAAAATCATCAACTTATCAAGGTACTAGCCACTGAGGGCATCATCATCAATCAAACATTGGCCACTAAGGGCACTATCATCTATAAACTAGCCACTAAGGGCATCATCGTCAATAAACTAGCCACCAGGGGCATCATCGTCATTTACACATCATTATCATTAAGGTTGGCCACTAAGGGCAGAAACGTTATTTAGAACATCATCATTGACACCAAAAAGGTTTTAGACACCGAAAACAGTTTTACAACGCAACCACCATGACCACCGAGGCAGCCACTTGAGGCGCCCAGAACCCATCAGAAAAATAACTCATTTTTGCCTAAAATTAGAATATCCAGGTAGGCACCTGAATAAGCTTCGAAACGCATTTTGAACCGTCAAATTTGGATAACCGAGTCAAAAGTTATGATTGAAACAAAATCGGGAAAATACTTAGACATTCTGAAACTGGCGCCCAGGCGCTGGGCGCCCAGGAGCAACACTGGACTGGCGCAACTGGCGCAGGAACTGGCGCAGGGGAACACGACGCCCATGCACTAATCGCCCAAGGCCAACACGGAAAGCAGCTCATTTGACTCCAAAATTAATTTTGCACGAGGCATTTACTCAGAGTATGGGAACACAGCAAAAATTTTGACAAAATATGACACGCAACATTGGTGCCCATGGACTAGGCGCCTAAGGCCAACACAGGGAACAACTCATTTGACTCCAAAATTTATTTTACACGAGCCATTTATTCAGTGTATGGGAACCCAGCAACAATTTTGACAAAATATGATACGCAACATTGGCGCCCTTGGCGCCCATGGCCAAGGCGCCTAGCACCAAGACAGGCACACTGAGACAGGCGCCCAGCAGGGCACCTAAAACAGCAACACGCCCAGACACAAAACGCAACATCTTTGGGTACGGCGCCCATGCACAGGGCCCCAAATCCAGCAACACCCAAATTCATCAAAAATCACATATATGATCACATCAACATATTAAACACCAAATTCCATCATCAAGGCTCAATTCAACAATACGAACATCAAATTATCATAATCATCCCCAATCATCATAAATCACAATATCATCAACAATTACTCAAACACTTGGCACGCACAACATGATTTTTCAACAACAAGTCTTCATATGCCTAGGGTTCATCAATAATCACTAAGAATACATAAAAAGGCATACATAGAGCCTAGCCCCTACATAATCCCCATCATAAAACCCTATTATAGAGAAGATGAGACCCACCCTTACCTTAGCCTTTAGGATTCGAATTCTTGAACCCTAGCTTTCCTTCCTTCTCCTAGTTGCAAGCCCTAGGGTCCCCTCCTTGTGCGCATTCCTTCTTTCTTTCTTTCTTGGCCTACGCGCGCTTCCTCTTCTCTTTTCTCTTCCCTATGGGCACCGCGCCCTTCCCTCTCACTCTCCTCTCTATTTCGCAAATTCTTTCTTTCTTGCACAAATAAGCTAAACCTAATTTTTTTAGCTTAAGTATGCGCCTATCATATTGGGCCCTTGGATCACGGGCCTTCTTCCACCGCTTAAGCCCAAATGCTACACCCTACCCCTTAAATTAATTATTTCTAACCCAACCAAGGCCCACATATAATAACACCTATATAATTATTTTATTTTCCTCATGACTTAATTAAATCAATTAATATAATAATTAAATCAATTATTTGAGCTGTTACAATGCCTGTGGCCGACATGCTTGTTGACACTGTGGCTAACAATGCCATCCTAACCTTTATGGACGGCTATTCTGGATATAACCAGATATACGTGGCCGAGGCTGACACCCATAAGACTGCCTTTAGGTGCCCTGGTGCCTTAGGTATCTATGAGTGGTTGGTAATGCCTTTTGGTCTCAAAAATGCAGGAGCCACGTACCAGAGGGCCATGAATGCTATTTTCCATGACCTTATTGGTAAAAGCATGGAAGTGTACATTGATGATGTGGTGGTTAAGTCCAAGAGTTTTGAGGCCCACCTAGTGGAGCTTGAACAAGCTCTAAAAAGGATGAGACTCCACAGTCTCAAAATGAACCCTGCAGGCAATTTTCTAGGTTTTTTGGCGCACAACCAAGGAATTGAAGTGGATAAGAACAAAGCTCGAGCTATCCTTGAGGCAAGACCCCCCAGAAACAAGAAGGAGCTGCAGAGTCTACTAGGCAAGATCAACTTCCTAAGAAGATTTATCTCCAACTCAGCCGGAAAAATGAAATCTTTCTCACCCCTGTTGAGGATAAAGAACACTGAGGAAATGATACGGGGAGCTAAGCAACAGGAGGCCTTTGACCAGATCAAGGCTGCCTTAACTAATCCTCCTGTCTTAGTACCTCCGCAGCCGGGGAAGCCTCTGAAGCTATATATTGCGGCCAAAGATCAAGCCATCGGTTGCTTATTAGCTCAAGATGATGATAATGGCGCCGAGCGTGCTATCTATTATCTTAGCAGGATTCTCAGTGACACTGAGACTAGATATTCTCCTATTGAGAAGCTTTGTTTGTCTTTATTCAATGCTTGTACTAAACTGAAATATTACTTATTACCTATAAGGTACCTTCTTAATAGGCCCGTACGTCTTACAGGGAAGACTTGTCAAGTGGGCCATTAAGTTAAATGTGTTTGCCTTAATGTACATGCCACTAAGAGCTGTCAAAGGGCAAGCTTTGGCTAATTTCCTGGCTCAACACCCATGTGTAGAGATACACGACACCCGAGGCGAGTCTACTAACTATCTGGGCCTGAAGCCTTGGGTCCTCATGTTTGATGGATCAAGTACCCAAACCAGGAGGTATTGGGGTGGTCATCACCAGCCCCTGTGGCCAAACATGGAAATTCATGTGCAGGATAGGAGATCAAGCCTCCAATAATTAGGTCGAGTATGAAGCCTTGATCATGGGACTTGATATTCTGGCCGCCATGAAGGCTCAATATATAGAAATCAAGGGGGATTCACCACCGGTGATCAAACAAATCACTGGGGAATACAAGTGTTATAATACGAAACTTAAACATGCGCGAGCCTCGGCGCATAGCTTTTTAAATTTGTTCGCTGATGCAGTCATCATGTATGTCCTCAGAAGCGAAAACCAAGAGGCAGACGAATTATCCCAGCAAGCCTCGTGTTACAAGTGTCATACCCCAATTTTGTCCGGCTTAGGTCCAAACCCTAATTTTCCACACAAAAATAAATTATGCATTTTGGATCCCAGAAACCGCTCCAAAGTTTTTGAAATCATTTTTAGGGTTAGAATGCACTCTTTAAGAAATTAGGGTTTTGAAAAATATGTTATGCATGCATGGCAAGCTTTGGAAAATATTTTATGCATGCATGGCAAAGACCTAAAAGCATTTTGTGGAAGGCAAGAATTGATTCCTATTTTGTTCCAAAGGCCAAGAATCGATTTATAGTATATTGCATAGGCCTTGAAATCGATTTTCAGGCTCTTCCATAGGCCATGAATCGATTCCTAATTGTTTTAACTAAGTGAAGAGTCGATTTTCACCTATTTAGGATGTCCTGAAAATCGATTTCCCTCTTCTTGCATAGGCCATGAAATCGATTTTTAAGCTCTCCTAAAGGCCAAGAATCGATTCCCACTTACCTTAACTAAACATGAAATCGATTCCTACCTTTTAGGATGTCCTGAAATCGATTTCCCCCTTCTTGCATAGGCCATGAAATCGATTTTTAAGCTCTCCTAAAGGCCAAGAATCGATTCCTACTTACCTTAACTAAACATGAAATCGATTCCTACCTTTTAGGATGTCTCAAGAATCGATTTCCTTCTTTTTTAAAACACAATGAAATCGATTCCTATCATTTCAGGAAGTCCAAGAATCGATTCCCACTAATTTCTAAAGCCCAAGGAATCGATTCCTATGTTTTCTAAAAGCAAAGAATCGATTATACTATATTTTGCCTTCATCAAACAATCGATTCATCCTTGCAATAAATGTTTTTTTTAAAATTCTACGCTTTCCTAAGCCTATAAATAGGCAGCCTCAAGTCACATTTTCACAGACACACATTTCACGAGATCTGAGAAGACAACTCTCGCAAATCTCATTTTCCAGTTCTACGCTTCATTTTTGCTCTATTCGTTCCGTTGGTCCGTCTGAGCTGATCTCCTGCAAGAGTTAGTCGGGGTTTGCGTTCTTCTGAGTTGTAATATCTGTCTTCATCAGAGGTATTTCAGTATTTTCATTTGTTAATATTTAGTTATTGTGATCTGTGTGAATTAACTTAGCTATAGTGTTTAGTTACTCGTTCTTGTATATTATCATCCATTGTTGATGACGAACCGAATGATTCCCACTTATGCCTAGTGCATCATGTTCTAAGTGGTGAAGATGGTCTCGGGTGATTCAACTTGTCCCTTTTAACCCCTTCCAAAAACATTTTTTAATTAGAACTACGTCGCTTTGATTCCCGTTTGGGATACGTAGGAGCGAGTCACGTTCTCGTCAAGCGCAACAAATAAAAATTCTTTTCACCCCCCTAAACCAATCATTTTCATAAAACAAACAAAAATCATTTTCAAACCCATTGTTGCTAGTAGCTCATCAGAGCCTCTGTTCGTTTAGCTATTAGTGACAATGTCCTTTTCTCCTAAAAATAATAAACGATGATCCATCATAACCTTTGTTAGTTTGATCATCGTGCGAATCAATCTCTTTCGAAAATCACTTTCAAAAAAGATAATAAAAAACGAGTTGTTATCAATAGTCCATCAGAACCTTCGTTCGTTTGACCAGCGGTACAACTCTCTCTTTTGAGTATTTAGTAAGTGATTCATCATAGCCTCTACTAGTTTAATCATTCACTAATGCTCGTCCTATTTCAAAAACTCACCGAAAAAAAAAGATAAAAAACAAAAACTTTTCAAAAAGACAACCAAGAACTACGTAGCTTTGAATTCTCCATCGCACCGGGAGATACGTAGGAGCGGGCCAGGTCCCGTCAAGCACTTTTCCTAAAAAACCTTTTTTCCCCCTTCCTCGCCAAAAATAAAATTTTCATTAAGCTTTCAAACAAGAAATAAATAGGCAAATCTAGGTATTTTTCAAATCAAATGTTAAAACCACACATTTAATTAGAGGTTCCCTTTCGGTAGAAAGGACGTGCGCGGTGCTAACACCTTCCTCGCACGTAATCGACCCCCGAACCTATATCTCTAGTTTTTCAAAGACCATTCGCCTTGTCCAAAAGACCTTTTTTCAATGTTTTGGTCTTAAAATTAAAATATTGGTGGCGGCTCCAAATTTTTCCACGTTGTACATTGAGAAACCCAAGCCGGGGATTTTTCGGGGTGCAACAGCTGGCGACTCCGCTGGGGAAACTTTTTTTTTTTAAAAAGACGAGGGTCAAGCCTAACTAATTTAAATGTGTGGTTTAATGTATCGTTGATTTGATTAAAACCTTGTTTGCCTTTCTTTCTTATCATTGATTGTAGGCGTATGCATTTGTGTTCTTCTATGTTGTTCCTTGTCTCATCTTATTCCCTTTCTTTTATCGTTTATGCCCATGCATTTTTCCAATCCCCATGATCCCCTCTTCTTGGCTCCTCTTCCTAAGGTGAGCAATATCCTTGTTTATAGGTATTCTAGGTATGGAACCCTAGGGTAGATAACTTGTTATTGCTCGCTTTTGTCTGGACTGCTCTGGTTTTCATTTCAGGTGGGGGTAGTGCTAGGGAAAATGCCCTTGACACACACTACACTTATACCCTGTGACTATGTGTTTTGAGTGGGACCATAACCCAGGTCTGCAAAAAAACTTAGGAGAGTGGATTCGAGTAGTGAGAGCCCATCAGGACCTTTGTCCGTTTGGCTACTTGCGAAAGTTTCAACCAGAGTTGTGCTCTTTTATGATGCCTCACACCTAGCAGTTTGCTGCATTTGTGGGGAGTTTTGTGAAAGGGACTGTAGCTCTGGTGGCCTTGTGAGGGAGTGAATAGAGCTACATGGGAGGATTACCCTTTAAATTGCCCTAGATCATAGGTCTCACCTCTTTTTAGGTCACAAGGGCTTTTCCAAAATTGTGTGTTGCATTATTACATCTAGTTTAGTTCTTTTCCGCCAACGATTTTTGAAAAAACAACAAAATCAAAAAAGAATATGCTTTTCCTTCTCTTTCATAAATACCTATATGGGGTGGCATATAGGGTATACCGCCCTAAATTTTCAAAACCCCACCTGTAAATATCTGTCTCTATAACAAACATCCTCATCATCCGCACTTTGCATCATAACATCATGCATTACATAAGCAAAATTCTGAAAAATTCATACAGCATTCCTCATGCATCTAATTTGTTTGCCTGTAATCGTGGAGTAATTTGGAATCTTGTCATAGGCGTGAAAAAACAAGACGACATGGGATCGAGAAGCGAGGGCATGCTAAATTCGAGATTTCCAGTAGTAAAGAAAGCAGATGTGGCCAGTTTGACAGAGTGTGCCTCTCTAATGGGACCGGATGAGCGTAGGTTGTTTGAAAAGGCTTATGGGAATATTCTTCGGTTGCTGCAGTTGGATCTTCAAGAAAATGTTGTGAAAGCCCTCAGTCAGTTCTATGATCCGGATATCCGCTGTTTCATCTTCAAGGATTTCCAACTCTCACCAGCTTTAGAAGAGTATGAGCAAATTTTAGGTTTCTTTAAATCAGAGGCGACGCCTTATCAGTGCCAGGGGCATCAATATTCAGATCAGAGGCTCTCTTTGCTACTGCAAGTTGGAGTGGGGGAGTTAAAGCTTCGGAAAGAGAAAAAGAACCGTATAATGGGGTTTCCACTGAGTTATTTTGAAGACCTAATGAAGTCCCATGCTCAAGCCAACAGATGGGGTCCCTTTAAGCAGTTGCTAGCACTAACTATCTTTGGGATTGTCCTCTTCCCACAAGTTGAAAGGTTCATTGACGAGGTTGCCATTGGGGTGTTCTTAGCCTTCATAAGCAAGGATAATCCAATTAACCCAGTACCAGCCGTACTCGCAGACACTTACTACTCCTTTACGCATCATCGAGTGCTGGGGAAAAAGAAGATTGCCTGCTCCCTTCATGTACTATATGCTTGGCTCCTTAACCACGTCATCGCTCACAAGACTCCAGCTACAGATCTGTTGGCTTATGCCTTGAATTGTGAGGTAGAGGTCAAAAGTGCCCAGGAGTGGGTGCATACCTTAGGGAGTCTTAATGCCCTCAAGGTCCGCTGGTACACTCCTTCATGTTGGAAGAACAGGCCCTCCGTTGTGTTTCAGTGTGGAGACTTTCAGAACGTGCCCCTAATAGGTACTCAAGGCTGCATCAACTATAATCCTTCCTTGATTATCCGACAACTTGGGTACCCTATGAGGAATATGCCTACCGAAGACATGTTGGCTCCTATCTTCCTTGACAAAGAAGATCCGAAGAACAAGGGTTTACTTCAGAAAATCTCAAAGGCATGGGAAACTGTGGTCCGTAAAAATAGAGATGAGCTCATGAAAAAGGTTGGCGAGGTCACTTTTTACCAATGGTTGTATGAAAGAATCCAAAGTACTCGTCCACCTTCCCAAGAGGCACTGCCAGTCGAGAAAGAGATGCCGAAACCTCGCCTTCCTACCCCTGAGGAATTGAATGAGGTTAAATCTGCCTTAGCAAAAGCAGAGGAAGAGAAAAAGGCATTGCAAGCAAAGTTGGAGAAAATAACCCTACAAAAGGAGGAGTTAGAGGAAGAGAACAAGTTCAAGGTGATAGCTGTTGAGGAGGGTGTCAAGCGATTCAAAGCAGAAAAGGAGAGTAAACTAGAAGCTCAGAAATACCTGAAGGGGGCTAGGGATGAACTCCAAAGGTACAAGCAGAAAACAAGAAAGGCCCTTGAAGAAGCCAAAGAATGGAAGATTGTGGCGACTGAGCCCAGACAAGAACCTCACTTGGTGGAGTTGAAAAGGCAGCTGAAGAATCTTGAACAAGAAAGAAATTCCATTGGAAATGTTCTCAGAGAATACCAAGAAATGCTCAGGTATGAGCAAGAAAGATCTGATGAACTGACAAGGAATCTCCGATACCTAGGGGAGTCTTACAGGCAAGTGCAAGCAGAGAGCAAGTACTGGGAGCAACGCTTCCTAGCACTGATTGGCAAGATAGAAGAGCAAGAGATTGTTAAAGAGCTAAGAGATGAGATCCGACTTTGGAGGGGTAAATTCTCAAAGTTGGCATGGCTAGCTAATCAAGCTGTGAAGGATGTCCCCAGAAGGCTAAGGAGAGCTGAAGCTGAGATGCTCCCCTTCAACACCCCAGTCCATGTGTATGAGTTTGTGAATTTCTGCAAGGCCCTGACTGAGGAACTCATGGAAAAGGCTGAAAGAGCCGCTGCTGCAAGCAGAGAAAGAGAAAGGAACAAGAAGTTGAAGACCATATGCTACTAGATTTCAGTGCATTGTAATTTTCCTTTTTAGAATGTTCTCTAGGAAGTTATAATTTTTCTTTAGAATGTTGTAATTTTCTAAAGGGCATTGTATTTTCTTTGGGAGATATTGTATTGCACTCTTGTACTCTATTTCTTTCTTATGATTGGCTTAAAGCTCGAAGGAAATGTGCCCTATCGCTTGTTGATCCCAATGTTCGTCACGCTCTTAAAATGTTTCGATATTTGCTTATGACAAGAGCAAGTTATCTCACGATTCCTGGCGCTAAACACAAAATAATATAAGGCCATGTGCATATGCATTGCATTCATTTACGCATTCCTACTTGTACTCATAAAAAATGTTCTATCATCAGAGAAACAAAGGGCAAGCTGGTTCGCCAACACCGATATTCCACCCGTCTACAGGCAAGACTAATGGCTAGCAATCAGCATCTCGAGAATGAAGACCCCCGGGGTCAAGATGAGCCGGTCGTAGAAATCCTTAACCCTGAGCAGCTGGCTCAGGAGAATCAAGTTTTGAAGACTAAAATGGGCGCTATGGAGGCCCAGATGGCTGAAGTAATGAATATGCTGCAAACTCTGAGATGTGGGGCCGCTGCTGGGGCCACCGCAGTCGTAACTCCAGAAGGGGGCGTTACCTTTGTTTCTCTTCCTACATCAGCTGAAGCTATAACTGTTCATCCTCCTCCCATGCTAGAAGTTGGTGGTTCTTCGGGGACAAGCGGTCAGAGACAACCAAATGCACAAGTATATCCATGGGGGATGCCCATGAATTATACACCATCCACTGCTGAAGCCATTCCTGTGGTGACAAGTCAGCCTGCTCCTGCTCCGGAGGTTGCTGTGAATCCTCCAAATGCTGCTTATCAAATGGGAAACCCCGCTCAATATGGGGGTTATTATTTCAATCCAGGGAGCTATCCTCAGGGCCAGATGGTTGAGAATTCGCAACCAAGAGACAGATATCACTTACTAGAAGAACGGTTGAGAGCAATGGAAGGGTCAGGTACAAGGGCTAAAGATGCGCGGGACCTGTGTCTTGTCCCAGGTGTTGTTATACCTCCCAAATTCAAGGCGCCAGATTTTGACAAATACCGCGGCACTGGCTGTCCCTCCAGCCATCTAACGATGTATGTCAGAAAGATGGCAGCTTATGCCCATGATGATAAGGTGCTGATCCATTTCTTTCAGAACAGTCTGACCGGAGCGTCTCTAGACTGGTATATGCAACTGCAATCCTCCGACATCCATAGTTGGAAGGATCTCTCAGAGGCATTTCTTAAACAGTATCAGTACAATATGGATCTGGCACCTGATAGATCTCAACTACAACTTATGAGCAAAGGCGACAGGGAATCATTTAAAGAATATGCCCAGAAGTGGAGAAGTGTAGCAGCCCAAGTGAAGCCACCAGTGACAGAAAAGGAAATGGTATATATGTTCATGGAAACTCTCCCAGGAATATACTATGATCGATTGGTGGGTAGTGTCTCTTCTAGCTTCTCTGATATGGTGATCATTGGGGAACGTCTGGAACATGGATTGCGTAGTGGGAAAATTGCCGGAGGTTTTGGCAATCCTGGTGGGCAGAAGAAACCTTTTTCAAATTTCCCTAAGAAGAAAGAGGGAGAGACAAATGTCATTACAGCAGGGGGAGGTCCGTCCTTCAACGCTCCACCGCAGAAAGTTCCGTTCTCTGTTCTAGCTCAGCCGCCGCAGAATAATCCGGGTCACAGAACTCAGAATCATCAAGAAAGGAAACGTACCAGTTTTGATCCAATTCCCATCACTTATACTGAGCTGTTTAATCATCTCATTGCAAAGAATCTAGTCAAGACTCACCCTATGAGGACTGTGCAACCACCTTTCCCCAGAGGGTATAATGCTGACGCCACATGTATTTTCCATAGTGGAGGGGTCGGTCACACGGTGGAAGATTGCTATGCGTTCAAGTTTATAGTTCAAGACCTAATTGATGCCAATTGGCTATCTTTCAAACCGAACAATCCGAGCACGACAACTAACCCCTTGCCGGGTCATGGGGCACCGTCTGCCAATGCTATAGAAGATTCTGGGAGCCAGATCATGATAAAGAACGTTGAGAGTATCAAGACTCCTTTGGAAGACATACATGCTGAGTTATGTCGCTGTGGGGTAATTCAGAAAGGTTGTGTGTGTGCTGACCCTGCGTGTGCAGGTGCTTGTGAGGATTTTAAGTCTGTTTTGCAAGATTTGATGGACCGTTATGTGGCTCGGTTGGAAGTAGTTGAGAAAGCAGAAAGTGTGCTAATGCTGCAGTTCAATGATGGCAAAGAAGCCAGAAAGCCAATTGAGATACTGTATAATTCGAAACCGGTCCAAGCCAAACCACAGCCATTGGTTATTGAAATCCCAGCTCCATTTCCTTATGAGAAAGACAGCGCCGTGCCGTGGAAGTACAACACCTTACCTTCAGTAGGGGTTTCTCCAAGCACCACTGTTACAAATATAACTGGGTCAAGCGGGATGACAAGGAGCGGTCGGATGTATGCTTCTGAGTTTGGTCGAGTTGAGTCCTCCAAAGAAGCCGAGGATAGAGCCCGTAAGGGTAAAGAAAAGGAGGCAGAGAATATTCAGAAGAAGAAAGGGGCAGAGCCTGAAACAGATGTGTTTCTCAAGATTGTGAGACAGAGTGATTATAAAGTGGTCGATCAGATGAACCAAACTCCGGCCAAGATTTCGATGCTGTCCTTGTTGATGAGTTCAGAAGCGCATAGAACTGCTCTTATGAAAGTGCTGAATGAAGCACATGTTGCTCAGAATATCTCTGTTGGCCAATTTGATGAAGTAGTTGGAAATATTGTAGCTGCCAACCATCTGACCTTCACTGATGAAGAGCTTCCCCCAGAGGGAAAGAAACACAATCAAGCTTTGCACATCTCAGTCAAATGCGGAGATTTCGTATTGGCGCGGGTATTAATTGACAACGGTTCTTCTTTGAATGTAATGCCCCAGTCAACTGTAAACAAACTGGATGTTGATTGTTCCTTTATGAAGCCAAGCTCAACTCTGGTGAGGGCGTTCGATGGGTCAAAGAAAGAAGTGATGGGAGAGATGGAATTCCCCATTCAAATAGGGCCAGAAACTTTTTATATCAATTTTCAAGTCATGGACATATCCTCCTCATACAGTTGTTTACTCGGGAGGCCATGGATCCATATGGCTGGGGCTATTCCTTCATCTCTACACCAGAGGGTTAAGTTCGTGGTTAATGACAAAATTGTGGTGGTGTATGGAGAAGAAGAGATGCTAGTTAACAAGTCTTCTCCGTTCCCTTATGTGGAAGCAGCTGAAGAGTCTTTGGAGACTTCTTTCCAATCTCTTGAAATTGCCAATGCTGTGCTTGGTGGATGTGAATCGTCATCGCCCGTGATAAAGCTGTCAAAGAGTGGAGAGATGGTCGCAAGGATCATGATGGGCCAAGGATACCAGCTGGGGCGTGGTTTGGGAAAAACGGGACAAGGAATTCTTGCTCCTGTACAACTGAAAGGAAACAAAGATCGTTACGGGTTGGGATACCACCCAAGCGAGGTTGAAAGGAGGAAGTTGGCCGAAGAGAGAAGAGGTGAATGGTTGGCCAAGTTGAGAGGCCAGGATCCATGGTCAAAGAGGATCCCCATCGATAACATCAGTCAAAGCTTCAAGAGTGCTGGGTTGCTAGATCCAGACCAGATCACTGCTATTGGTTCAGAGGATGAAGAAGGCGGTACCAGTTTAGTTCGCCGTTGCCATGCTGAGGAGAAGCTCAAAAATTGGGAAGCTGTGGACTTGCCCATCGCTTTTATTTCAAAGTAATGATTGTAATGCAACCCTGTGGCTCTGCCCAAGGCCATAGGACAAGTTGCTAGGGGCAAACATGTTTTTATTTTCAGAGTTATCATCATTAAATAAAAACGTTTGTTTTGAATTTTCAATCAATAAAAATCCATTTCTCTTCATTTCATGCGTCTTTTTATTGCTTTGTTATTGTTTGTTTGCTTTTTCCGATTTTCATTCTGCTTTTGCGCTTCGGCAAAATGCAGACATACAGCAATTGTCTCTAAGAACAACAGTGCTAGCAGTCCAAACTTTGACTTTGATCATCCGGTTAACCAAGCCGAGGGGGATGTTGATGAAAACTGGGAAGCTCCTCCAGAATTGACGAGATTAATAGAACAGGAAGAGAAGGTTATTCAACCTCATGGGGAGTCGATTGAGATCATCAACCTGGGTACAGAAGAGGATAGAAGAGAGGTTAAGGTCGGTACTGTCATACCCCAATTTTGTCCGGCTTAGGTCCAAACCCTAACTTTCAACACAAAAATTACATAGTAGATTTAATTTATTTTTCTTGTTACAATATCTTTAATTAAAAAAACGAAAATAAAAAATAAAATAGATAAGAAATAATACAAATTACAAAAGAAAATAAAAAAGGGGAGGTGCAATAAAAGATTGTTATTACAAAAAAGGAGAATGTCCATGTACATGACTTGGCCCAAGAATGCCAAAGTTACAAAAATACAAAAAATAAACCAAGTACCCAAAACTGCAGCTACTTTGCAAAGGTGATTTCTTTCTCTTCGGACATCATTTCGACGATCCGACCGGTGAAAGTGAAGATGGATGTCTCATGAACTTGGTGTCAAAAAACAACGATGATCCAACGGTTAACGAATCCAGAATCGCACTTGTACGGTGGCTGGTTTGAGAAAAACGGGAGTTGTTTTTTCTACTTTTGCGAAGGCAATTTCTCTCTCCTCAGACCTCGTTTCGACGATCCGAACGGTAGAAGTGAAGATGGATGTCTCATGAACCCGGTGTCAAAGAACAACGATGATCCAACGGTTAACGAATCCAGGATCGCATTGTCAATATGGCTGGTTTGAGAAAAACGAAAATTGCTTTTCTATGTTGTTTTAGTATCACATTGCTTGGGAGAAACAATAACTACTTAGCCTTTGGCTATAAAAGAGATGGAGATGCAAAGGCTATGGACATGGGTGATTGATGGGGTAAGTGATCTTTTGGGCTAGCATTTGCAGTCCATTAGATTAAAAGCCTGTCTTTAATTCTTTGGGACTAGCTTTTGCAGACCGTTAGATTAAAAGCCCGTCTTTAGTTATTTTTGGGATGGCCGTTGAGGTCCTTTACTTGGTGGTTTTCGGGTGAAAACGGACCAGATAGGAGTCCGGTTCGCGGTTGATATGGTCAGATTGCTCGGTCCGTTTCGGCGTTGATCGCATTGATCAGCTGGAGGTTAGTTTTGCATTTATCTATTTAATTTATTATTTATTTATTTTTGTATATATTTATTTATTATGTATACTGTTTATTTATGTACATACTTATTTATTATTTATATTATTTATTATTTATTCATTTATTTATTTATATGTATAGTTATTTATTTATTAACTTCACGCTTTATTAATTGTTAGTGTCGTCATTAATTTTTTTTAAACACACGGATTATTTTATAAAAATTTCAAAAATATAAATAGGGGATTAAGTCGACTGTACAGTCGGATTAGTCAGCTTTTTAGGACTACAAATGAACCGTTACGGATCATGTCCTAAAGTCCCTATTTAAAACAAACAATTTCTAAATTAAAATAAATACAAACATACTTTTTTCCCCTAAGTAAACCTTTTTCTCACCAACCTTTTTTTCAAAATAACAGATTTTCTTTTCCCTAAACGAGAATCAATCCAATTGCGAAAACTCTTCAAAATCAAACTTTGTTAAGTAGTCTTGCGAAGCCTTTGCTTGCATGATTATTAACAATGAGGTACTAGTGGCGATCACTTGGAGCCTTTGCTCAATTGATCATCATGAACGCCTAATTTTCCTAAAGATTTTCACTAAATCAAAAAACTTTGTTAGTAGTCTTGCGAAGCCTTTGCTTGCATGATTATTAACAATGGAGTGCTAATGGTGGTCACTTGGAGCCTTTGCTCAATTGATCATCATGAAAGCTCAATTCTCACAATTAAACAAGATAAAAAACAAAAACCGTTTTCGAAACACAGAAGAACTACGTAGCTTTGAGTTCTCCATCGCACCTGGAGATACGTAGGAGCGGGTCATGTCCCGTCAAGCACTTCTTTCTAAAAACCCTTTTTTCTTCCTTTCTCGCCAAAAATAAAATTTTTTATTAAGTTCTTTAATTCATTTTTCAATAAGAAGTAGAGAGGCAAAATTAAGTATTTTCAAGTCAACACACTAAAACCACACATTTAATTAAAGGTTCCCTCTCAGTAGAGAGGACGTGTGGGGTGCTAACACCTTCCCTGCGCGTAACCGACCCCCCGAACCCTATTCTCTAGTTTCGCAAGACCAATCGCTTTCCAAAAAAGGTTTTCCTAATATTTTCCTTAATAAATATTGGTGGCGGCTTCATTGTCTTAGAAAAGTTGTGAACGAGGAAGGTTCTCCCTCGGGGACTTTTTCGGGCGCAACAGCTGGCGACTCCACTGGGGACTAAAAAATATTTTTTTCAAAAGTGGGTCAAGCCTAATTAATTAAATGTGTGGTTTATATGATTGATTTGAGTATCTTGTTTTGCCTCTATTCTTCTTCTTTTTCATAAGCATGTTGCATCCATGTGCATTCTTCTTCTATGTTTGCTTTTGTTTAAAGCAATAGATAGTTACTTCTTTGCTTAGTTCTCTCATGCATTTCTTCCCCTTTCTTATCACGTCCCCTTCCTCTTTGCTCCCTTTCTTGAGGTAAGTAGTGCATTGTTATTGGCACCCTAGATTAGTTTATATTGGATCGATATTGAACCCTAGGATAAACAACATGCTATTTGTCTGGACTGCTCTGGATTTTCATTTGCAGGTGGGGATGGGTAGTTATTCCTAGATGCTGTGCCCTCGACACACACTTCACATCCTATACTTGTGAGCATTGAGTGGGGCCTAAAACCCAAGGTCTGAACAAAAACCTAGGAGAGTGGGAACGATTAGTGACTGCCATTCGTAGACCTTTGTCTGTATGGCTCTCATGAAAGTTCCGCCCAAGAGTGCGCTTTGTCATGATGCCTCACACTCGGTAGCTTTCTACGATTGTGGGTGCCATCATGAGAGAGACTTTAGCTCTTGGTTGCCATTGTAAGGAAGTGATTAGAACCTACATGGGAGGATTACCCCTTTCGTCGACTTTAGACCCTAGGATTCCCACCCTTTGTAGGACACGGGGGCACGCCTTTGTTTGCTGTATTAGTTTAGGCATTCCTTTTTCTCAAACTCTATTTCAAAAAAAATCGTAGAAAATAATATCCTTACTTTCTTACCCTCTTTTTATGTAAATGGCACATCATTTCACATCCACACCATTTCGCATTCACATCGTTTCGCATCATCGCATCATTGCATCACTGCATCATTGCATCATTTGCATTGCATAAAATTCCAAAAAAAAAAAACCATTCATCTTGCATTCGCTTTCATCACATAAAGATAAAAAAAAACAATTATCATCTGCATAGCATAAGCGTTTCATTTATAATCATGCAAAAAAAAAATCCTCGTCAAGTTCATCCAAGATGAGACATTCATGCATAAGCATTATTTCAAAAAAGACACAGTAGAACTACGCAAGCTTTGATTCCTCATTACAATGGGGATACGTAGGAGCGGGTCATACCCCGTCAAGCACATTTTTCTAAAACCTTTTTTCCAATAAATCATTTGCATCTCCAAATAATTTTCAAAATCATGTTCCAAAACTAAAAAACAAAAAAAAAAATCATTGTGAGTATCATGCATTTCATTGCACAAAAAAAATGATGAAAACATGAAAGTATCTCATTCATAATCATGAATAAAAATCATCATCAAATTTATTCAAATGTAGCATTCATGCACCATTTCATTAACCTCATCACCTTGGGTCAAATACATCATTCCTCCATACATGCATCTTTCAAAAAAGGAAGGGGCGTTGGCATTTCATACTTCGCCTTGCCTCTAAAAAAATAAAAAATAAAAAATAAAAAAAAATAATAAAAAAAAATAAAAAATCATCATTTAGAAAAAAGCATCATTTCTGCATCTTTCAAAAGAAAAATGGGGCATTGGCATTTCGTACCTTGTCTCGCCTCTAAAAAAAAAAATCAAAATCAAAAATCATTTTGAAAAAAAAGGGGGCATCATTCTTGCATCATTCGCATTGGCATTCCATATTTTGTCTTGCATTAAAAATAACAAAATTATTTAGAATAAGCCACACTCTTCGAGTGGTCATTCTCCACGCATTTGCATCATACTTGCATATCATAATTTGTTCATTCATTCATTGCATAAAATAAGAGTTGTGATGAGAAGCGAGACGTTCTTGCGAAACAATCATCCTTTTTGAAAAACTTTATCCTTACTTGGTTGCAAACTCAAGGTGTTCCAAGCATTGCATCCCATCCATTCTATGACAAAAGACTGAAATAGTGTGTCAAAGAAAAAACAAATTTTTAACTGATGTTAACTCTCTGTGAAGCATTCTTCTAATGAGCGTGCATGCTATGAGTACATTCTCTTGTTTGAGTCCGTTGGTTTTCCTCCCTTACCACAGTTTCCTGTCCAAGTCTAGTCCCGCCCCGTCCACCCATAAAGTGCATATTCTCCCCATCAGTGCGTATTTGACTTTTGGTTCAAGTCCTCCATGCTGGGGCAAGTCTGTGATCATTAATTCCCCTTGATTAATGTCATATTCCTTCAGTGCAAGTCTCTCAAAATAATAATAATAATAATAATAATAATATAATAAACAAGAAAACAAGCTCGCTAGGTTGAAAACCCGCAAAGGGCGGCCTAGGCAAAAAGGAGCGCCCGGTGGACTGAAAACTCGCAAAGAGCGGTCCAGGCAAAAATTAAGGCACAAAAAAGAAAAAAAAGAGCAAACACATGAAGATAGATAAATTATTGTTCTAAAGTTAAGTCTTATAGAAATAAGCAATCGGGATTTGAAATGAAGTTTGGTCATCTCCTCAAAAACCCCAGAAAGTCCCTTTCCTACCCACCTTGAGCCAAGAAAAACCAAAATCCATAAATCACCCTAGACAAGGATCACCCCAAATAAAAAAAAACAGTGCATCACTTTTTATCAGCTCACCCGAGTCAAAAAAAAAGGGGGGGGGGGGGGGGAAAAGAGAAAATCAAAAAAGGGGGATTCAAAAATGAAAATCCCAAAACAAAAGAAAATACAAAAGAAATGTAAGTGGTGAGCTGGTACATGTTACCACAAAATACAAGAGATCATTGTCTAAATAAACCTTCAAACACTTCATCATCCCAACACCTGATTCCATAAACCTCCAAACACTTCCTTTGGCCTCAACATCAAACCCCTTAGTCATTCTACCATGAGACACGAATTTGCTTTAACAGAGCCCAAACAAGCCCAAATAACCATCTTCCTCATAAACCATTAACCGTCAATCAACGCCGAACAAAACTAATCCTCCCATTAGCCTCAAACACTTCATTAAACCTAACCTTCCTTCCTCCACAAAACACCACAATCCCGAAAAGTCCATTCTGATCAAAGACCGGTTGCTTTTGTTCACTCAAATTCTAATCTTAGGACGAACAAGTTTATCTATGTACAATGTGTTTGCTCAAAAGAAAAACAAACGATCAGAAAAAAGAAAGCTGATCAAGAAAGAATAAGCCCTCAGAAAAAAGAGAACTGAGGAAACAAAAACGAACAGTCAGAAAAAAGAAAGTTGACAAAATAAAAAAGAGGGACTTGCACTCCAAAACACATTCAAGATGCATTAAAACAAGGTTTAGTGATCACCAGGTAAAGATTCTTTCGCACCAAAAGTCAAGACATCAGTAGAGAACCAAAGCTTTGCATTGAGAATACCACTCAGACCTAAAAGTTGGGGCATTCTCTTCACCACCCACACACCCTAGTCTTGGGAAAGTCTGTTCAATGCCCATCCCATGTCATTCCAGTTGTCAATGTCATTCCAAAGTGGGGCAAGTGCATTCCCATTCCTTCACCTCATTCATTCCCATAAAAACCTCACCGGGGCAATCTCTCAACTCACTATCCTAAACAAGGCCTTGTCATTCTAATTGGGGCAGCTTTGTCCCTGTTATGACTGGGGCAACATCAAACTTTATGGGTTGAGACAAAATCTCTTTTGATCCACCTTCCCTTTCAAAAGCCGGAGCGTTCCCAATTCATCATCTTCTACACCCCTAGTTGTTGTCACCACCTGACAGGGGCAAACCACTCACTCATCAAAGACCTGAATTGGGGCAATCTTGTATCTCTTGATCCCTCACAAGCTTCGGCAATAGCCATGTCGGTCATTCCTTCACTTGCCATAAAAGTCCATGCCCTAAACCAATTCCAAGTTAACTGACTCATTCATTCACATTTGCATTCTTATGCATGCTTACTAGATAATGCTTCAAAGGAGAGAACACAAGTTGTTTACGTGATATCTAAAATTCAGTCATCATGGAAAGAAAGAGAAAACAAGTGAGGTTGTTTGTAAATAAAAGCCTTGAGAGCACCAGAGTTTGAATCAAATTCAATTTTTTCAACAGACTGGTCAATAATCATCCCAAGTCCTTGCATTCAAAGTCTCGCATCTCATCATCACAAAAATGTTTACCTCATGCATCTAGGCATTATAGCATATGCATCAAGGCATTACATTTGCATCTTCACATTTTGTGCATTCATTACATAGCAAAAAGAAAAAAAACGTTCCACGTCAGTTGCACAGAAAAAGCAGAAATCTTTTCGTTGCATTTGCATCATATCAATGTTCGCACTTCATAAAAAAGGAAAAGAACAAAATCATTGCATGGCATTCATCATTAGAGCATCACATTTTGCATCAGATATTTCACAGAAAAAGCAAAGAAAGCAAAAAGAAAACAAAGAAAAGAAACCACAGAAGCAACACAAAAGCATTACACGTCATTCATCATTTCACAAAGCATTCCTTTGTCATTCAATCATCAAACATTAAAGCAGTGCATATGCATCATATTAACGTTAGCATTTCCATAAAAGAAAAAAGAACAAGAATCATTGCATCAAACATCAGAGCATTGCATCATATTAATGTTTGCATTTCATAGAAGAAGCAAAAAGAAACAAACAGAAGTTAGAACAGGAGCATTTCATTCATTAAAGCATCAATCACCGCATACATTTGCATTCAAACATCAAAGCAATACAGTTGCATCACATCAATGCTGGCATCTCATAGAAGAAAAGAAAGCTAGAACATCCCATGTCATTCATCATTTCATGTCATTCATCATCTTACAGCAATACCCCCATTTCATAAAAAATAAAAAAAATAAAAAAAAAGAGTTTTCCTTTGCATGTCATTAAAATACATGAGCATTCCATGTCATCAAATACCAAAGCTTTGCATTCGCATACCCATGACTCTTAAAAGAGCAAAAAGAGAAGCCAAAAGAGAGAAAAGAAAAGAGCCAAGAGAGCAACAAAAAGAAAAGAAAAGAAAGAAAAAGAAAGAAGAGAAGCTAGAGAAGAAAAGGAAAACCATTGCATTCATCAAGCATATAAGAACAGTAGAAAATCATGCATTCATAAGCGAAAGAAAAAGAAAAATCATGCATTGCGTACAGACAAGAGAAGAAAAGGAAAATCATTGCATTCATCAAAGCATATAAGAACAGTAGAAGATCATGCAGTCATCCAGCATAGACAAAGGAAATAAGAAACTCATTATTCAAAGAAAACAGCAATCATGGCATTTGCATTGCATGCATTTGCTCTTATCACCTACAGGTACCAAGAGAGGGTGAGCACTTCGGTGTTAGCCCTCGCCCCCAGATTCCAGAAAATGTTCCCCCAAGTTGGGAGTTCAGAAAGAAAAAAGAAAAGAGAGAAATAGAAAAGAAAGAGAGAAAAGAAAAGAGAGCGCTCAAGCGCGCATTGCGGATTGGAGCACAGAGATCATCGCTCCCTTCTGCCCAGGTCTCACATCGTGTACGAGCAACGCGATGGACCGCAGCCCCATGTGAGGTTCAACGGAATAGTTGTATCAGCCTAAGATACAGTGGACGCCGTGCATTGATCAGTATATTAGTTCCGGAGCTGATAACGATCCCCCCGGTCGCTCGAAAAGGCCAACAGGAAGAGCGTGCTCCTCAAAGCCACGTGCAAACTCGGATTCGTCAAGAGTTCGTTTAAGGATTACAGGTTTTAGGCAGCCTGGGAAATTTACCGCTTTCTGCACGCAAGTGCCCATTTTACTTTTCTGTCTGCACGCCAAGTGCCCATTTTACTTTTCTATTTGCACGCCAAGTGCCGATTTTACTTTTCTGTCTGCACGCCAAGTGCCCATTTTACTTTTCTATTTGCACGCCAAGTGCCCATTTTACTTTTCTGTCTGCACGCCAAGTGCCCATTTTACTTTTCTGTCTGCACGCCAAGTGCCCATTTTACTTTTCTATTTGCACGCCAAGTGCCCATTTTACTTTTCTGTCTGCACGCCAAGTGCCCATTTTACTTTTCTGTCTGCACGCCAAGTGCCTATTTTACTTTTCTGTTTGCACGCCAAGTGCCCATTTACTTTTCTGTCTGCACGCCAAGTGCCCATTTTACCTTTCAGTCTGCACGTCAGTGTTCATTTACTGTTTTCGCATCAACACGAAAGTGTCTATCTTTCCAAAAAAAAAACAAAAAAAAAAAGAAAGAAAGAAAATTCGGATTTCTCCAAATGGACAAAATTGGTATAATTTCTGAATTCTTTATTTCTATTTTACCTTCGAAATATGTCTCGCGCAATTCATATTTCTTGGTAAAATCCAAATAAAGAGGGGCAGCTGTCATACCCCAATTTTGTCCGGCTTAGGTCCAAACCCTAACTTTCAACACAAAAATTACATAGTAGATTTAATTTATTTTTCTTGTTACAATATCTTTAATTAAAAAAACGAAAATAAAAAATAAAATAGATAAGAAATAATACAAATTACAAAAGACAATAAAAAAGGGGAGGTGCAATAAAAGATTATTATTACAAAAAAGGAGAATGTCCATGTACATGACTTGGCCCAAGAATGCCAAAGTTACAAAAATACAAAAAATAAACCAAGTACCCAAAACTGCAGCTACTTTGCAAAGGTGATTTCTCTCTCTTCGGACATCATTTCGACGATCCGACCGGTGAAAGTGAAGATGGATGTCTCATGAACTTGGTGTCAAAAAACAACGATGATCCAACGGTTAACGAATCCAGAATCGCA